>VZSC01010177.1:127451-139124 GCA_013398225.1 Steatornis caripensis
TACTTGTAGCCCTGCTTCTTCCACGCTGGATCCTGACCTCCACCATTTCATGGTCACTGCAGCCAAGACAGCCCCCAACCTTCACATCGCCAACATGGGAAGGTGTATGTGACGTTGCTTCTTTTATGTTGAATTAGCTACCCAGATGATGACAAGCCAATTATTATGGATTTTGGTTCCCTATGTGGAAACCATAAAGTTTTTTTTAAGAGAACCATTGAATAATGAGGGCAGCATACAATGTGTATCATAATATTAAGAACAGAGAAAGTGCAAAACAAACTAGAAATTTAATATAAAATGAAATAATTTTTAAAAACTGGCATTATTCAACTGAAAGCTTACAATGATATTTCTAGATTATGTTTCTTCATGTGTTATTAAAGAAAGTGTTTAAAAGATCTCATAGAAAAATATAATGTCATACTTCCTTCAACACCACACCAGATCTTACGCTGACTTTTATCTGGCCATCTACATTTCACTGTTTATGCCTCTCAGTCTTTGACCTCTAGGTCAAAGTAGTGCAAATTCATACTCCCTTCACTGCCAGTTTTGCTCTTCCAAGCAGTTTCAGAGTAAGCTCCAATTCTATTTACAATTTGTCTCCTGTGAGAAGGATGTTGGTTGTCATTTTATTCAGTACTGTGATGTGCAATAGATATGTGCTGTCAAGCTTCTGAGAGATTTGAGGAAAGAAAGCAACTGATTTCCAATCCAGACAAGGGCATTTATTACATATCAACATGAAAGCCATAGGAAAAATAAAGAAATAAAAAATTGAGAAATTACAAGATGTCCCATATTGTGAATACTGTCCTTCAAAATGGCTGGAAATTCAGGACTCTTTCCAGAAAACACACAGTTTGTTGCAGCAAATTAATTGTTGTTAGCATTAGGAGTTGCTTATTTCTTTTATTTAAAAGTTATTTGCAGCAGATACTGTTTTCCTTATTGGGGGAAGTTTGTTTGGTTTGTGTTTTTTTAAGAACTTTTCCTCAAAACACTGTTTATTTATTAGAAACTTTAAACTTTGGATCTATAAATAGCCATAAGCATAGGGTGGTCAGACTTTCTCCTCTGCTTGTAACTCTCCTTCTTTCTGCCAATACAGATTCTTCTAGGCATTTATTGCTCTTAAATGATATCTCCCTGTCATATCCCTGGAGACAGCACAAACGGGATTTCCTAATAAATGCAAAACTCACAGAAATCATGTGAATGTTGCCCAACTATTCATTCAGTCTAAGAGGTAGGAAAATCATCATTCTCTGGGATAATAAAAGCCGTCTTTTGTCTTCTTTGTCACATAATGAAATGACTGCAGAAAAATCAGTATCAGGAAGGAATCTCATGGGATGTACAGGAATACTGAGTCAATGTTACTTTTCTACGTATTCCTTTTCCTAGTGCATCCTTATGCTCCTTTAATGCTTCTGGACATAATTTACTCAAAATCATGGCACCTACAAAGATAATAAAGGATTAAAAAAAGGGCTTTAGGGTCTTGGTAGTCAGCAAGCCTATAAGCACCCTAAGCTTCATTAACAGGAGCATAGCCAGTAGAGTGCTGTGAGGAAAAAAAACAAATATTTATTATATTTGGGGAAAGCTGAAAGTTGTCTATAGCACAAAACAGTGAGTTTTACCAGTAATGTGTTTTCTCAGCAAGCTTACTGAAAGTAAATCTCTCACGTCATGTGAAGGACAGATCCCATGTATCATGTCCTGCCTGGTACTCTATTTTGCTTCTTTTATATGGTGCAACTTCCACAGTTGCTGACAAAGTTTTAATTCAACAGTTAAATGACAAGTCACATTTACATGTCCTTTACCAACTGACTGATTATGATAAAAAATGCAGTTAATTCTGCTGTTAGCATACAATAGGCAACAAAAAAGTTCAGAATATTAGATCTTAATGATTTTTTATTTAACTAGATTAGCTTGGATATAACTAACATAGAATTTTTGAATAAGTAGAAGGTACAATAATTGGAATTTGTATAGCTATTTTTCAAAAATAATATTATTTATTTATTTTTCATTGATGTAGTATTACATAAAAATAACATGAACTGATAACAGATAGAAAAGGTTTACCGTAAGATAAAAGTTTTAAACAGAAACACCATCTTCCTTTGGTTTTCAACACTGGGTTTTTCAGATAGGAAGCATGACAGCGGCAAAAGGGCCCAATGGTCTCTACATAGGCCAATGGTGAGCTCAAGAGCCATAGCCTAATATCTTAATAAACGTTAAGATGCTAACAATAAAAAGTTCCTACCTAACAGCTATTTTATATCTTACTTTAAATTTAGCCAAGAACTCGAAGGACTAAACTGGGACAACATTTCAATCCCTAGTAGTAGCCATTTCTGATCATCTGGCTAATTATGATGATCACACAACAAAGCTCCTGCCTCTTTAATCAAGTATAACATTCTCAGCACTTTACAAACATACTTTTCTGGAAAGAAAAGGAAGCAGAGTCAGCAGTGACTGCCATTGAAATTACGGGTGAAATATGGCAGAAAATAATCTGGCCATTATCTAACATCCTGACAGCAAACATATCTGAAAGACAGTTATGAATCAAGGCATACCATTAAACACATACTTGGGATAAACACAGTGAAAAAAACTATAATTTCCATTTTAGAAATGCCAATATAAATTATTTTTCTTTTCTGTGTTGCCAGTTTACAAAGCTCATTTTCTCAACCCACTGCTTCTAGTCTTGTTTTGCAGTTAGGTCAGAATCTAGTCACAGTGACAATCTCACCATACAATTTTTTAAAATCCATTTTAACAAAGGATGTTAAGCAAATGCTTAGCTTGAAAGATTATCATAAATTGTCATTCTTTCTGAAGAAGCCGTACATTGGAAAATGGTTTTAAGGATTACATTCAAGAATTTAGAGACTGACTTATGCCTCCCAAAAATGGTATCTACATATGGAATTATTTAATATACAAATACCAGATTTGTATGCACAGATGTAGTTGTGTGCATGCAAGCTCAGATCAGCCTTCTGTTTTTGAAAAATTGGCATTGTAAGTTGAGCACCTGACTGAACATTTCCTATTTCTGCTATGCAGTACTTCATTCCAGAAGTAGTTTTTATAGACCAGTACGTATTGAACAGGTGTAGTGGTGTCATAACTGCCTCTTTGCTCAGTTACATTTCTTTCTTAGAAATAGAGATCATATCATGGATGCAATGTCTATTTTGCCTACTTGGATAACAAGTACCGTTAACTAACCCCTTATTCTGATAAAATGTGGAATGGAATATTATTTCTGGAAATAGCTGTCAGCAATTCATGGCCCAGAGGACTCAAAAGACTGAAAAGACTACCACAAGCTATCATTTTGGATATCCCTTGGGTTAGCGCTCTAGAAGGCAGGGGGGCCATAGAGAGCTGGTTAATATTCAAGAACCGCTTCCTNATGGAATATTATTTCTGGAAATAGCTGTCAGCAATTCATGGCCCAGAGGACTCAAAAGACTGAAAAGACTACCACAAGCTATCATTTTATACTGGTTTAAGAAGATTGCTTCCAATTCTCACCATTGCATATCCCAATACTTCTTGACCTCTCTCTTCCTTGTCAACTCAGCTGTTATGATCAATATGATGCAGGGGGCAAACAGAGTTGGCTTGTCCATTCTCTTATAGATGGGAGAAAGAATGACTACGTGACATGTAGTTACTCCTGCGTGACAGGGCCCAGTGTTGAGGTAGTCCATGCATGGTTAGGTAAAGTAATTTCTTTTTCTCCCATATCTCTTTATGCAGATGATCAAGCCAAGTCAGGAGCTAAGTCCGTTTTAGTTCACTTCCTAGAAAGGGAAATTTCCTAGAAACCTTGGCTTGAAATACCTTTTCTTTGTTGTTGCTATATTCTGTTCCACACTTTTCCCTTTTTGCTTTACCCTTGCACTTCCTTTATTTTTCAGTCTCCTAAATACTAAACACTACACCATAACACAAAGTAAGATATAAATGTTCATATACACATGCTCAGCTAATATCTTTCTAAGCTAAAAACAGATTGTGCTACTAAATTATAATAGGAAGTTATGTTATAACAGTTTCAGGCAACTAAAGACATGGGGCATTAAGGAAACTTGGTGGACAGGGACTGAACCTTGCAGCCGAATGAGCAGGATAAATCATAACAAGCTTTAGTGACAGACAGCAAGACTAAACAACAGGCTTCACTAACGAAAAAACCCTCTGAACATTGTATGTCAGGAATGCACAAAGCCACAGAACAGATTAGTCAGGAGTATAACAAAGATGAAATTAGCATTAGTATCTCCAGATCTTACAAACAACATTATAAAAATGTCACAGATAAGGTATTTCTGTCTGCATATAAACAAGCAATGTTAAACCACCCCTTTCTTAATTTAGAAGTTAAGATTTATTTGTAAAAGCTGTGTGGATTAAATAAAGATAGAATCCATACCAATGGAAGTGGAAAGACTACTGCGCATACTACATTTAAAATGAGAAAGAATTTGGTTAATGAAACAGTGAGAACAAACATCAAATCTTATGCATGTAAGAAAGAAATGTACATCAATAACTACTTAGTATACCTACCACATGCATCCAAAACATCTGAATTATACGGAATAGTCCTTGGTGGTACGAAGTATTTACAACTTTCTTCATGGGAAGACATTTTTTAATAATAGATCCTGTTGATTCTTGCTGTAATGATATTTCAAATAAACTAACTCAAAATTAAAGGACAGCAACTTTAACTAGGACAGTCTTCTAATATCTGTTTTGTGGCCCATGTCAAATCTTTGTCTTTGTAAAAAAAAAAACTTATACAAAACCAAAACCTGTGATCAACTTGCTTTTTCACTGATGAAGCCAAAGACTGTAGGGCAGTATATCTTTAGAGACATGCAGAACTTTGGCTTCACTAGCGAAGTGCGAGTTGATTAAAACTTGATGGCTATACATAGACAAACAATAATTCTTGAGACATAGATGGTTAGCCCAGAGCAGAGCTGAGACTCACTAGTAGAATAGTGTATAAAAAAGCCCAAAATGTCATTACTTGAGTTCTGTGTACTAATTAAATACAGAATTATGCTTTCCACAGCTGTTAGTCCAGGCCTTTCAACAGAGCAATCAGTTCAGGTCTTGTAGAGAGAAATACTCACCTTCACAAAACACAGCATCTACTTTCAGGAAACAAATTATTCAAATATATAGAGAAATGTAACTGCCCATTTATATTATTATTATCATCATAGCCCTTCAATGAACACAAACCGAGATTATCAGCAGAAGTTTGACTTTAGCTCTGATTTTTTAAAAAAATGAACAGGAATCAGATAAAACTTTCAGTTTTTCTTTTTTAAATTAGAACCCCATTTCTTAGGTACAAGATGGCATTTAAAGTTTTGCTTTTCACATAGCTCATTAATGTTAATAGGTAAATAATGTTTCAAAATAAAAGAATGACTGACACTCTAAAATGCTTTTTACTTAGTCATTCTCCTTACCCGCTAGACTATCTCAATGTGATACGATCAAATCTTCTGTTCAGACTTTACAGCTGACATGAGATCATGTTTGTAAATGCCTTCCATTTCAACCTTGTAAATCCAAATCAGAGAAGATACAGGGATTAAGAACATGTGGAAGTATAATAACACTCTTAAGGCACTAAATGACAGCAGGATAAGAGCTCTTGGAACATTAACTATTTTTCTCCAAGCCAGTAGGAATTTTTTTTTTTAAAGGGGCTTCTAAAAAGCTTCTAAAAGCATCTTGAGAATTTTTTCTGATTAAATTTCTAGGGTTTTTTTCCCCGCAAAGGCCTTAACAAAGAGGAGCATTTTCTAAGACACATAGAAGAGAATTGAGGACTAGACAGAGGGCTATCTGTTTGGCCCTGCAAAAGTCTTTCTTACATTATTTTTCCAGAAAACCTGCTTTGTAAGAGGTTTTGGCTAACCACATAATATACCTAGGCTGGAAAGACATGTGTTTGTGCTAAATTTCATCCTTATTTGACAAAATGGTTCAGAAGTTTCTAGTAGTATACCCTCTCTACATCAAATCAAAGAGTCATAGTTAGCATTACCTGTAGCTCCCCAGTTATTTGTCTAAAATAAAAATTTGAAAATTAGTACAGTAAGGTCATAGCTGAAGATGTGTCCACAGCAGCCAGAGGAAAAAAAAAAAAGACAGCGAGTGAGGCAGATTGAAGTTAAGTGGAGTAAGGAAGTCACAGTCACAGTGAGTTTTACAGTTTCAGGCTGAAAAATAAGTATTAATATTAACATGGATATTTATGGAGACTTGCAGGCAATTTCATTGTTCTTCAAAGCAAGGTGGAGATTAGAATAATTCAAATGAAGGAAAGATATAGGGAGAAATAAGGTTTACAGTTACCACTGGTTTCCTCTTGTAGGTCAAAGAAATCATTAGATGTGAAAATATTACAGTGAAAAGTCAGAGAGTTCAAGTGTAATGGAAAACGAAATGTAATCTCTCATGAGCCTTGCAACACAAGTTCTGAAAATTCTTAATGCTGCTTAGATGCTTCACAGGTGGCTTTCGTTCCCAGTACTACAAAATTATATCTAGAAATGCCCTTCATATCTTTAAGGTACATAATGTTATTGATAACCTCACTGTACTTTCTTTTATAAACTTTAAAAAACACCAGAAGGAAATATCTTGTAGTGGAGAAAATGAGGTCATTAGATTTTTAAGAATTGATATCTATCAAAAAGTAACTGATTGTATTTCTGGATAGCTCCCTAAAACTATATATGGATTGTCAGAATGGATTTAACATAGCACCTTAACCTGCCATCCCAAAAAAGAAGTGGCATGACAATGAACACACAAAAGATGCTCTAGTGCAAGGTAATAGCTCTCTTTCATTCAGTCCAGTTTCAGAAAAATAATATCTGTTTCCGTGTCTTTTGTCATCAGGGCATGACAGCACAAGCAAAACATTTTTCACAAAAGATATTCATTAGAATAGATCAATATGTCTAGTTTTGAAAAAATCATGAGTTTGAATCTGAATACAAAATTCATATAAACAAACAAGCAAACATGTACAAATGTCATGACCTAAAGGGTTACCCTATCTGTGAGTGTACAGAGAACACCACCATGAGTTCATAAGATTCTGTAATATGCAAGGACGTGGAAGCTTTATCCTCTAAATTTCTCTGCATTATAACAGATTACCACAAACACCATGCAAATCACCAGTAGTAAGTATACCACAAAATCACCACTAGAAAAACAAATATATATATATATATATATCAAGCTATTGCTATCAGCAATAATATAGTATCAATCAAAGGCATAGGAACAATCAATAATAGCAGTAATCAATTATATAGCAACGAACAATAATAGCAACAACCAAGTATGTATATACCGTTACAGTTTGCTATAAACTTATAATTAGTAAAGCAACGTATCAGTAACATAACAGCAGATGTAATAGATTACTTACATGGGGATACTTACATAGATACACAGAAGTACCTATTAAAAATACAAGGTAAATATCACCTATATAAGATAAATCGATACCAAGTGAATTTGATTTCAGAAGGGACTAAACCATCCCAAAGGGGAGGACAAACTAATCCCAGAGAGGAACCCAAATGTCCCAGAGGTGGGAGGACAAACTGAACTGACCCCAAAAGGGGCCCCAAGGGGGGACCAGCAAGGTAACAGACAGAGCCATGCTTCAGGGATGATCCACGTCAGAAAGTCTGGAGTCAGCCAGGCATCCTCAGAGAGAGTCCAAGCTCTTGTGGAAAGCCCCCACAGAGAATTCAGCCTGTTTAAGGAAAATGAAAGTACATGCAGCATGGGATGTTCTCAGAGAGAGAGGCTTCATTCCGGATAAAAGTTAAGTTCTTTTTGTAACATAAGAGGGCATAGGATATACTACTTCGAGCAGCCAATAGATGCTGTTAATTTCAATTTTTCAGCTGTAACAGCCAACAGGTGATGAAGTTTTCTGTTCTTTCACAGCAATTTTATTTTTCCATACTGTTTTCCACCTTCTCTGNGAGGCTTCATTCAGGATAAAAGTTAAGTTCTTTTTGTAACATAAGACGGCATAGGATATACTACTTCGAGCAGCCAATAGATGCTGTTAATTTCAATTTTTCAGCTGTAACAGCCAACAGGTGATGAAGTTTTCTGTTCTTTCACAGCAATTTTATTTTTCCATACTGTTTTCCACCTTCTCTGATGATAAGTTTCCATTTCACTTCATTGTTTTTCCACGTACTGGTGGTATCTCAGGGTGTCTCTGGCTTCTACGTCCCCTAGTTGTGCTTCAAAGATGCCAGCTGCACTTTTCAAGGATGTTTCTGGTTCACAGGGCTAGTTTCTAGGCTCCAACTTCCAGGCTGCCAGGCCTTCCTCTGACAGTATTTTTCATCAGCCATTTTCTTTTTTCCCAGTAATTTTCCTCTTCTAACTAGGCCATCTTTATTGGTGCTCACATCAACAACATAGTCCTAAGGGCTTAAGGGTTATCTTTGAAGCATTTTTTACAGTCATCTTTACTTATGCGGCCCTAGCAAGGTCTGATCACCTAAGACAATATATCTTATGAGAATACAAATGAAAAAGGGGACAAGAGGGAAAACAGAAAATATTTTAAATTCAAGATGCGCAGATTAAGTAAAACAAAGCCGTTCACACATTGATTAAACCTTTATTAGAGAGTTAGGAGTTTATGTTTCCTTTCAGTAAAGATCTCAACCCTCAGCACTTGACTTGATACTGAATTTTCATAAATTTGGAAATCTCACTCAACAAAGGAATGGCCTATCAGATAAGATATGTGTCAGCAAGCTTGAAGAACTAAATTTTTTTCTTTCTATAGTCATCTAAGAGTGAACAGATGCACATTTAAGGATTTGCAGACAGAATACAAGACTAAGAAAACAGAGGAACAATTGGTCTAAGCATGCAGTCATTCACTCAACCAAGCTATTTCCATTTAAATCAGAAAGCATTGCTTACCTGAACAAGTATTTGCCATCTACATAACAGCTTGCAAAAATGGAATTGAAGTCATCCCAGTAAAGTATTACTTAAGAGTAAATGGACAACAGATAAATAATCTTTCAATGAGATAAGCAAAATTTTAACAAAATTTTATATCGGACACTGTATTAAATGTATGCCATAGAAATCCTCCTGAGGAATCAACATTTGAAATATTCTCCAAGTGACAGAGCACTTTCTCCCTGCTGTATTTATTGTATTGTCTGCATTTTGAAATGCAGTTTATTTGTTTTGCCTATTTAACAACAGAGCTAAGTTTGAAACAAACCTTTCTTCATTGTACATTTTATCTAGGATAGAATTCTATCTAGTTTCTTGCCTTGAAAAATCAATTTGGGAACACAGTTGTAAGAAACATTTATATACATTTCTAAGTTTGTCTTCGCATTTAGATGCTCACCTACTACAGTCTCTTATACCACATAAAAGTTCATAAACAGTTCACTGTTTAGGTACAAAGGAAAGTAACTGTGGATTTTGACAAGGACAGTGTTTCTTACTTAATAGATTTCCCACAATATTCACCTAATTAAGAACTAGCTTTAAACAAAGATACTAATGTTGAAAATATAGAACCTTTGGAGTTTCAGGTACTCACATTATGATACACTAGTATCAAGGGGGAAAAGTATATTCTTATTTTCAGGAAAATAAGCCCTCATGAAACCTGAGGCTTGCTTCTGGCAATTCACCTGGATGCTTTTTTTCCCTTATATCAGTTCCACTGTGTTTTACAAAATGTACAATGGCCTGTGGTGGCAGAAGATCACCCACAGAGTCTAAATCTGAGTCCAGCAGTGCACAGAGTACACGTATGCAAGGCATAAATCTCAGGAGGGACAGAAAATAACTTCTTCAGAATTACAAGTAGAAGGGCCAGATTGTGACATTGGCCTACACTGGAGGTGGTATGGAATGATATTTGCTTGTGGGAAAGCACACTGAGCCTTCCTGATTTCTGTAGGGGTTCCCAATGCTCTTTAAATGGTGTCCTTACACTATCACACCCTGGTATTTTAGCAAGCTCTTCCCTGTATGTCAAACCAACCATAACATCAAAGGGGAATAAGAATAAAGAAAACCCTGAAGTGGTGTCATGCACACAGGTGGCAACAGATCCCTTTTTGCCACCTTCATTCCTGTGGGTATTCATCAGGGCCAGGAACAATCTGTTGTTTCCCAACTTCAGCTACACAGTTTTAAAAAAACTACCTACTTAGAAATAAACCATAGTAAACTAAGTCATCACAAACTTTTTACATCTGTTCAATAAATAACAATGAAGTGCAGGCTCATGGAACCTTCTTATTGTGCAAAGTCATTAGTTACATTGGCAAAGTTGATTTCAGGAAAAGTCAATGACATTGGACTGAAAATTATGTTTACTCTCTAGTTCTGTCACATCATTTTATTATTACAAAAGTAAGTTTTAAGCTTCATATTTCTGATGCCAGAAAGTATAGATAGACAAGTGGGATGGAAGAGTGCGCATTTTTCCTTGAGAAAAGTAGAGTCTTACGTCCACTGCAGAATGAAAGCATTGAGAGCGAAATAAGACAAATATATAACATCGTGGAACTTCATATTAACATATTCAGGGCACTTTAAAATAAGCTAGTAAAATGCAGTCACCCTAGACAACTGTGCTTTGCTGGTGAAAGTACTTGACTTAACTAATGGTGCCTCCCACCCCGCAAGTCAGTCATTTGATGTTTTGTGCCAAAAATGTCATGCGTTTTTACTCAGAATTAAATGACATAAAAAAATTATAAACAACAAACAAATAGGAAAGCACATACAAAGCAAAGTGCAGAATAAGGAAATGACGCAGTTAGTTGTAGCTGCTACCACCTTATTCAGAAAACCAGTAAGTAGGATCCTATGGAAGACAGATCTGAAGGGCAGAGGAGCTCATAAAAACTGGCAGGCCTTTAAAGACTACGTCCTCCAAGTACAAGAATAGTCCATCCCAATACTTAAGAAAACAAGCAGAGATATCAGAAGAACCATCTTAGCTAAGCATGAAACTCAAGGCAGAGCTCCAATTAAAAAAGGAACTATTGTCATGGTTTAAAGATGGGCTGGCTATTAAACAGACAACAGATGCTCTTTGTTAACTCCTTCCCTCCCCAAAAAAAGAAGAAAGAGAAAAGGGAAAGAGACTTATGGGTTGGAAAAGTTAAAACAGCTTTAATCTAACTACAATAATAATGAATAATAATAATAGGAAAAAAAAGAAGAAAATATATGAAAATAGATACAAAACCAATATCGAGCTCCTCCCTACTGGTGACGAATATGTCATCAGGACACTGCGGGGCGTGGCCCAGAAAAGTCCTGGACTGTATTCAGCAGCAGGCAGGAGCTGGATTCAGGAATGCACGGATCGGGATCGAAGGCAGAAGAATCATACAGAGTCCTCCTCGGATGCCGGCCATAGAAGAAGAGAGAAGTGATCCTTGTGATCCCTCAGCTTTATACTGAGTATGACAGATACAGGATGGAATACTCCCTTTGGTCAGTTCTGGGTCACCTGTCCAACCCGCTCGTCCCCACCGCAGGGTCGCAGGT
>VZSC01010177.1:147849-172628 GCA_013398225.1 Steatornis caripensis
CATATTCTTCCTAGATTTAAGAATATAGATTAGTATGTCAGTCTTAAAGAAGATTTTCTAGCTTGTAAAATCCAATTAAACAATAATTTCCAATGTATATCACAGTATTAGTAACTACAGAAAGAAATATTAGTTGTTATGCAATAGATTTAAAATAATTTCAGAGGCTATGGAGATTAGCATATGCTTTCACTACTGAGAAAATCTGTCATTGAGAGTAGGCTTAAAAATATACGGTTGTGAATAAAGACTGAAAAAACAGTGGTGGTTAGTCCAGAAAAGAGAAGATTTTGAGGAGGACTTTTCTTTTTGTCGGTCAAATCTTAATCTACTGCTGCACCTGTGTTAAACGATGTAATAGTCTATGCATAGATTATATCTACTCCTCTTTGAGTGCTTCTCAGTTTCGGTATTCCAGTCATTCACACAAAGTTTGAATTTATTTTAATGATACAGCTCTATACCTGCTCACGAAGTCTTGATATTGCTGATCTTTGTTGTTGGCATGCCATAGTACTTAGCAGTGAATTGCAATGGAAGATAAATTTATGGAGGCAAATTTGCCTTCTCCTTTATTTTCTTTTCATATCTAAAACTAGTAGAGACAGAGTAATCTCACTTGTATGGAAATTCTAGATGGGAACACACAAAATTAAAACTTCTTGGAGTATCATGAGGAAGACCCTGCCTCCAGACAAAAAGAGTTAGCAAATAAATCCTTGTGAAGAGAAGGATGAAACCGAAACAACCAATTCAGTAAGAACAGCTGTTATCCAGAGCGAAATGCAGAGTCAACGTACAGTCTAAATCCAAAAGAGACAAATCATTAAAAGAAACAAAAGTGTTTGCAGAGGCACAGCTATTTTTCAGGACTGTGGAAGAAAAGAAATGGATTAATAGTAGGTTTACTAAAAATTATACTTAATGTTTTATTCTTGTCTATATTGCAAGTTCTCTGGAATATGATTATCATGCAGCTGAGTGAAGGATTATCTTATTGTATATTATGTTGAAAGTCAAGCTAATTTTCTATGAACACATACAATTCTTACCAATAGACTATATAGTGTGCCTAGAGCAAGTATAACCGGTACACATGCAACACAAAAACAAAGATTTCATGTAATACCTAAAATCACGATAACTTCAAACAGTATGTTACGGAACGGTAAATCGTTCAAGACTTAAGCCTAATGAAATCAAAGATGCTTAGGCTTAAAAATACTATTCAAGTTCTGTCAGCCATACTATTAACTTAGTTGGATATTTTTCATGTTGAATAGATTCTACTCATAAATGTCACCACAGGTGTATTTGTTCACCAGAACGTGTGTTAGTAATTTTAAGCCTTTGAGCAAAGGTCCCCCTTTGTGACACTTTTGCTGCGATCAGGATGGCAGTGTGATTTGGGATTTCGGCTACCATGGCAGCTAAAATCCCAGGTGGAAGTTAAGATTCATTTACTAGTTTTTAATAAGAAAGAAAGAAAGAAAGAAAGAAAGAAAGAAAGAAAGAAAGAAAGAAAGAAAGAAAGAAAGAAAGAAAGAAAGAAAGAAAAACAAGAAGAAAAAAACAAAACAAAGCAAAACAAAGCAAACAAAGAAAGAGCAACTAGCTTTCTAAGTCCAGCAATTAAGTTACTTTTTAAATCAGTAGCCACTTCTCAGCAGTATATCCTAAACTCCTTTACCGCAAGCATCTTTCATTTTGAATCCAAATTACCTGGGTATCCCACCATAAATAGGAATTGTCATTCAATTAATAATAGGTGTAAAGAAGCATAACACTGTAACCAGTTACCATAATGCTTGATTTGTCTGATTTGTTGTTGCTGTTTTCTAGTCAGTTTGGAATGATGAATGTTTTCTTTTCATTATTCTCTATTTGGAACTATGCTTCTCATTTTCTCTCTCATATTGAGTTGGCAGAAGATGACAATTCACATTTGGGACAATTGAATTATCAAAAAAAAACCAAACATAATTTTCAACTATATATTGAATGAATACATTAGTCCTCTTTATTCCTATCTTCTTTCCTCCTATGAATCCTTGCCAGCCCTTCTCATGCAGTGACAGCACCTTCTTTGCATGATCAAAATGTAACACATTGTGTTACTTTCTATTTTATTTAGTGGCATTTCTAGTTACAGAAATATTTAAAATTAATAAAAATAGGAATTCTTATTTTAGATTTAGGTTTTTCACCTGTTGTAAGTTTTTCATTTTAAGAATTTTAACACATATAAAAATTCTGATATTGGATCTTCTGTTTTTTCTGTTATTGGTGATTTCATTGGACTTACAAATTCTCTCACAAAGATTATATTTTTTGATTTATTCAAGTGGCCCAGTAATCTGAAAATTGTCTGGTCTTACAAATAACTTTACTCCTTGCCTATGTGCAATTTCACAGGGCACGCTTCATACAAATCAGGTCATTGCAGGATCAGTTTCCAAATTCTTCAAGTCAGGCTAATGATTTTAGTCTTTAGATCCTTTGCTGAGCTTTATGCAATGAATTCTCTGCATATACCAAGTCCCAGGGGTATTAGCCCTGGGTTTGGGGCTGTACTTGTTTTTCAACTCATTGGGTGCTACTTCCAATTAAATTCACTGGATTGAAATTAAGATGGCATTTAGGGAAGTGTTTATGGTTTTCTGTGTTTCAGAAACTAAGTGGGAAATTCTGAAAAGAAAATAAGAAAGGAAAACAGATGAATGGAAGGCAATGTGAGCAACAACAGTACTCATGATCTTCTCCTTCAGTTTTTCTCTTGGTCTTTCCACAGCATGTTTGAAATCCCACATAACCCATTTTTTACTTTATTTTTTCTGCCAACTTCCCCTGACCATGACATTTTTTATCTCTTCAGATCATTCTCCAGTTTTTGAAATAGAATATGATACTGGAAATCTAGTTTCTGTTTTAAAGGAAACAATGGAAAATGATTACTTTTACCTACTGCCTCTAGTTCCCTTTTTTGAAACTGTAGCAGAAGTCAAAGTATCCACCTATGGGAAGCTTTAAACATCTGTAACCGGTGTGATTTCACTAACGTGTACACCACTGCCCTTGCTATTCCCTAACTTCTGTACAGGACTATCACCTCTCCTCCTCTGAGTGACCACAAAACACATGCTGCTGACAATAGGCCTGCATTTAAGCATTTATTAAACTACGTATCTCACAGGAGGCACAAATACAAATGGCATTATGGCTAGGAGAAAGATGGGTCTCTTGGAGAATTTTTTCCCTATTCTTTCTCTGAAACAAGTCTATCTTGGGATATAATGGCCAGGGGCACTAAGTCTGGTGCGTGGTTAAAAAATGGAAAGCAGCTGTATGAATGGACAGCAGGACTCTTGCTAGCGTCTTTTAACAAGATCCACTAGTATTTAACACCAAGAGAGTTATGATGTTATCACAAGAATTGTCAAATGCCGACTTTTCATAGGATGCACCTTCCAGGCAGGTGTGGTGGTGCAGCTACCCGGGGTACTCTGAGATCCCAGGAGAAGCCCCATTGTACTGTTATCTTGGACACAAGTGTAGTGACTTGAGGTCAGGCACTCTCTAGCCACACCTGGGCCATCTGCTGCCTGAACTGTACACTGGGATAAGCCAGGTGTGCTTTGGGAAAAACTCCGTTTGCTGTTACCTTGGTCGCAAGTGCAGTAGCTTGGAGCTGGGGTAGCCAGACACCTCCTGGCCACACCTGGGCCACCTCTGCCTGAATTGTCTACCAGAACGGCTCAGCACTAATTGTAGTCAGAGTGGAGAATACTGACCAAAGTCAGTCATCTCAGGATCCTATAAATAGCGATCCAAAAGTGAGACTTTTGGAGCTCTCCAGGACCACAGCAGGCTGTGTGACCCTGTATGTCCCCCTGAGCTGGGACACCTCTCAGGGTAGATTTTGCAAGGATAAAAAGATTATCCATTGATGATTTTGTGAGGATTCAAAGGCCTGATTTTGCAAGGTTCACCAACTGTCCGTTGATGAATGCCAGCACATAAAAGCAAGTAATTCATGAAACTCACAAAAAGGGAAAATATAATCATAGGTTAACCTCTGTGTGCATGTGTGTTCAATTTGGTTCAGAACTATATGCCTCTGTGTGTGTGTGTGTGTGATTTGATTCAGAATTGTTTGTCTGCCGGTCTGTACATGTGATGTGATTTGATTTAACCTCCATCTGTGCGTGCAATCCTGCTGAAAGCTTCATGTGACCCTTGCCATTCTGAAATCTTTAACTAAGTCACTATTTGGTTGTAACAAATTCCATTGAATTGCTCTGTTAAATTGGCTGGCAATTAAGTGTTGTTAATAATTATACAACCTAATCTTGTGATCTATCTCAAAAATATTAATAAATCCTAAATTGCTGCTAAACCAAAGCTGTGTNTCTGTGTGTGCAATCCTGCTGAAAGCTTCATGTGACCCTTGCCATTCTGAAATCTTTAACTAAGTCACTATTTGGTTGTAACAAATTCCATTGAATTGCTCTGTTAAATTGGCTGGCAATTAAGTGTTGTTAATAATTATACAACCTAATCTTGTGATCTATCTCAAAAATATTAATAAATCCTAAATTGCTGCTAAACCAAAGCTGTGTAACAACATCTTATTCTTGACAGCAGGTAATGTGTTTATATACACACTCCCACATAGTGAATACACCATGTATTTAATGCAATACTGGAATTTAACTGCACTGAGGTTATATGCCAGCTTTTTAGAGATTCACAGTAACACTATGAAAGCCATCTGTTAAAACTGCGGTAAGATTATAGGCAGTTAAACTGCTAAATGTTATTTGCCTGTCTTTTTTAGTTCTCCCTTCTGTTCACTGAGACTCACTGGAGCATGTGTAGTGTTCTGTAACTCACTCAAATGGGAGGTACAGTGCTCATACTAGCCTGCTATCAGAGAAACAGTATTATTTTGTAATTTTTTCTAAATGTCAGAGCAATTGAGAATGATGCTACCTGGAGGTTGCTGCTTGACTCTCCAGTGATAGCCAGCTTAGAATTTAGGAACTTATGTGGCATTACTTGTTCCAAATACATGCTTGCTAGTTAGCCAGAAAAGTAGTGGTTAAGGTCAAGTCTGAATTGTTTGATATCAGTTCCACTGATCAAGATTTTTTCCCTACTTGAGTTCTTCTCCAGAAAGACTGATGTTGTCTTCTTCAAGCAACTGCATGCCCACATGCTAACTCAGTTAAGCTAGCTCAATAAAACCAACCAAATTTGGAGGGAAAGCAACAACATTGTAAGAGGAAGGAGGTGCACTCAAATCCAGCATATTGTTTATAAATGTTTCTTCTTTCTATTCTGAAGTAAAAGTCTAAAAGCTAGAGAACAAAAGATAGTGTGGAAAAGTGGTACCTTTAAGGCTAAACTGAGTGATACCCCTAAAAATCAAGGACACCTATGGAAATTGTTGCACCCTTGTCACCTAAGAAAATTTAAAGTTCTTTTTTTCTTTTTTTAACCAAATAAATTACTGTTGCAAAAACCCATCCACTTCTAAATACTCATATTTCTGCTTGAATTCTTCTACCAGTTGTGTGAAATATTCCAAAAAAGCTTAAACTTGGTTCTCTTTCAAGATATCAATCAATCAAACTATGAGGTCTAATATGGAATCCATACTTTGTAAGTAAGATAACAAACATTATGTCACCAGGGCAGGTTGTAAAATATAAAACCCCTCACTTTGTATGCTATAATTAAAGCAAGCTATATTAATGCTAATGGCAAGCTTTTTCAAAAACCCCAGTTTTCATGACTGAGAGAACTGAAGTATAATGTAAGTCTACACAAAATGCAATGAAAGACTACTTTTTAATACAGGTTCAGAGAAAAGGTTGTTCGTATTCATCTTCCTTTTACCTATGGAAAGGGAACAAGACTAATATAGAATAAGAACATGGCTTCATAAACTGACTTTAGATTGCTCTAGCTACCTCTTCAGACACTGCAGATACTAGCTTTGCTTCAACCATAGTGTGCTGGGTCTCTGTGGCAGGGCTTTGGCACCAGGGGAAGGGGCTACACGGATGGGTGGCCCCTGCCAGAATCTGCCGTAAGCTCCCTAAGCTCCAAGTCGGCCTTGCCTCAGGCTGAGGATGGACCATTTAGAGACAATAGATGTGCCTCTGCAATAACATATTTAAGAAGGGGATGGGACAAAGAAATGGCCATTGAGACCTGCAGTATAAGGAGGAGTGGGATGTGAGGAAAATATCTGTGCAGATGCAGGCAGTCAGTGAGGAAGGCGGGGAGGACGCGGCCAGAGCAGACATTCCCCTGCAGCCCGCAGGGAGAGGGAAGGCTGTGCCCCTGCCACCCACAGAGCGTCTTGGTGGAGCAGCCCATGAAGGACCGCAGCAAAGCAGAGATGGACCTGCAGCCCATGAAGGACTGTGGAGGAGCAGAGAGGGACCTGTAGCCGGTGGAGGACACCACGCCAGGGGAGGTATGTTCTGCTCCCAAAGAAGAGCGTGACTGTGGGCAGCCCGTGCTGTTTCGGTGCGTTTCTGAGGACTGTACTGCGTGGGAAGGACTCACGTTAGAGGGGTTCATGAGGAACTGTCTGCCGTGGGAGGGACCCTGTGCTGGAGCAAAGGAAGTGTTTGAGGAGCCTTCCCCACCTGAGGAGGAAGGAGCGGCAGAGACAATCTCTGGTGAACTGGCTGCACCCCCCATTCCCCGTCCTCCTGCGCTGCTGAGGGGGGAGGAGAGAGAGACATTGGGAGCCAGGGAACTCAAGCCCGGGAAGGAGGGAGGGGTAGGGGAAGGTGTTTGGGTTTTAAGATTTAGCTTTCGTGTCTCCTTATCCTACTCTGTTTTGATTGATGACCAATTAAATTGAATTTTTTCCCCAAGCTGAGTCTGGTTTTGCCTGTGACCATAATTGGTGAATGAACCCTCCCTGTCCCTATCTTGAACCACTAGGTTTCCTTACATTTTCTTCTCATCCCACCAGGGAGGGAACAAGGAATAAGCAAGCGGCAGCATGGTTCTTTGTTGCCAGCTGGGCCTAAATGACGATGCATAGTCTGCACATATTTTGATAAATGATATGTATTACCTTTTGGAATTAGGTCTTCAAACTGTTTTGAGATACTTTCACTTTTAAAAAGCTGGTTATATTTTCTTTCTATTTGAGCCCAGTAAAGGCTCATGTACAAATGTGAGCATTTTCCAGCAAGGTCACAGGATTTTCTCACGGACCTTGCCAGTCTATTAAAAACCAAAAAGTCCCTCATTCTTCAAATTTTAACATGTAGTCTCAACTTTATTGCTGTGCATCCTATTGAAGTTAGTAACACTTCTTACGGCAGAAAGTATATACATGAATATTTACAGTTTTGTTGCCTAACTATGCAGAGGGATACCTTGTTAAATAAGGAAAGAAGGAAACAAGCACCCTTGTACTCACACCTGGGTATAGAAAGTGGTGACATATTCTAGCAAATTCCTGAGAGAAGTCGTTTATATGTGAAGTGACAGATTCAAGTTTTATAGGCTCCTTAATAAACCACCAGACTTGCAAAATGGTGTCACCATCTGACAGCAAAAATAATAGGCTTAATATTTGCTTGAAAAGCACAAGTATGAAATCCTAAAGTAAACACTGGTATTGAACAAGTTGCATATGTAAGGGGAGCGGTTGGGTTTGTCTGTCCATTAAGCTCCATGGCAGATACAGCAGAGGAGATAGCCTTCCTGAGAAGTACAATGCCATTTTTTAATGTAAGATGAATCAGATTAATTCCAACCATTTCAATGCAAAAAAGAAATTCTTATATATGTAATAATTTTTGGATAAGAAAGGAATTCAGGAATGCTGGACAACTTTAATGATTAATGTTTGTGATGAGTATACATGTACCTCTCAAGGGTAAATTTTCTGCATGGTTCATTATTAATGGAAATTGCATGCCTAACTCCCTGTATACCATGCAGAAAATGTGCTCCTTTACATCTATCATGATAGAAAAAGTAGGAAAACATTTATTTTTCCATTTAAAAAATTATATTCAAAGTATCGCTGACAAGAAGCTAATAAATATGCAAAACAGCTGAAGAGAAAAACAAGTAACTAGCAACAATTTATTCTTGATACAATAAAGTGATTTGCAAAATCTTAATGTAAATAAAAGCATTCTTTAAGGTTATATCTTCTTATACTTTCAAAACACAGAATATATTTTCTTTGATTCTCCAGTAGTAATTACATAAGGTTATATAATCCATGTTATGTACTTAAAACTACTATTAGAGAAGCAAAGAAAAAAAACCCAGATAATCTGTTTCCTACATTACTGAAACACATTGAGAAAGCATTTCTAGAGAAAGCAAGGTATAAAACCATGGCAGTTTATTAAGCCTTTGTATGAAGAAGTTCCCCATTTTAAAACTTTTGATTCTTGATCACACAAGTTTCCCTTCAAAATACTGGTAAGTAATTTAAATGCTTAGTTTCTGTATAGTGTTGCTGAAGTCCAAATTAAACCTTCTTGCTGCCTTACATATGAAATTTCAGTCAAATAAAACATAGAATACCTCAAGTTGGAAGGGATCCATAAGCATCATCAAGCCCAACTCCCTGCTCCTCTCAGGACTACCTAAAACTAAATTGTATGTCTAAGAGTGCTGTCCAGACACTCCTTGAACTCTGACAGGCTTGGTGTCATGACCACTTCCCCGGGGAGCTTGTAGTAAAATAAAATAAGTGTGAGTTAAATGTCATGAGATAAAAGAATGTCATTTAACTGATATAAACTGCAGTATCTCAGAAGACCTACCACAATATTAAGTATAGCATCAAAGATATGGCCTGGGAAAAATGGGGGGTTTTTAATGAATAAAATATTGTTTACAATACAAAATACACACAAATAAAACCACAACATGCCAACATATGAATCTATGGTTGCCCACATTTAGAATACTATGTCTGGCCATTGCATCTCAAAAAAGCATACAGAATAACAGGAAAAGATACAGAGGTAGTCATAGGAAGACTATAGGCACAGTACACTCTCTTACCAAAGAGAAATTGAACAGAATGGGACCTTTCAGCTTGGAAGGCAAGAGGGAAGGAATGTTTGTCCAAGGTGTAAGGAAATCATGAAAGTGTGATGAACTGAGTAAAGCGTTACTCACTCAATGAAATTATCAGGTAGTAGACTTAAGAACAAGAAATAGGCTTAATACAAATAAAGAGTATGACTTATACCACACATTCAAAACTGTGGATGATTTTGCCACAGAACAGAGACAGTTGCAGAAAAATTCCATTGAGAGGATGTTAACAAGACGGCTTTGATACAACTTCCATCNCTATCTTGAACCACTAGGTTTCCTTACATTTTCTTCTCATCCCACCAGGGAGGGAACAAGGAATAAGCAAGCGGCAGCATGGTTCTTTGTTGCCAGCTGGGCCTAAATGACGATGCATAGTCTGCACATATTTTGATAAATGATATGTATTACCTTTTGGAATTAGGTCTTCAAACTGTTTTGAGATACTTTCACTTTTAAAAAGCTGGTTATATTTTCTTTCTATTTGAGCCCAGTAAAGGCTCATGTACAAATGTGAGCATTTTCCAGCAAGGTCACAGGATTTTCTCACGGACCTTGCCAGTCTATTAAAAACCAAAAAGTCCCTCATTCTTCAAATTTTAACATGTAGTCTCAACTTTATTGCTGTGCATCCTATTGAAGTTAGTAACACTTCTTACGGCAGAAAGTATATACATGAATATTTACAGTTTTGTTGCCTAACTATGCAGAGGGATACCTTGTTAAATAAGGAAAGAAGGAAACAAGCACCCTTGTACTCACACCTGGGTATAGAAAGTGGTGACATATTCTAGCAAATTCCTGAGAGAAGTCGTTTATATGTGAAGTGACAGATTCAAGTTTTATAGGCTCCTTAATAAACCACCAGACTTGCAAAATGGTGTCACCATCTGACAGCAAAAATAATAGGCTTAATATTTGCTTGAAAAGCACAAGTATGAAATCCTAAAGTAAACACTGGTATTGAACAAGTTGCATATGTAAGGGGAGCGGTTGGGTTTGTCTGTCCATTAAGCTCCATGGCAGATACAGCAGAGGAGATAGCCTTCCTGAGAAGTACAATGCCATTTTTTAATGTAAGATGAATCAGATTAATTCCAACCATTTCAATGCAAAAAAGAAATTCTTATATATGTAATAATTTTTGGATAAGAAAGGAATTCAGGAATGCTGGACAACTTTAATGATTAATGTTTGTGATGAGTATACATGTACCTCTCAAGGGTAAATTTTCTGCATGGTTCATTATTAATGGAAATTGCATGCCTAACTCCCTGTATACCATGCAGAAAATGTGCTCCTTTACATCTATCATGATAGAAAAAGTAGGAAAACATTTATTTTTCCATTTAAAAAATTATATTCAAAGTATCGCTGACAAGAAGCTAATAAATATGCAAAACAGCTGAAGAGAAAAACAAGTAACTAGCAACAATTTATTCTTGATACAATAAAGTGATTTGCAAAATCTTAATGTAAATAAAAGCATTCTTTAAGGTTATATCTTCTTATACTTTCAAAACACAGAATATATTTTCTTTGATTCTCCAGTAGTAATTACATAAGGTTATATAATCCATGTTATGTACTTAAAACTACTATTAGAGAAGCAAAGAAAAAAACCCCAGATAATCTGTTTCCTACATTACTGAAACACATTGAGAAAGCATTTCTAGAGAAAGCAAGGTATAAAACCATGGCAGTTTATTAAGCCTTTGTATGAAGAAGTTCCCCATTTTAAAACTTTTGATTCTTGATCACACAAGTTTCCCTTCAAAATACTGGTAAGTAATTTAAATGCTTAGTTTCTGTATAGTGTTGCTGAAGTCCAAATTAAACCTTCTTGCTGCCTTACATATGAAATTTCAGTCAAATAAAACATAGAATACCTCAAGTTGGAAGGGATCCATAAGCATCATCAAGCCCAACTCCCTGCTCCTCTCAGGACTACCTAAAACTAAATTGTATGTCTAAGAGTGCTGTCCAGACACTCCTTGAACTCTGACAGGCTTGGTGTCATGACCACTTCCCCGGGGAGCTTGTAGTAAAATAAAATAAGTGTGAGTTAAATGTCATGAGATAAAAGAATGTCATTTAACTGATATAAACTGCAGTATCTCAGAAGACCTACCACAATATTAAGTATAGCATCAAAGATATGGCCTGGGAAAAATGGGGGGTTTTTAATGAATAAAATATTGTTTACAATACAAAATACACACAAATAAAACCACAACATGCCAACATATGAATCTATGGTTGCCCACATTTAGAATACTATGTCTGGCCATTGCATCTCAAAAAAGCATACAGAATAACAGGAAAAGATACAGAGGTAGTCATAGGAAGACTATAGGCACAGTACACTCTCTTACCAAAGAGAAATTGAACAGAATGGGACCTTTCAGCTTGGAAGGCAAGAGGGAAGGAATGTTTGTCCAAGGTGTAAGGAAATCATGAAAGTGTGATGAACTGAGTAAAGCGTTACTCACTCAATGAAATTATCAGGTAGTAGACTTAAGAACAAGAAATAGGCTTAATACAAATAAAGAGTATGACTTATACCACACATTCAAAACTGTGGATGATTTTGCCACAGAACAGAGACAGTTGCAGAAAAATTCCATTGAGAGGATGTTAACAAGACGGCTTTGATACAACTTCCATCTCAGGAAATTCCTAAATTGCTAATTCCTACAAAATGGAGGAACATATCATGAGAAAGACTATCATATTGTCAGCCTCGCCCTCTTTCACTGACATTCACCACCAGCCACTGTTGAAACCAGGAGACTGAAATTGATGGAACTCTGGAACGACATAATTGGATAATTCCCATATTTCTAGATTTCTTCATGAAAAGTCAGACTTCGTGTTCTTCCATTAGCTGCTTTTATTCAAGCCTGGACTTCGAATTTCTTTATCTTGTATTTATTAACAACTTAGGTCTTTCACTGCTGTACAGTTAAGCAGCTGCTGAAACCAAGGGAAGTTGTCTACATCTACAGTCATAAATTAAGTGCATGCATAACCCTCTACAATTAAATAAAAATGCTAATAAATCCCATTGACAGTTTCTATCTGTAAAGAGTTTAGACACTTCTGAACAGATTTCATCATTATTTGCCAAATATGAATGGCATATTATGCTGTAACTAATACTGTATCTCTATATTAGAGAACATCTAAATCTACTACCTATTGCAAACCTACTGCCTGATTCCAAAGCTATCGCAGGACTTTTTTAGTATCATTGCCCAGATGGTGATTCTTAAAGCTCCTAAGGGTGATTCTGTTAGGTGCTACTAAGTAACCTCAGTACCATCTTGGAACCCTCCTATACAGTTTTCCGCTCTATCATGTGAACAGGCTAAAACAGCATGTGTTAGTAAAAACAGGGAGCAAAAGCAAAAAGGACAATAAATTATAAGTTTCATTAGGGTTTTATAACACAATAAAGTAGAAAGCAGTACAGGGTATACGATGCATTAATATATTCTAAAATGTAAAAAGTCAGTAACCGTGTTCCGTACTAAGTCAAGTTTCTTGATGGTCTTCAGATGCAATATTGCGTAGAATATGTGGTCTTGAAAAACCCTAACAAATGCTAGACTGGCTTTGTTTTGTTGCTCTCTGGACCTCTCTGGACACTGGAATTAGTTGCTTTCCTACTTTAAGCAATCTCCTGTCATGTAATGAAAATGAGAAAGATTGGTAATAAATTGCTCTAATTTGAAACTCAGTATTATAAATCATCTTTACTTCTGCAGAAAAAATAAATTCTAATTGCTTGTATTGGGTAAGCCTACACACCCACTTTTCATCAGCTTTTTCTGCATTTTTTCCCCTGCAGAATAAAAAATGCTGTTTGAGACAACCAATACGGAAGAACTAAGTAGTATGAAATTAAACAGCAGCTATAACACTTGTGCAAAATTTAATCTGCAAAAAGTTGAAGCATCTAATCTTCCCATTTCAATTTATATTTCCAAATCTAAGCAAGGTGACCAAATAATGAGGTAATCTTATTTTTGTGATTTGATATGGTTTTAAATGTAAACTTTCTTTTCCCATATTACTAGTTGGGGAAGTAGGAAAAGAATTAATTAAATCAGAATTTATTATTTTATCTAATTTTTCTACCTACAACCACTTGATAGAACTTTGTTTGAAGGAGTTAAGAGTATGGTCTTACTGTTGCAGTAAATTATTTTTCTAAATGAGAAGTGTTGGTTGACTGCAAGGCACTGTAAATATTTATGTCAGATTGTCTGTACAACCAGTCCAAACAGTGATGGAATACAGCAGCTAGCTAGAGCCTCCATTCAAACTGAGACAATCTACATACTGGGTTGCTGGCTGTAAAAAGATTAACACATCAATATTTAAAGCAGTCCACAGCCAGCACACACCTGTAGCATTTTCCTTTTCTGTGAATAGATAGCAAGATTCAATACAAATAGTCAGAAAATATAAATCTATTGTTTCTGTACACTGAACAGCAAAAATTATTCTCTCATATTTTGTTTTCTGTAATTCAGAGGCTGAGTAATAAAGCAGATATTTCAGCAAGTTCCAGCTAAAGAATATAAACTTGCATAGCTCCTAAACCATCATATTATCACACACGGACCAGAACATCCATTTATATGGAACAGCAAAGGGGCATAACCCCACCTCAGTGGAACAATTCATGTAAAGGCCACAGAAGTTAATAGGACCTTAAAAACATTTACATTTGAGCATATGCTACATCTTTTACTCATTTAGTGCCTTTAAAAGGTGCACTAGCAAGGAATTCTCGCATCATGATGAGGAAATATGAAAAGGACACCAGGACAGTAGACTTTCACAAAGATAGTAAAGCATCCTCTGTATTTCTCCAAGGCTTTGAATCATTAGGAAGAGAACTACTATGATGCTAGTTTTATTGTTATTATATTAAATTTCATTACAAGATTAATAAGCATGAAACACAAAAAAGCAGCTATATTGAAAAAGAAACTTATCTGTGAATGAGAGACTCTGGCTGTAGTGTATATGGCTATGGAAAGAAAAAGTAAAATATTTCAGCAAAGTTTCAGTTTGAGTCCATTTTTCCCCAATATAAAACATGCTTTTTGATTTTGATAGCGTCAAAAGATCATGTAGTCAATGATATTCAGAAGCTATATTGGGAAAGCAGTTTGAGTTGGAAAGACGATACTAAAGGAGCGTGACAAGACCATTACAGCCTACTTTGTTCAACCGATATAAGAATGAGAGGTAAGTTGCTAAAACATCTTGATAACATAGCACAGAATGAAGAAGGGTCAATCAACATGAAAAAAAAGACAATGTTATTTAGAAAGGGCTAGAAAAACTAGCAGTAATGACCTCCAATTCAGTGTAGAGCAGTGTAAGACAAAAAGTCCAGGACCAAAAAAAGACAGAAAAAAAGGACAAGCTACTATATGCTCTCTGCAGTAATATGTTTCACACACTAAACAAGCAGAAGCTCTCAGGAAGCAGTGTATGAAGTTTTAAACCTTTCAGAATACTATTCAATGAGTAAAAAACCATAGTGAATTATGGACTGCATAAATGGATGCATCACATACAACTCCAAAGAATTTTCTCTGCAGTATTATTATAGCAAAACTGTATTTGGATATTTTGTAGAGCCCTTGTCCCTTTCACTAGAAACTTGTGAAGGAAACTACTGGGAGGCAGACAATCAAAAGTATTTTCCATTCAAGCAGGTAAAAGAATTTAGGTTTTATGAAAAAACCTAAAGAGCAAGAGAAACTTTGAAATCCTTTGAGCTAGTTATCTTGAGGGACCTAAATGGCATAGGGATATCAGATTTCCAGGAATTTTCTGATCTTCCATAAGATTTCCCTACAGATACCAAGCCATTCGCACTGCTACACAACAATATTCTTGACCACATAACTTTCATGCAGAAGTCTGGTATGTTAATTGAAACTTTTTTTTGATTCATATCAATATAAATAAGCAATTTTCACTTGAAGTTTTATGAGTCATTCCTAATAGTAACCAGTTCTGTGACTGCTAAAGACTGTCCTTCCTGCTGTGTCCATCACTACTGCCAGACTAAAACTGTACCCACTAATTTCAGATCAGCAAAACCATTTTTCTCCCAAAGCATGAAACATACAAAGCTCTAGACAGTCATTTCATGACCTACTTTTTGGTCAGTCTAAATCATCAGGACATACAAACTGTTCCTTTTCTGCTTGTTTACATTTTAAGTTGATGAGGTGCATTCTTGAAAATTTACTTGAGTTTCAAGTATCAGCTAGTGTAGTAGCAAAACAGATGTTTTTTTTCTTTTAATATTCCCCTTTCTGACATGTGCCACAGCATAACACTGGCTCTGATTTTTAGGCAACGCTTATTGTTTGAGAAGCCCACTTCATACTGGTAGGACTCCTGAAGTTGGAAACACTGTGTATCTGTTTTAGAAACATATAATTTTCCACCATTTATTAATCTAATTTTTGGAAAACAGTATCTATACCAAAAACAACCCCAACTTTTATCATTGAACGCTATAAAGATTAGTTTCCTGACATGGCATATTTAGACTACCAGAGGTCTGCCTACGCAGCATTTGCAATATCAGAATTTGAACAGAACACACTCTCTCCACATGCTGAATTCCTCAAATGCAAAGCAGAGAAATTCTCAACAAATATAAAAGAGCAATATCATAAAAAAAGTAATTAAAACTATCACCAGATGGGAGAGAAGTTGGTAAATGCAAATGACAGCTTGATCATGGACAAATTCATATTAAAAGAAGAGCTCAACAATTTCAGATAATTTTCTGATTGTTTAAACAGGAACTTCAATAAAGTCATGTGCAAGTTGGATGATGCATCTGCACATCACTGACTATGTATCGCTTAGCCTTTATCAAGTGGGACAGATACTAAATGTCAGTTGTATTATACAACAACACTTCCATAACAAAAGGTCACACACACACATCACTTAGAAAGGGAAGTTCTTAGAACAACGTAGAGAAATATCTAGTTCATGAATACCGTAGTCAAAAGACTGAATTGTCCAGTCCAATGTTGAAATAATGAACAGTAACAGATCCTTTACGCACCTATGAATGGAAATGCTAAGCAAATAAAAACAGAAATACATTTCCCATATCAATTATTTCCTTCACAAAAAAAAAAAAAGAAAGTACTTAGGCTGATTTTTCTTGTGCATAAACTTATATAAACCAGTGAAGTACAAGACAACTCAATTGCTCAGTTGTGGACTATTTATTGTTTTCTACTCAGTAAATGTTCATTAATGGTATTTGATACGGAATTTACAAATTAAAATACCTCAAGTGTAATGTTATTACCTTGATATAGGGAAAGTTTATCAATCTTAACTGATATCAGTAGAAATTACGTATTAGACTGAGGTCAATATATTTCAAGACAATTAATTTACTTCATACTACTGCATGAGCATTTTTATGTCAAAATTCATGATTTGGAAACCTGAAAAGTAGAAAGAAACAGATAGCTATATGTACATTTAAAAGCTAGATTTTCTTCAAGAAAAGTCTGTACTTTCTGCATTAAAAGGAAAAAGCATTACCCATCTTGACTTATAAAAATTGTTCTAAAGCCTACAATCCAAGTAGATTTTGTTGTATTGTCAATTTAATGAAGTTTGTTTGGATTTGATAGAAAAAACACACTGGATTTGGGAAAAAAGGCTATATCATACAGATTGTTCTGTAAGGTTGGCGACTACTGAGTCTGTCTAGTTTTGTGAATGAAATTTTAGGCAGGTAAGGACTGTATTTTGAATGAAACCAAACTTGAAACTCAAACCAAAGCTTGAGTATGAGAAGGAGGACTGAATTTGGAAGCAGGAAGCTAATATGTACCCTAACAGGTTCTTGCCAAATTCCTAGGCCAGTGGAGTAGCAGTCTAGACTCTGCTGTGAGGATTGCCACAATTTCTGCAGCAACGAGAGAGAGATGGGAGACACACAAAGTAAGAAGAGAGGATCACCACTTGAGCTACAGATCCAGTTTGATACTGTTTTCATTAAATAAATGAGATTTCAAACCAAAGGAACACAAAATTCCCACTGTAATTGAAAGAGGGCTTTTCTCTGTTCAAAGGGAAACTAAAGAAAAAGTGTTCTGTTTAAACTGCTCACTGTCACAATATCAAAACTTCTGTTCCACAACATTCAACCAAGGTTGTACCATTCTCTTTAGAAAGATGCTAAGGAGAAAGACAGCATTAAGGAATGTGTGTTTTTCTTCTAAACAGAACTTACCTGTTAGCTTTAAATTCACTCCCTATTAAGTTATTATGTCCATATGTCTATTATTTGTTTGCTTGAAATTATACTTATTACAATTATTTTATGCTTTTCCTAGTGTTATTGCATACCAGTCTTAATACTCCTTGCCAGTTTGCAGAATTTTAATCAACTTTCCAAGATGCTCTGCTTCTGGTCAAGTGATAGTTTTCTCAAAACAGGGTTCGAAGTACAACTTAGTCACAACTTGGTTGTGGTGACAGGAGAGGGCTTTCCAGGTAGTGATGACCCAAGCAGCACAGTGAGAAAAGGGGAAAAGCTTAGGCTGCTTTCACTGAGAGAAGTAGCAAAATGCTTGTTTTCCTACTGAGACTGAAATGACTTTGAACTGCTACTTGGAAAATCCAGGATTTGATAGTTTTTGATTATCCTGTGTTGAAAATAAGGGGGAATTTAACTCATTTACAAAGTTCCATAGTCTGCAAAAGCCACAAAACTATAGAAAACACAGGTTTTTGAAAGCAATTTCATTTAGTACAAGTAACCTTCTGAAGTAAAAGTTCAGTTGTCAATGAAGGAGGAAAATTTAATTCTAGGTCCACAAAAATCTTTGCAAATCTAATGGGTTTTTTTCCCTCCTGTATTTCTAAAAAGTACCAAAACACCATTATGCTTTCAATCATGAAATTGATACAGTTAAAATCATTTGAAGAAATCCTTGTAGGTAAGGATATGCATATGCTACTGAGTAACAAGACACAATAAGACAGGCTTCGCACAACAAAACTGTGCATTCTGAAAATATTATAAGCATATGGGTGGGGAGGCGTTCCTTAGACTAACTGTAGTCTGATTTTGTGTATTAAAAGCCCATGAGCTGGTGAAGTGCGTGAACTATATTCTCAAGCTTGCATTATGATTTATTTTCATACAGAAGAAGTCCATCTTGTACACTTCCAAGACCACTCCATGATGACACGCAAAGTGCAGTAAGTGTGGATGATCTGGAGATTCGCTGCAACTGCACACATGATCAAGTATAAAACACACTGATGTAGGCACACCTTGAAGTTTCCATATAGCCAGAATTTAGAAAAGTAGCTAAGTGCCTGCATAGTTTTAAGTACAGGAATGGTCTCAATGGCTTTTGTAGAAAGGTTCTTAAGTTCATGAACTTAGCTAAGTTTATATACCTCATTATCTATATGCTTTGTTAAAATACAGCCATTCCATGAAAATGGTTTTTACATTGCAAATCAACATAGATTTTTAATCTAAATGATATGTTCTGAAACTCAAAAGCATTCTGCACTTTCTTAATATTTATGTAGATAGCTCATTAACTAGCTATTTGTTTCCCTTATAGTACAGAAGTACTTTCAGTGACAGATGTCTTAATGAAAAGGAATATGGCAACATTCACCTCATCTTTTCTCAAAAGTATGAATATGCAGTTAATACCATGAGGTTCAAAAACAAATGTTAGAATGAATGAAAGGTTGGAAAAACATTAATGGTATTCTGAGGGTTACCCAACCAAGCCAGCATTTTCTGTTTCTATAAAACCTGTGGAAGGATTATCTCAGTCTGGTATGACATGTCAAAAACTGTTAAAGACACAAAACTTTAATACATTTGAACTTCAGGAAACTCCGGGAATGAGATAAGGTTTTTTTACTTTTGATTTTTTTCATCATCCATAAACTAGCATGGACTAGCATGCACCTCAGGGAGTACACTCAGGTAATTTATTCTATAGAATTAGTTTTAAAATTGTAACATCCTTGCACAGAATACACATCTCCAACTTTGCCACAACATGCTACCAATCCATATAGCTAGACTATGAAAACACTACAAAACAAAAACAAAGACTGAGAAAGAGCTGTTTCATGGCTATATTTGTAAGTGCAACTTATGGTCTACAATGACAAAAACCCCACTTATTTGGCAAAATTGGCAGGCACTTGATTTCTGTATCATATGATGTAATAAGAATTGTGAATCTTCAGCCTTATTCATGACTGTAACCAGCAGTGAATGACTAATGATAACAATTTCAACTAAGCTGACTTCATATGTTAGTTTGTGTAGTACAAATGCATTAGCTAAACGTAAATCAATTGTTGCACAGTATTAGTCAAAGACCTAATGCTCACTGGAACTTCCAGTGTACTGACTGGATCCCTTATCAGAATACTTTCAAAATGATCATCATGATATCAAATAATTTTATCAAATTATTAGACTGCCTAACCTCTGAAAGAAGTGGTGGGAGTCTAACAGCCACAAGCTAGAGAAGCTAAAGTGATTCCTTAGAAATCATGTGAACTGCAAAACCTCACACAGCAAACATTTCCCTAAAATCTCTGGAGAAAACTAGGCCAAAATATACTAGAGAGCACAGCTCTCACAAGTTCAAGTTAAAACCCCTGGAAACTCCTTTATCTTTCTAATTTTTGGTAGTGTTCTCAACGTAAAAGTTACTGAATGGTGTACTTCTATTAAACTACGAAAACCTGATGGATGTGATAACCTCCATAAAAATTTGAGATCAAAAGTTATACTTCCATAAATATACTGCAGTGAAGGCCAGAAAATTCACGAACATGCTTAAGCTTGGAAAGAAAACTGGACCTAGCAGCTACAGGAAAATATATTTGCTTAGCAGTTGTTCCAGATTGTTCTAGTGCCTTCACTTGCAGTGGCTTCAGGGTCATCTTGAAACAACTGACATTTTGGTCTTGATCTACTGCTGTATTATGTTGGTCAGCTATAAAGCAATTTAAAGGCAATGGCTATACTCGTTGACCTTTTGCTGGGTATGAAGGAAAAGTCCGTTGTTCAAATTGCCAACTACTGTAACTATCATACATTGAAAAGTCTGAAATTCTCAGCAATAGTCAGCTGCATGATCACCTTGGCTTCTGGACTAGTTGCAGAAGAATTTTTGGTAACAAATTCCCTCCAAATTCTGTGTTTGTACCAATACTTTCCACGAGTAATACCCCATCCACTTCTCTTCCATAAATGTATGCACACAAATCACACCACATTTACAGATTAGGCTCATTCCTAAGGGAAGATTGCTCTTGAAGTTGGTTCTACAACATTAGAAATCTACTTCAAGGTGCATGGACCAAAACCACGTACTTGATCAATCAAGAAGCTGTAAAATTTTTTCAGCAGTACCGGAGTACACTCAACTACACCTGAACAAGGAAGAAAAGTATATAATCTTTTATATAAATGAAGAGACAATAACGCCACACACTCCAACTACCACAAAATTCAAATTGCCTCGTATACATGCACGGTTAACAACTTCAGAGTATGCTTGTATACAGGAGGCACAATAGGAATGAACTGCATCTTCCCAGATTCTGTTAAATCATTTAGTAGACTTGGTTTACAACCTGTCATCATTTTTTGAAATGTTGTATGTGAAACAATTATGAAGAACAAAGAGAAACCCTACTCTATAAGTTTAATCTTCTTTAAATACCTGAAATAAATATTATTTTTTTATTTTTTCTAAGAAAGATAGGCATGTATTTCAGAATTCTATAATGATAATTAGTTTTGATATGTTGAAGCATTTTCACATATTAAGACATATTTTGGAGTATGAATATTGGAAAGGTATCCGTTCCTACCTTCCATATTCCTCATGCAGCAGATGCCTGAACAGAATGCATGAACTCAACATAAATAATATTTCTTATTTTTTCTCTTCACCTTACCTTTTATATAATAAATAGCTATTGTATACTGTTAAAGTGAAATATTGTAATTATTTAATTAACCTGTTTTGCCCTCTGTAAAATGCAAAAGCTATAAATACAGAAGAAAATCAAATTGAGTTCTGCTTTAGGCAAGAAATCAGCCTCCAGTGGATACTCTGCTGCTCAGGTATCATTTGTTAACTTCAGTCTTTATGTTTTCACAGGAAAACTAACACACAGTATAGTTTTATTTAGCAATTTTCCATAGTTTGGCACTATAAAAATCGTTCTGATCTTAAAAAATGAGACACAGCATAATCCAATTAATTCAGGAAGAGAAGAAGAATGTCTGTTCTAAGTGAAACATTTCAGACAACTTAAACCCAGAATTTTATAAATGGTATTTTGTACGTGTACCTACTCAACACTATTTCCATACACAGCCTCTAGCAAGGGCTGATTTTCAGTCTAACTCATTTTACTCTTATCATCTGTGGCTTTAAAAATTACTGACAATAGGGTACAATACAGTCCTGGTCTTAACAAAAAAGTCAGGAATTAACTTAGACCCATGAGAAGCAAAATTTTTGCTTTTTATATCACTATTTTAAAGTTCTGTTAATACCATCATCTAACAACTGAAATATTAATGGCAACCAAATGCACCTGTCACAAACCACTTTTGTGATTATCAGAGAACTTAGATTTGCTTTAACAAGTATAAGCACCTTGAAAACCTTTTAATAGTTTCTTGTACTCCTGTGTCACAAATATTTTCCTTTACAATTCTTGTATCTCACTGCACTAGGAACTTGAATTATTGGTGCTAACCCATTAAATCTCGTGCATTATAATTTTTCTATGGGGAAAGAAATAATGCACCCCTAATGGCTCAGATACTGCAACATATGCTTTCTTTTATTCTTAATTCTATTTTCCACCTAGCAGCAAAATGTCTGACTTGATTGTCCTATATCACAATGGCAAGTGACATAATGAAACATTGCATCGTTATGTAGAAGAGAAGCATTAAAATATATGCCATGTTCACTTCTTTGCTTGCTCATTAAACAACATATCAACAGGGCTTATTATACTACAGATCTAGAACCAGAATTTCACCTCTAGTAGATTTCATAAAAATAAATATAGCAAAGTTATAAATGTTTGTATTTCATAGATTTCTGTGATTTGCATACATTTCAATATGATCACAAATAACAATGTTCTGCTCAAAAACCAGCTAGTTTTACTTGCAAAATAATTTAGCAATTAGAGTAACAAACACCTCTCACCTACTCTGAAACAAGAAGTACAGTTCAACAGAGAGTGACAAGTTGCTGTATTTTGCATGATTCCTTCAGTTTTGTTTCTTTGCAAATATACTTCCACTATTTTTCTTCCAAAGACAGGTGAGGTCAGTTCCGTATTTTGAGCCAGTAACAAGTAGCAATGTAAGCCATTATTTATCTTAGTAATCATAATGTCTGTGCTTGTTTGTGGTTTATTGGCTTAACACAAGAGATTCACATTCTTCAGGGGAAAAAAACCCCTGAAACTTTCACTGACTTCATTTGTGATGATTATCCTTCTGAGATATAACAGATTTTAAAAAGTTAGGCAAATATTTCAAGAGAGTAACTAAATCAAAGCTAATAAGCTAATACAAAAAGAGAGAAAAGCAAATAACTGAATTCTAATAAATGACCAAATAGATATACAAAGTCATATGAACATCACTAAAATTGAAAAATCAAAGAGTTAAGAAATGTCAGGATTCAGAATTGCCTATGCAACCTTAATTTGTCCTCATTCTGAAGATACATTATAATGAAGTATTTAATTAAGATTAATGTCAAAGGTAACCACTAATTCCAAGTGGCCAATTTTCATTACACAGCTCTGCGTGTTCCTAGTCCAGTTCACACTGGCTTTAGGATGTCTGCAGTACTTCACATTTCTGCAGATACGACTCTTTGGTATGAAGTTGGAAACTGAGAAAATGAGCATTAATATAAATTTATTACCACTGTAAAAACATTTGCTTTAAGTGACTTACCTAACATCACAGAGGAACTCTGCGGCATAGTGAAACATAATCCAATTCTCAAAGGCATCATTCAATTACTCTAAGACTGCCTGTTCCCCTTCTTTCAGTCCTCTGCCGTATTGATTACATAGTTTCCAAAATTTTCAGCTTATGAATTAGAGATTCTATCTATCAATGTCTTCCTTGTACCGAAAAACATGAATCATCCCTAGAGCTACTCCTTCGGATGAATGAGACTAAGGCTCTGCGTTACATGGAGGAGGGGTGGAACAGGATGACACATGGACAAGGTGCAGAAGACGACAGGAGAAGGGGCTATCATGTAGTTATAGTTCCATATAAAAGTAGAAAAGAAATATAAAGATTTTATAACCAAGAAGCTCATTTTTTTCATTATGAAAATCTCATAACTGCAACATCCTTACATACAGTACATGCATGTATTTCCCTAAAATTTACGAAAGTGAATGAGGGGAAAAAAATGTTATCATGTTGATATCCGTACAGATTACCAGAAGGCTTAGAACCTTTAGATCTACCTTACACCTTTTCATTTAAGCCCATCAGTTAGGGAGTAGTATATAGTAAATTACTGTTCCCTAGAGGAGAAAGAAACCTCATATATACTTTATCATTAACCTGAGGTATTTACTAAAAGAAGATGCATTATGAAAATGAGATACATTCAGTTTCAGGCCCTATAAAGCAATTTGGGTACAGATATTTCTTCTTTTTGTCTTAAAATCTGAAGTTTTGTTACTATCCTAGTTCTGTCTCATCCACCAGAAGCTACTTTTATTATTCTCTTTCCCATTCCTTTGGCTTCTCAGATCATGCTGCGTCAGTCGTACTACTTAAGTCTTGATTTTCTTTCTCCATGCTTTATGTCTTTTTTTTTTTTCTGCTCTCACCATTTTTTATTGCCAGACTTTCTTTTCTGCATCTTCATCACCACACAGTTTCTCTTTTTTACTTATTTTCTAGTCTCGTCCCGTGATCCCCATCCTGTGGCTCCTTGGTCCAGTATCTGTGCTGAAGGATTCTCAGTTCCTCTTTGAAGCCCTACTCTGTTTTCAGATTTATCTTACGTTTCTTATTTCGAAAATCATCTTCTGCTGGTCTTAAACTCCTTGCCTGGATGATCACAGATTCCTCTCTTCCTGGGGTCTTAACAACATGTTTCCATTACTTTCCTTTTCCTTACTAACAATTCATCTTGCCCCAGATTTCAGCCTCAGTGCCACCCCGGCCTTTTTCATCTATACAACATCTAGTCCTATTTTTACCCTTACCTTCCATCACATCTGAGCTTTTTCTAGAGCTAGTCTCCCAAAAATATTTGTCTGAATATATTTTTCCTTCATCTCTTACCTATTTTTCCTCCTTTAATTTTGGGCCAGGTGACATCCTTTTGATTCTGCCTAGTGTCAGCAGATGAAAAGACAACATACAATCATAGAATCATAGAATGGTAGGGGTTGGAAGGGACCTCTAGAGATCATCTAGTCCAACCCCCCTGCTAAAGCAGGTTAGCCTAGAGCAGGTTGCACAGGAATGCATCCAGGCGGGTTTTGAATATCTCCAGAGAAGGAGACTCCACAACCTC
>VZSC01010180.1:0-24553 GCA_013398225.1 Steatornis caripensis
GGTCCCTTCCAACACCTACCATTCTGTGATTCTCTGATTCTGTGATTCTGTGATTGCTCTCCTGTTCCCTTCGTTTCTGTTTTCGCAGATCCTACTAGCATGGTCTGGTGTTCTCTAGTTCTCGAATTGGTTATGCCTGTTTCAGTTTTGGTGTGATACGTTCAAAACAAAGGATTACACTGTTCTAGCAGTACTCCAGAGAGCTCCACACTGGCAGTGAGCCTTGCTTCAGCGAGTTCATTGTTATCCCCACCCCTGTGTATGTGTGGTGTAGGTGAGGATGGCAGGGAGAGGGTGGGGGGGTTGCAGACCTTCGTGCTAGTGTGCAGTGCATATCCCTGGTCACACAATGACACAGCCCACTTGCCTCCCTTGGCAGCACTCGGCCCTACAAACAAGTCTTCAGGCATTTTGTTTGGAAGATCAACAGTCTGTTGAGCATCATCTCTGTTTTTAGAGACGATGCAACAAAAATTTAGAGGTGTAACTTGAGTGCAGAAAACAATGCCTAGGTTGACCCTCAAGGTGGTAAAAAGCAACATGAAGCAATTTTCAAGCTTTTTCCTATTTCCCTTTTGTACAATATTTTGTTTGGTTTGAACTTGCTGATCTTTCTTGTGCATTTGCCTATTGGTCTTGCCTGACGTTTTAGCTTTCTGCTGCTTTTGCCTTGATCATTCTCTTTCAGGGGAAACATTCACTCCCTAAAGCTCCTTGTCTTCTCCATTTTCCTGCAGTGTTTCCTTTCATTTCTTCATTTCCAATAAGGAATTACGATTTACTACTGAAGTTGTGACTATATGGTACGGAATTCCACCTATAAATCAGATCCAAGAGTACTTCTGTTTCTGCAGATATTTAGCTCAAAGGACAGGCTCTGGAAGGGTAACAGAGTAATAGTATCCTTTGTACCATGTGCAGCCATTTAAAGTATTTGCTCTGTTAATAACTTTCGTGCTACTCAGTGCTACTAAAATGTAAAGCTCCTGTAGGAAACACCTGCAATGGTCAGAGTCCACACAAGGTGGCAGTACTGGTATCACATTGCTTTTCTTGGGCTTACTGGTTTCCAGAAAATCTCCCTGTAAGGTAATTGATTTATGTCAGAAGTGGGCAAGCTTGCAAATAAGTCCATCTGGTAAGCAGCTTACTATATTTCTATATAAATAAAGAAGATCATCCAACTTTTCCAGGGTCACTCCGCCCCTCAAATCACGAGAAAGTCTGTTTTCAATGCAAAAAAATTCAGGTCTATACAATGCTCCAAATGCATAGCTGAGCACATCCTGCCTGGCCAGAAAATGATACGCAACTGCAGCGCCTGACAATTCAGGGCAAAGTGAATCAGGCCTTGTACAAAACCAAGCACAGATTTGCTAAGCAATCTGGGTAAAGTCTTTTTCAGCTTCATGGAGATATGGGCAAGTTCTGTTAGACTGAGTCCAAGATAATAGGGCCTTAGGATGGGAATTGACTGGATTTCAAGCCATCTACCACCAGAAGAAAAAGTAATTTCATCTTACGTACAGCCTCATTTTCATAAAATGCTTTAGCTATGTGGCTAAAAGGTTCTACATCAGAATCTGATATTGTTACAGCAATCAATGAAGTCAATGGAGAAGAGTGAAACAAGAGTTTTGGTACATTTTCTTCTTCCTCCTTCTGCTTTCTAAGATGTTGATGCCAAATTGCTTTTCTCAGATGAGATTTTCTTATTGCTACTTTTTAAACAAATGAACCAACTGACTACGTGGCTCAGCTTCAGGGAGACTGAGGCCTGAGTTTCACCTAAAAATATCTTAAGTGTGTTGCAACCAACAATGAGAAATCCCCTGCTTTTACCACTCTTGCTTTACTCTCTTTCTCTGAAAAAAAAAGNATGGCTCAGCTTCAGGGAGGCTGAGGCCTGTGTTTCACCATCTTAAGTGTGTTGCAACCAACAATGAGAAATCCCCTGCTTTTACCACTCTTGCTTTACTCTCTTTCTCTGAAAAAAAAGAGAAATCAGCATTCCCAGGTAGATCACTCAAAGACATTTTTTTTCCTATGCTGGAACTGTGCTGGCAGGGTATGCCCAGGAAGACAGGAGCAGGTCTGGGCACATGCAAGTGGAAGAGGTGCAAGGGAAGCGTGACACCTGGGCCATCCCCTGTGGGAGAACATGCAAGGTAGCTCATCACTAGCAGCTCTGAAAATCAGTGACCTCTCTGTTCTGTGAGCCCCAGCTTCAAATTGCAGCGGGTCAGGGGATCACAACTCTGCTCTGTTGTCACAGAGAGAAGCTGCGTGGCTGTGCTGTACTTGAGGTGCAGACCTATCTGCAGGGCATGTAGGGTGGGACTCAATGACATGAGTTTCATGAACGTTGCCTACAACTGAACCTATCTGCTCCGCTTGGTTTCCTTGAGCCTTCCAGATCCAGCTCTATCCTATCTGTTCTTCTCTGGGCATTCCCAGTTGGAGAAGGACATTGCTACGGAGAAAAGATGCTGCACATGGACTGTTCAACTCAGGTCATTGTAGACAGCCTCTTGGCCACCCTGGGAATTAACAACAGGAAAGCCCAGCAGCTGGTAAGTCACCAAAACCCCTTCCCAGGGCTGTGTTTCTGCAGCTGCAAACCAGGTCAGCCAGCAGTAGTATGGTTCCCAGAGGAGATGCTTGGGAACAGGATCATAAGGAGGGACGTGCAGATGGGCCAGGGACAGTGCTGAGGCTCTGTGATTTGAGGATATGATACATTCTCTCGGCTGTCTGTGCTTCCCACCTCCTGAATGCGCTCCAAGGTTTTGTGCTACTTCTCCTATCTGCAGAGCAGCTTTAGGGTAGAGGCATGCAGATATAAAGAGGGTGCACAGAGTAAGCCCCAAACCTTTGGAGCTATTTTTTGTCCGAACTTCCACTGAAGTCATTGAGATACTATCCTTTACATCCCTTTCATGGTTTGGGAATAACGATTTTTACACTGAAAAATTATTATATGACTTGAAGTAGAATACAAACCAGAAAAAAAAAGCTTTCGTAACTGTTTTGAAAGATGGAGAGAAAAACAATAATTTAAAAATAATTAGGTGTGATTTTTATATTTTAAGGTGCAGAGAAAACCAAAGAAGCGGTGTAAGAGCAGACAGTTGACATTCTGCAGCTCACCACAGGAGAGGGACAGCACCGGGCTTGGTGAGGGCAGGTATCCATGCTTTGCCTCAAAAGCTGCCTCCTTAACAAGAGAGGTTCTTACTAGTCCTGTCAGCCTAAAATACAAGGATCAAGTAAACAGTGAGATCCTCTCCTGCCCCTTTTCCATATTTTACTTCTAAAAGCAAGCCCTTTTCTTGAGCATAGGAACTAACTGCTTTAAAATATTTGCTTTGAATTATGACCTGAATTCACCGGATCATAAGACCATACTTTAATTAAAACAAACTAATGACCAGATAGCTAGACTGACAGGCAGGGAGCAGACACTGCTTTCATACATTACGTGTTTTTACAGGATCTGTGAGCACAGCATATTTTGCAGTTAGGTAGTTTGCAGTCCCAAAGCCCTTTGCTAACCTGGGATGCAAACAGACCTCGTCAGCAGTGCTTGGCACTGAGGCCCTGGCTGTGTGGTAAAACAAGATTATGTCACCCTCCCTCACATCTGCCATTCTTCTTGGGGAATATCTCAATTCAGTGTGATTCAATTGCAAAAGTGTGGTTTGCTGAGGAACTACGTACTTAGAAAAAATTCTGGAAGGACTGATTAAATGTCTTACAATTGCTTCTCCCTTGTGCTGTGGTGACCACTTGCTTCTCTCATCCAAGAAAAGAAGGGTAACGATTTATTTGTTTTGGTCTTTAATTTATATAATAACAGTAATAAAAAAGTTGAAATAGCAGGCCAAGAAGGGGATAATGCATTATTCATGCATTTATTTAATCTTTTCTTTGTTATTCAGCCACTGAGGTGATCCAATGATTCAACCAAATGATCCTTTTCCAGTACTGCTTTTCCAGGAGAAAAATTCCGTGAGTTTGCAGTTACCAGTACACAAAAGAATTCTGCCTGTAGCAAAAAGAAAGCGGCTGGGAAACAAAACCTACTAATCTGTTTTCATTCACTCTGAAAGACATCTTTCCCACCTTAGAGCAGGCACTTTTGGTAGCTGGTGTGGGTAGATGCTCTCCTTGAACAGATTATCTCATCCCTAGTTCTTGTCTCTGCAATGCCAAACTACAGCGCTGACAAACATAGTAAATGAAAACATCCTCCTTCCCTAAATTAATGGCTCATGTAGGACTGCACGTGTTGCTGATCCACAGGTGCCACTGAGCTCGTGACTCTTCTCCTGGTGGAAAATCCGGGCAGGCTTCCAGCTGTGACTCTGCTGCTGACATTAGCCTTGCCAGGCTGTCAAACAGGCACGTGGTGTTTCTCCTCAGCATGTTATCTTGCAGAATATAGCATGGTAGTGCTCTTTTTTATTTTCAGTGCAAAGCTATATTAATTCTTAATTGTGTCTATGCCCTTAAAAGTACATTTTGAAAACATCAGCAGATGCAAATCGGCCAGAATCAATACGAGAACCAACCAACCACTTTGTTCTTATGGCAAAGCAAAAGAAAACATGTAACAAGCAAGTTTGAGCCTAGGACAATTTTCAGACTCAGCCACGCAAGTTAACTACCAAGTGTGAAATGTACATTGCTGAATCATGAAATCAGACTCAGCTTAATCACACAGAGCATATGTGATTTTTGAAGTTTGCTTTTTGAATAAAGAATGGCCTGCACTGACGGCACCACTTTTTGTATGCGAGTAGCAAAAAGACGGTGCGGGGAAAGGATATTTCTTATTCCCTTAGCCCAGACAGTGCAACCTATTGCAGAGATACAACAGTGAGATTACAGGAATAGGAATTCATGCCTCCTTATAGACATGTGCTACGCAGCCCCTGTGGTCAGCCCGGCCTCTGATGCATTCAGGGTTCCTTCCACCAGGAACAGCTGCCAAAGCGGGCGGGTGCTGCATTTCCAGGTGCTGTAGGGACAGCGCATCTCTGACCTCTGTTACTGCATTAACCACACCAAATGTTAACTGGTAGATCTGATAAATGGTTTGAAAGGACTGATTTCAGATGAATTTTCTTTGTTTTTAAAGAGAGCTTTCTGAGGCTGAAAAGGAATTTGAATACAAGAAAATGTTCAATATGAAAATGTCAACAACTTTATAGACTACTGTAAACAAAGTGTTCAGAAAACACTTCATTTTCTCTCAGAAATGAAAATGGTTCTTTTCTCCGAGGCACAGTAAGAGTACTCAGATGTGAAAGAACTAGTAATCCAGAATAGGGCAATAGTGGGATAAATTCAGCTGTGACAAGATGATTGCCTTTTCCCTGCATGTTGTAATAGGTAAACATAAATCAGTCAAGGTATGCAACTGGTCAGCCACTGAAAAACATGTAAAAATACCTGGAATTATTCTTCCACTTACATTTGTAGCAGGCACAATTTTTGCAGAGCTAAAGTGGTCTCCACCTCTGCTATACGCTTTCAATGTCATCAGCTGGGCAAACGATTACAACTTTTTCCGAGTTACAACAGAATTCATACATCTGCGTTAATACTTGGGATTCTGCTCTACGTTAAGACTGCTAAATGTTGGTGTTTTCATAGAAGTGTCCCTATGTGTGCTGGCTGCCTAAGCTTCCTTACCAATCAATGGCAATTTAGTCAGTACAGTCAATGGAGTTTCAAGAGCTCTTCAGGTAAAGAAATGGTGCTCACTCTGAACTCGGTTGAGCAGCTTTGGAGAATCCATCGACTAGGAGCTGAATTTAGTTGTCTGAATATATGCATCTAATACAGTTTGAGACTTATGAAAATAATCGACCATGACCTCCAGAAGGATCAATTCACAAGGCCATGAATCTCCCAACGATCCTGTGTTATATCTACCAGATCTATGTGACTGTCTTGGATACCAGAGGACATCTCATGTCACTGTGGACAGCTACATTTAGGCACCTGCCCTAACTCCAGTGACCACAGTAGTAACTTAGACGCATACCTCACATTATATACATACCTACACAGATCCATACACACACAGGCATCTACGCATGTAACGGAAAATAAAACTTGTATATAAGTACGGATAGGCATAATTATAGATATAAATACAGGTGGATGTGTATGTATATATACATAGGCTTTTCTCTGTATATATTGTAGACATGTGATATAATCATGTACATGTATGTTAATCTATATGTACATATATGTGTACCCACATATACTTACGTGTGTACATATACCAGTACACCTCTACATACACAGATTCGATTTATGTGTCTTGATCATAACTGGCTTTTTTTTTTTTTTTTACTTTCATGAAAGCATGATTTCCCAAATGAAACTTCTCATACACTGAGAAAATCCCGCCTAATACCCCTCTTTCCTCCCACAGGTAGCAGTGCGGCTGCTTAAAAAGCTACAGCACAGAGAAGATATAGCCTAACAGTAAAAAGAATTTGAGCTAAACTACTTGGAGGCCACTGAAGAAGCAGCAATATTGGCTGGTATTGATTCACATTGAAATCAGCAGCCCAGCTCCATGTTGCTCAGTGCCTTGTAGATCCATCAGACTTCTTTCCGCGCTCTCAACATTATTACGTTGGGCTTGCAGTAAGAGTGAGCAGTTCAGTGGAACTGTATGTGTAATATCAGATCATTTCTGCTACCATGAAAGAAAGTAGGACTCTTCCAAAGATATTTTGAACTAAAGTCTTCCATGAGAGCCACCCAGCCACCACTGATTGCAGTAGGGTTACACGTGCACAACAGACAGTCTCCTGGTGCAGTTTGTTGGTCAAGAGCTTTTCAGGAGTATCTAAAGATTACCCCTTCCTTTTTGGTGAGAAGCTGCAGTGACCAGAGGTGGGAAGGGGATGGAATGTCCTCTACAGAGTGAACGGGTAGTAACTTCATCACTCCTCAAGAAAACAAATCAGAAGTCCAGAATGAGGGAAGGATATTATAGTTAATACGTTTATGCAGGAACAGATTACTGTTTTGTATACATGCCCGGGTCAATGGCTTTCTCCTCTCCTCTCCCCCCCCCCCCCCCCCNCCTCAAGAAAACAAATGAGAAGTCCAGAATGAGGGAAGGATATTATAGTTAATACGTTTATGCAGGAACAGATTACTGTTTTGTATACATGCCCGGGTCAATGGCTTTCTCCTCTCCCCCCCCCCCCCCCCTCCCTCTCCCTCTCCTCCTACTGGAAATACATTCCATTTCCAGTAAGGTATTATTTTATGGGTTTTTTTATTATTTTCACAATTTACATATATAAACATATTAACTCCCCTTTCAGCTACTTTTTCCTTAAACTCCTCCTCCCCTGTCAGCCCAAAGTTCATTTGTACCCTAATCATCTCTTTTGGTTCCAGTGTGAATAAATGAGGAATGTCACTTACTCCTTCAGGAGTGCTAACTTTGGCAGTTATGTTTACTTTCAGTAATGAGCTTTAATTTCTTTAGCAATTACAATATATTTGACTGAATTTCCACTGACTGCACACAACATCTGTACTGGTGGGACTGTACATACTCTCTGCACTCTGCCCAGGGCTTGCCTAGAACATGATAACAGCTGTAGTCCATTAGTCTATAAAGCAGTAAGCAAGCAGATGTCCTCCATATTTACGCCAGTAGATTTAAACTAGTAGCTCTTGCCTTTCACGTCAAGATTGAGAGATCCTGGATCTCGCCTTCTTTCTCACCTAATGTAACAGTTTAATCATTCGATGTAAACAATCTGCCACCACATGGCTTGCTTTGGGTTTGTATGAGAGACTGTCAATTCTGTTTTCTGAGCAGAGGTCTTTGGACTGACGCTTATTGATGCTTTTGGGTATAGTGTGTCAAATTGCCTTCTTCCTTCAAGTGGTTGCCCCATAAAGTGACTGCTAGAGACAACACAGTCAGAGATCTGTTTTCTCATTGAATTACAAGTGGTTGTTGGTAGTTCAGGAGTGAGGAATTCGCGACAATTTTCTGCGTGTACATGAACTAGTTAAAAGGATAATTATGTTTCAAGTCAAGCACTGAAATGTTAGGAAATGCCAGAACTGAAGCTGCTCATTTAGCTTTCTGCCTCTGGAGTAATTTCCCCTTCATTATTCTCCAGTTTCCAGGTCTGTGCCTGCCCTCTGGGATTGTTGGTCTTCTACAACCTGAATCACATCTCTTGGATCATCTTCTTCAGCATCTCTGAGAAGCACTGAACCCATAGGAGCAGTGCCAGGGTCCCTACTCCCTTCTTGCATGCCACACTCCTATACAGTCCTTGACAACTAAGAGAGCAATTATAAAGTGATCCTATCCAGACACAAGCTGGGAGTGCTGATGGTGAGCTCTGCAGGGATGTGGCTTGCTCTGCTGGGCTAGCCCAGCTCTACATAAGCGCAGGGCATGCTTGATGTGGACAGACTGTTTAGAAGGGATTTATAGGATAAAGAGCTTTTCCAGTCTGATTCTGCCCTTCTAGAAACAGCAAGAAGATAAGTCCATAGTTTTGAGGATTTTAGGAGCAAGATTGACTCCTGCAGCACACCGCAGTGTTGTGTTGTATGCAGCTGAACTACCTCTGCCTGAACTGGTTCAGGCAGTGGGAACAGTCTTGATGGAAAGTGAGATACACTGGTCCTTTCGTAGAGAAGATTCCTTCCAGAGGGAAAGGGACAGGAATGAGCCTTGGGAAGGAGCAAGGACAGTAGACTTTTGCTTTGACATCCGGAATCCATTACAGGAACCCAGAAAACTAGTAACTCCTGGCTTCCCTGCCATCTCCAACAGCTCGAAAAATCAACAGACCACAAAAGTCCCTTTGAGGTCATTAAGGACTAAAGAGAAGGATAAACAAATCAACTGCAACCCTGCCTCTCCTCCCGCTTCCCCACTCTCTGCGCATGACCAGTCAGTCCTAGGTGAATGCCAGAAGGGCCAGGTGTCCTCCCTTTCCCTCCTGCCACTACCATGAAGTTTCACGATGCCTTTCAGTGCTCTCCTGGAGCTTTGCAGCTGTGCATTATGGCTCGTGAGGGGAAATGGCTAGATAACGTGCTTCGGCTCTTCAGACAGTAATTACATAAATGGAACTACTAGCACAAACGAAGATTTCTCAGGTGAATGGGGACAGCACGAACATGCAAGTTCTATTTCTGCAAACTGTAAATAGAGCCCAATCATTCATGCACTCCTCCCAGTGCCAGTCTCCTCCCCTACTTTCTGGAGAGAACTGATAGGGAGGGGGAATAGTTTGTGCTCATAAATAAATTTGCACATGAGAGTTAATGAGCTGTCATGGGCCCAGATTTTTTTCGGCGAAGGGGTCACATATCTTTTTGGAACTATAAGTAAGGATTTTTCTTTGGTAACTGAAGAAAAAAAGGGAGAAAATCTTCAGTTAAGTCAGACCAGAATGTACAGAATTTTTTAAAAAAGAAAAATCCCACCCCAAAACAGCTGAAACTGCTTTCTTTTTTATTGTTACAGATATGAAGAGAATATCCTGGGATCAATTTGCTAAGCTGCTGGAGGAAGGCGTGTAGCCTCCTCCACGCTTCTTGGAAATCTCAGCCATGTTGAGAGAGATCTGCGTCCCAATCAGATCTTCCACTCTTTGGCCTGAGGCGATGATTTGACATGACAGTGGGTTTGGTGACAATATTGCATATGTTCCCACCCCTTTGACTGCTCCAGCAGTTGATCCATGCCAATTTGTACAGTCACACTGTGATCTGAATCAAGGATGACTTTTGCAGAAAAATGACTTGGCCAAAAAATGTATCTAGTTGTTTTTTTCCCTAATAGAGATGGTTTTATTACAGCGGTTCACAGCACACCTGGGTGAAGAGACAAGAAGAAAGATTGAGGAGATTTTATTGGCAATTAATACTTTATAGTATGAACCCTGATCAAAATTGCCTTTATCTGTATTGATTTATTATTTTCCACTCCAAGAGAAGCTTATGTACGTGAAAATCATTCACTGTTTGTCAGACAAAGTCTTATATTCACGGCAGGAGTAGTAATTGAAATAATGATTTCCTATGATCTTCGTATTTACTTGCGGTTTCAGACCAAATCTGCAGAAATGTGGTACGCCATTATTGCAGTCTCTGTTCAGAAGATTCGACTCTTTAAAGGCAAAGAAATGCCTGATTTTTGAAAGCAAATCCTTCAAACTTCAAGCTGTTACTGGAGCGGTTCATCTCAACAGCAAAGTGACTTTGTCTCCAAGGACTCCTGAGCAGAAACCTGCTTGCTGTACCAAAACTCATGCTGGGCAATGCTGTCCTGTTCTGTAGCCCAGAGGGACTCCAATTTTAAATGAAAGATGACAGAGCTGAAGCTTAAGCTACCAGCTATTCAAATATTTATAAAAGGACAAGGGGGCTGGAGTTTTTGAAAAATTTCTAGCAGAGGAGTAAAAAAGAATAACTGTGGCTATGAGATTTAACATGTCTTTAATTCCACAGCTGTCCAAAAAAGCACTGAAGTGCTCTTGAAATTTGTACCTTTGCATTTACAATCTTCTTTTCCAAATGGCCACAGGTCACCGAAAGGCTTGAAAGCACTTAAACGTAATCTCAAGACTCACAAAAATTAAGTGTGATTTTAAGAATTTTGCTCATTGATTTGACAGGACTTGGGAGATGCACTTAAATTCAACTGATACCCAACATTTTGACAATTGTAATAAGAATGTTGAGAAACAGAAAAAAACCTGTGATAGGTAGAATGGAAATATTATTTGTTGTCTTTCAGATGGTCAAATGTGGGCTTACGTTCTAGAATTTGCCATCTAAATGAAAAAAGGAATAATAATCTTAAAATATAGCTCTGATATTAGGTGTTTTAATTCACAAATTTAAAAACATTTTCTTCAGGGAAAGTTACAAATGCACATGTAGGGAAATTTATGCTGCCCATGGTTATGCTTTTAGTCTAGAAGCAAAATGGAATTTGAACAAGAGTTAGTCAAGATAAGCAAATAATACAAAATTCTCTGGAATGTTTTAACTCCTGAAGCCTTACTCCATGTTTTATTTAGCATTCAGTTGCATGGCTGGTAGGCAAAGACAGTATATAGAGATAATTGGTCTTCCTTATGCACCCTTTACAGTAACAGGGACAGAGCTCATTCCTTTGTCTTATGCTGAAACATCCAAACAAACAATGGCTTACTTTGTTTGTCTTCTTCTCCTACTTTATTTTTTACAGTGTATTTTGATCTGTGTTCTCTACTCACAGTGACGTTACACTGTTTTATCTTCACTGGCTTTGGAAGAATCATATCTGAGCTACATGGGTGTGATTTACTGGGAATGAAGCCCATTATAGATAATTAACTGTACTGTATTGTTACAATTCTTTTTTTTTTTTTTACATAGAAGAATTTTTGCCTCCCTTTCCTCAGGCTGTGTTCCATGTGTGCCAGGATAGGAGACAGAAAGGGAAGCTATTTATTTTTCATGTTTTTAAAGGCACAGAGAGCATGAAGAATGTTAGCTGGGTCCCACTGTTGTGAGACCTTCTTTTCTATACATTTCTCTCTGATACTGGATTGCTGAGGCATAATTATTGTGACCAAGGACAAGGTCACTCTGGAAATCAACAGGGGATTAGGAAAAGACTGAGAAAGCATGAGAACAGATTGGAGATTTAGCTGAGGCATGAACATCATTCCCCCAAATCCCTTTCGAGACTACTGACTTCTTGAGGGCAACACGGAGCCACGTGCAGCCTTTCTGCAGGCAGCAGTCATGAAACACCAGCTCACTGTTCAAAATCCAACTCCCACTTTCCTTGGTGTGACGGGTCCCCCAGGGCAGCTCCTCACCCCAAGCAGCCGTTGTTTGCCAGGTTTTTCAAGGTAAACTAATTACACATACATGTAGGTATGTCAAAAGGCTGTCTTATTTGTTCCTGATGCTGAGCTGGGTACCGCAGGTAGTTTCATGTTCACTCCCTTTGCTCATCCGCATCGTGCACTTGCATAAGAAAACATCTTTAAAAGTGTCTCAAAAGCCAATTCGGACAACTGCATACATGCGACTCACAGCTGACCTTTGAAACTTTTCTGCATTGCAAAAAGTGAGTGTGTTAAAGCAGCTTTCTCAGAGGGCGATGCCTCCTGGCTTCAGGGGTTTGCTGAGAAAACTGCAAGGCTTTTGCCTTTGTCTCGATAACAAACATCAGCTTCATTGAGTATGTTTTTAAGTGCATTGATCTGAATAGAAAGAAAGAGAAGGCGCTGGAAGACAAAGCCCTGAGAGCTAATTTTGATACACTTTTCATACATCAGAAGCAGATACAAAGCATTCCAAAATCTCTCCTGCATGTTAGTTTCCTACGGTTGATTTACAGGCTGTGACAGAAAATCCATTTCTGTTCCTGTAGATGCTAAATTCATTACCTTGCCACAGAATTCAGATTCTCCACTTCTCCTTGATCTTCAGCTTGTTGCTATGGCAACCAGTGCCAGACAATATATTTTTTCTTCCCACTATTTTCCATTGGCACAGTTGCATATTGCAGCAAAAATAGTATCCTTTTGCAATGTTAAAAAAAAAAAAAGACCAAATCACTGTGGTTTATTATAAAGATTCCCCCTATATTGTGACTTTAGGCCACATATTACATATGCGGCATAAATCTGATTGATTAATCACAATACAATCAAAAGCTTTATAAACTATCAGGGCACATTTTCTTTACAGCTGTACTCAAGAAGATTTTTTTTTCATTTTTCTTTCAAACCTTTGCAAAGCTGGACGTTTTAGGACAGTAAAATGCTTTTGAAATGTCCATAAAGATTGCATTTTTCTTCAATAAATAACTGGTCATTCTTCCCTGTTTCAGATGTTGCCTCCACTTACAGTTGTCAGAAGTATTCAGCGATTAGTTTGCCGATGAAAGTCCATGCCCTTTTGAGCTTATCTCTCTCTGAAGTCTTGTTAAAATTCCAAATTGGTTTCTTAGGGGGGTGTCTGATCTTTGCTGCAAGAAATCCAGGGAATGTTCAGGGGAATGGAAATGAAATCAGTCAATCAATAGGTTGCCCTTGCTCTCCTGAATGAGATGGAAGGTTGACAAAATAAGGAAGGTACTGTGAGGCAGGCATCGAACACTGCTGCCTTGGCAGAGGCTGGTCAGTGGATGAACTGAATTTGCTAAGAAGCCTGCTTGGCAGAGACCTGGCGAGAAACAGCAGAGTCTGTAACAGTTATCAGTAGGTATTAAAGAATAATGAAATTGGGAGTAATTTTGTAGCAATGGTTAACATACATTAACTGAAAAGATGCTTATCCATACATATAATGCTTTGTTCAGCCTTCCTCATGCATATTGTTTATTTAGGCTGAATGATTTTTAGGGCCTGTGTGTGCTTTGCATGCACCTGGGAATTGTACAGACAGTTATACTGCAAAAAAACTACGTAAGAGAAGTGTTAAACTTGCAAAAACTCTCAGTAAACAAGTTTGTTTTGCTCTTCACACAGAGCATGGAATTATATTATTCTACATCTACCTTTCCACATGTCTTCCATGTGTGTTTAATCTTTCAATTGGTTTTACCGCACCATTCTTACTACAGTGCAAAAGGGAGACACAACTGCTAATAAATTTGTTTTCTTGACAGTTCTCTGAGATGAAAGATACCGGTATCCAGGCTTGTGAGATATGTCATCTAACTGACTTAAAAGTTAAAACTCAAACTGTACAAGACTAGTCATCCAATCTGAGAAGCCCATGGGCTAATTTACAGTCTTTAGCTTTTCATGGTGCACATCCAGGACACAGACATTCCTCAACTGCCGTTACAGCTGTGAGCGCCCAGTAATCCTGCAGATCGAACCCTTTATCAAACCCTAATTAACAGGACAGCCCTGATTCATTCTCAGAACATGACACCACACCATGTGCATGACTCAGGTAGGAATCCTGTAGGAAAATTGTAAGGTGATCATGCAGTTAAAGTTCACACTAAAACGCATTAATACAAGAATTGAATTTGTGTCAGTGTATGCTGTTTAGTTCTGGGAGCTCCTAATTTTTGAGTGCTCAACTATGAAGCTGTAATATTACTTTAAAGCTTTGTTAATGGTTATCTCCAATATATGTATTTTTTCAAGTAGTGTATTCAATTCACTTTACCAGCACTGCTGACCACTGTCATTTAAATAGTTACTCTATTCCAATTTTGTGATTTCTGGAGAGATCTGTACACTATGCTTTGGTGTCCTCCTTCCAAGGAAATACTGCGGAAGTCTTCTGTCTCTGCATGATCCTGGGTCCTGCTAGACATGCATTGGGCTTGTTTCCCACGTACGTTCTCAACCCAGCACATTCTATTACATTCAAGCAGCTTGTTCCTCCGGGGTGAGGTCAGGATGAGCAGTGAAAGCACAGAAAAGAAAAGATGGGATATTTCTCACCTAGTGCTTGATATCCCAAAGTCAAACCTCTAAAGCTGAAGCATGCACACCATTGGCAGTAGATGGCGAGAAATGCTGTTCTTCGGGGTATCTTTTGCCTGAGATCTGAGGTAAGGTGAAACAAAGGTGAGGTCTGTTCTTCACATTTACTGGTTTGAGTTTACCAGGGACATCACGCTTTTTTCCCATGAGGCATGACAGACCGCCTTCTCCAGGGCGGATTTAGTGCTGCACACAGTTGGGCCCAGATTCTTTCATCTTGGCCCTCTGTTACTTTTTATTACTCTGTACTGATGCAAAAATGTGATTTTACCATTTTTGCTCATAGTCATTCGTGTGAATGCTTGCATATGAAATGAAAATTATAAACTTTCCTGAAAAGGGACAGCTTCTAAGGCCTTTCCAGCACTTGCATTTCACTATCAGTTATATTGCTCATTTTTATTCAATAACTGCCCTGAAATTGAATGTGCCAGAGTTTGACACTATACAAATAAATGCCACAGAGAGCAGTACATCTGGTTTCAATAACAACAGCAATAATTTCCAGTATTTGTTTTCATAACGAAGGACCAGAGTCCAACAGCATTACTGGTGAGAAGAGCACTGAAAGTGAGAAGGGCATATAATTTATTACACATACAAAAACTATGTTAAAAGAGCATTATTAAGGTTGTAAAGTCAAACACTTGAGACTTAGGAAATGCCGGAATAAAGGTGGTCTGTGCAACTTTAATTTGACCTTGTGAATGTGTGCCTCAAGACAGTCTTTAGTTACACGAACGTGTATGATTTCTCTCCAAGACATCCACCTCAGTCAACGCACGGAAAGCGTAAGTTGCCCATTTAAGGAACAGCTATGCAATACTGATTTTCCTTCTTGTGTCTGGCACGCGATGCTTTTGCTCTGCACCATATAAACCTGGCTCTGAAGGAAAAATTGTTCATTTTCTCCTGGGCAGTTTTCTCTTGCTCATCACTGCTGCAGATGAGCACTTTGTAGCATCATCTTTTTCAGAAATCTGTGTCTGTGTTAGCAAGTATGTGGTCCTGCAGGAGCACCTCTGCTGCACGGAAGAGGGGATGCGAGGGCCTGATGCTCACACTGCAGGGGTTTTTCTGCATCCTGGCAGCATATTTTGAACATCCACAAGCAGCTGGAGTGCATTAGGTGAAGGTGCCTGCAGAGCAACTTTCAGTTTAATCACACCCAAAGAAATCCAACCTGTGTGCCCCACAAGGGCTCAAGAATGCAAACTGAAGCACCGTGAGTGGGGGCAACAGGGGGATTTGCTTCAAAACCACACTGCAGATCAGACCTAAGAGGCTATGGTAGGCATATCCTATAAGGAGACCATCTGTTTTACAGATGGGCAAACCACACACATCGAGGTTAAAGCAAAAAGCATCCACTAATTTTGGGTGCTGAATGTGAGATACCAGGTATGTAGTCCCTTCACACTTACCACTTCCAGCAGTCCCTGTTCTAATCCTCTCTCTGGCAACGCCTTGCTTCAGTCACAGACCCTGTGGGCCTGATATTTTCCTGTTTTAGCATTTCATCCCCGTTGTAATTCAAGCTGACCCCTCACTGCACACTAGAATCCGTAAGTCACATAATCTACTTCTGTATTAGAAAACTACACACAGCAAGGGCAAGGGTCAAGGCACAGCTTGCTTCCACATGGCTTAATTTTCTCCTTCCATCTCTCCCAGCATCCCCAGAAAGCCTCATCCCTATAGCTTGCTGTGTATGTACTCTTGCCCACGCTAACCTCCAAGCTGTGACTGGGCAGCTATACTTGATGGGACTGTTTTCTTGTCTTTGGCCTGGATATTCATGCAGTTGCCATAGAACAGGGGCTAGAACTCTGTTTTCTTCCCTTACCAACATCACATTTCCCATATGGGGAGTATGAGCTCATATTTTTTTCCTTGTCCACAGAGCCTGAAATAAATCCAGCTGTATACAGCCAGGAAATTCCAGCACTTGGTATTTCCATTTCCTTAGAACATTCTATTTGTTTTATCTGCATTTGGTTTCAGCTGGAGGTTGGGGCTGACAAGTTGCTGATCTGTAAACTTTGCTTGGTTTCATCCCCAGAGCACCATGAACTTTCTGCATGATGGACAGGCGCACGCTCATAAATACCCATGCAGCTTGCACTTTCCTCATCACACAGTGTGGGAATGTGGATATTCTTGTCCAATCCTCTTACGCAGATTGCACTGGCACCCATGAAAGTTGAAGAAAATTACTTCTTTATAACTTAATCAATGTACTTGCTGCCACATTGCCCCAGAACAGTAGCACATCTGATACTACTTTAAATTTGGACTTGACATTGGCTACTCAGTGAAATTTTTGAAATGTCCAGTATGAAGTGTGTTGATGTTTAACAGGCGGTCCAGAATCACCTATCCTAAACTAAACAACAAGTGGCACATCTTGTTATATTACATTATTTCAGCTGTACTGATCTGTTCTTTTAATCAAATATCATAATGCCAAAATAATGACTAATAGGAGATTGTTAGAAACACTTTCTTGTCCTGAACATGATGGAAGATGTCTAAGTAAATGAAAATCTTGTTAGTGTACAAACCACAGCAATAAACCACCACTATATGTATTATTCACAGTGGATCATCATGCCATATGTTTTTTAATAAAGTATATGACCTAGTCAAAACCTTGCCTGTTGCTGTTATCTATCATTTGCTATAAAGACACTAGACATGCTTGATTTCCCTTGTTGGACTGAATCTGTTTCTGTCTTTAGATTATTGCTGCTTCAGAATCACATCTACCGCATTCGTGATTTGCATTAATTATCTTTCTTGTAGTCTCCCTCTCAATATGCTTTTTTCCAAGTGTTCTGAATTGTTTCACGTTGATGGCAAAACATCTTTCTGAGGGCATGTTTATTGAAAGATACTACTTATGAGCTAATTATAGGGTAGGTTATATTTTTCTTTATAGCAAATACTCTTGACTATTTTCATTTCTTGGCAGACAGAAATAATTAACAACTATCTTGAGCACCGTACTGTCTGTATGTGTGAGCTTGCTGAATGGATGCTACGGTTTGTGACTTTGCTTTGATAACTCTTAGGTAAGGAAAGACCTTTAATCACTTTAGAAGGAAAGCTTGCAAATAGGGTAACAGTAACAGGGAAGTAACAGATTATTCTGAACTGTTTTGTAAGAAGGATATATATGGAAGAATTTGTATATAAGTTTAAAAACTTGGGCTACTTCCCAAATTGAAGTCAATCTGTGTGGTGCGATGGAGTTAGTCAGAATTTACTAAGATTTACTTTGGGAAATATGACCCAGATGGTATTGTTTCCTCATGTTGTTGTCTCTTATTTGTCTGCACATTTCCCAGCTGATTCTATTGCCTTTCCAAGCAGGCAGACCTGGTAGAAACCAAGCAGGAGAAAAAGCAGTACATTACATTAACAACACAGTTGACAGCAGCCGAGGTTATTCCACAGGTTAAGATGAAGGCATATGGCAAACGTGTATTACTAATGTAGGGATTGGAGAAAGCTTAACATCTTGTTTTCTGGTGGTTTTCTCTAAGCCTTACTTCTTTGCTTTTTTCATTATACAGGAAAGAAATCTCTTCTCTTGCCCAGGCCACTTCATAAAGAGGATCCAGACGTTCCCCTTGACTGCTATTTAGCACATCTTCAGCAGCTGAAGGAGGTCTCAGTGCCACATAAGCAAAGAGCAGGAAAGCTCACGGTGAGAACCTTCTGGAGCGTTAAGTGCCAGAGTATTTTTAAGCAAAACAAATGGTTACTACCTCATAATGTGGGTTTAATGCTTGTTATTTTTAACTTTTTCCATTTTATTAAAAGAAGTGTCCCTAGTATTTTTGGCCTTTCTGCTTTTAATTTTCTCATCTATATCTGCGATGAGGGGGGACTGCCACAGAAGAAGTTTTGAAGAAATATGGAAGCAAGAAAGAAATCTGAAATTTTTCACCACAGTGTTTGCCTTTCAGGACTAGGTTCAGACAGCTTACTTTAGGTGCTCAGTTCGGATGTCTTAATGCCTGAAAAGGAGTCGTCCAGCCTTGATGGACAGTTCAGGATACTCCAGATTGATACGCGTGTTTACCAGAGAGATAGAGCAGGGCAGCATCAGGGTGGCTGCATCTCTCTGGAGCTCATGAGATTGAATCAGAGTTGTGCACCGCATGGATCCCATCACACAGGGTGCAGGGCATGGAGTTTCATGAAAGGGTATGTGTTTGCTTGTTGTGCTTATGTCTTTTTAAAGTGGCTATGGGAAAAGCACAAGGTCCTTCCATACCACATCACTCAGTCACAGCAGAAGCACAAGATCCCTCCACGCTGCATCACTCATTCATGATAGAGTTTTAGCAGGACTGAGGCAGCCTCATGACTCAGGCAAGGCTGCCTTTATGCACTCGCAGGTGTCTAAGCTGAGGTATGCAGGGAATTTCATAGACCAGCCTGGATCTTGCTTTTAGTCACATATCAAACTGTTTTCTGTTCTTACTTGGCACATATCATACCAAAAACACGTCAAACGTGGAAGCAATGAAAGTCTGAATAGGGCAATATCACCTTTTAAAACACACTAATAAAGTTTTCAAAAATAAAAATAAATGGAATTCATTAGTCTAAAATTTAACCTTTAGTCTTTTAAAGGCTGGGATAAGCCTATAACCATAGATTTCAGAGTACTTAAATGATCGTATAATACCAAAATGTTTATGTGGGCATTCATACAACTAAATTTTAGACCTGTTGTGCTTTTCAGTATAATCTAATGGCTGGTGCGCAGAAGCTGTTGTTAGGACTCATGGGCTCTGTTTCCCTTTTCTGCCAAGATTTATGGCTAATGAGATGCTATTTTCTGCACTCCTCGGCTAGTGCAAAACTGTATTTGTTAGGGGTTGTTTTTATGATCTAAGATTTACAGTTTCTAATGATCACATGCAAAGTAAATCTTTTATTTACTTATCCACCATGGGAAACTGCATATAACAAAATCAGCATGTAATTCTGGCTACAGGAACGTTGTTGTTTTATATCCACTGTGATTTTTCAGACTTACACAAAGAACCAAATCGTGACACCTTTGCTTGTGCTGCGTAGAATCTTTGAAAGCAGCCCTGTGGACAGATTTTAATTTTCCTGAATGATTTCCTAAGACTTTGGTGGAGAAGAAGAACTCTGAAAAGTGATAAAAATGGAATGAACATCATTTTTCATGATAGGGATCAAAGCGGTCTGTTGTATCCAGGCACATTGAATTCAGTCTCATTACTTGAAAAGAGAATTACTATTAAATGTTTAGGTATAAGAATCTGGCCCAGAGTAAACAACCTTTTTCATGGCAAAGCTATAAATATCCATCCTATACTCAAATTTGTACAGTTTACAGTAACTCTGAAGTCAGTGATAATTCAAAGAAAAATTTAGTGCTGTTTCTGAAGTTCAATGATAATTCTGTGAATTCACTTCCTTTTCTTTTACACTTGTATCTGGCAGTAAGACTGTGGCTTGCTGTTTTGAAGTTTATGCCAGGATTTCAGGTCACATATATACTTAAGATGTGATGCCTGTTATATTAGTATTTTGAATAGGTTCAGCATGAGAGAATGGATAATTTTTCAGTAAATTGCTTAGGCTGAAATTAATAGATAGGTTGTGCTCATGTGACTTCCAGAGTCTTCATCATTTTTGGCTTGTGGTCTCTGCTCTAGAGTGATGCATGCTCAGATATTTTGTGTGTCTACTTGAGCAGACCATGCAGCAAGAAAGGGCAAGAAAACATCTGAGACACTGCTCTTGAGACATGAGATTTATAGTGCTGCAGCTTACTAGTATCCAAGATAACAACACATTATTGGCAGCGTCATCACTGCACTGACCAACAACGAATACCTGAATGTGCTTCACCGTTGCAGAGACCAATGTGTTTTCATTCCAAGGTTGAAGCCTCATAGGCTTTTTTTCATTAAGAGTACAGATTGACCTAAGCGTATCTAAAGCAGTTGTGGTTTTACGTTCTTATTGATTGTGTGTAGGAAGAAAGTAATTTTCTGGACCTGGATCTTTTTCAACTATTGCATTTTGACTATCACACTCTCCTTAATATTGTAAGTAGCTGTAACGAAGACGCAGTGGAACTTTTTTTCATACAGGGTTAAAAGACCATTTGATCTCAGCTGTAATATGGGCCCTTTACAGACAGCTGGTATAAGTAGTTCTGCTGGCCGTCTGCCATAACCCCAGACTCTTGCTATAGAATCTATAAAATCCACCTGGCCGGTATATCTGCTTCCTGGGATACCATATATGCATAAACAGGATTATTCAGTAGTTGAGCATGAGTTTTCGGATGATGTTTTGAGTCTGACAAGAAACATTGCTTAATGTACTATACCTGCTACATGCAAGTATTTAAATTTTTCTTAATGGAACTCAGGTAGTCGTTACTGTCCTACACTCCTGCCTTTGGGCATGTCCCACAGTCTTAGCTGCTCTGACGAGAGGAAGAGCATCTCCACCAGATAGAGTGTGTAGGTGGCCAGCTTGGGCAGTCAGGTGGACATGTATGGGAATATCATAGTTCTGTGTTGAATTTTATGAAGGGGTGGAATGAGCACTTAGGACAGTAAAGAGATTTTTCTGAATTTCGATGAAGGAGCAGAGTAAGACAACGATGTACATATGACTACTTCAGCCAGCTGTTACCCATTATAATTTCTGAAGATGTTGAAAGATGTGCTCTATTCAAAATCTTTACTCAAGACTGATGTAAGGCGTGTTTAAGCTACAGTCACAGAATTCACTACAGTGTAGCGTAGTGATTTCTGAACTGGATTTAAGCTGCATAGGCTAGTTATAAAAATCAGTCGACTTCCATAACATGAAGCTTGTGCAGAAGGTTGGATTAAGAGTACCTTGTGTATCTGGACTTCATACAAGTCACATCTTTGATTGCTATGAAGTCATTATCTTAACTGTTTATGCACAATTTATACTGAAATCATCCATATTGGTCCGTCAGTACAGAAGGGCATTAGTGTTAATGAGACCTCGTCTCTAAGTTGGGAATTCCTGCTAAGGTTACCATGAAGAGGTTAAAAAATGCTGTTGGTGGAGGCACACCATGAGTAAAATAAACTGCTACAATTGTGCCATGAAATATTTAGAGCAAGACGGAAGATTTCTCCCTCACATAGCTTGATGAGTGGGAAAGCAAAGTTATTACATAGCAAATTCAAGCAATAGGACAAGATAGCACGCAGAATGAGGACAGAAGTTTTGGTATAAAGGTTCATGGGATGCAAATGTAAGCACTTGCATGACGGAAGACAAAAGACCAGGTTTGCCAAACATTGAAAGAGCAGGACAGGATATAAGTTCATGAATGCGGGTTAAGATTCAGCAGCTAGGGTGTAAGTCATTGCAGATGCAGAAAAAAATGTTGGGTCAGTGACTGTTCAATTCCAGATGGCAAGTGAAATGTATATTTAGATAGCATGATGCCCACGTCCTGGAGCACACAGCAAATGGAGTCAGGCCCACTGGGGCTTCTGGAAAGAACTGAAGGTTGTGTGAGAAAGTCAGGGTCATTATTAGAACTCAGGGCATGCTACAACCTTGGCAGTTCTCAAGACAGGGATACTACCAAGAGAGAGCAGGAAGAAAACAAGCATATAGAGAATCTCAAGTTCAATCCCTTTTGGCTGATGACTTTGTGACATTTCTGGATTATTCTTAGAATTACTATAGCTTCATGTTTTAGAACTTGTCACGCTGCTGCTGGAGAACCGAGCAGTAATGTCCTCACTAACCATGCTGGAAGGATCTGTGTGTTTTGGCTGTGTCATACCTTGATTTTATCTTTTTTCTTTTTTTTAATGGTTTGTTTGATTTGTTGGGGTTTTGTTTGTTTGTTTGTTTGGGGTTTTTTTCCATTTCTGTCTGTCCCCCCTACTCAGCTCCAGCAATAACAAGGATATTTTCTAATTAGATACCAGCCCAGTGTGATCTAAGTGAGTTTCCAAGAACAGATAGAAATATTAGCTTAGAGAAGTGCAGAGAGCCATTGTTCATATCAGGAAAATGTTAACCTGAGGTCTAATTACGGAAAACTAATGACTAACAAGGTGGTTTTGGCTTGCTGGAGAAGTTTAAGAAACTGGCAGTAGCATGCTCATCATATGATTAAATTTCCATTTTTCTCTAATGTGAACAGAGCAGTCCTCATACAGGGGAGACTGAAAATGCCTTCCATAAAATGCACTTTCATGCAGAAAACTGATAGCAGTGCTGCCTCAGATTTTCAAACGGGGGAGTGTGGCCAGTGGTGTGATTTTCCAAACAAGCCACGCAGCTTGGTGGCGTTACAATTCCCTGGTGTACACACAGGTCTTACAAACTCTGCTGCCTCACAGAACAGCACATCGCCTCTACCCAACATCAGACAGGCTGAGCCCGTGTTGGCAGCTGGTGTCTGAAGCGCATCCTTTGTCTTTCTTTCTTCCAAGTTTGCTAGGGAAGTCCCCAAGGCAAGGTCCTTGCTGGCTCTGTGCCCACGCCACACCCCACACACTGCGAGTGAATGATAGCGGTTTGCACACTTAGGGAAGGAGGGAGGATGGCTGTGTGGCTGGCGGAGGAGAAAGCCGCTTTCTGCTCCCGGGCCCCTTTGATGGCTGGTTGGGGAGAGGCTACAGGGGAGCGGGAGAGAAGGGGACCGAGAGATGAAGGGAAGACTTATGTGCCACTTTTGTCTCTGCAAGCATCGGTCCCAAATAATGTGCTGCTTCTTTTGAATTTTAAAGATGCAGCAAAGGGTATAGATCCTCCTTGCTTTCAGTAGCCATCTTTTCTAGACGAAAATCCTTCTTTCACCATATTCCAAACGGTAATCTAGCAAGCTTTGGAAATTTTTTTGCATTGTTTCTCCCAAACTCCATGAGAACAATGCACATTTTTCCAAACCTGCTTTGCACACCATGTGCGGTCAAAAATATTTTCCCTTCATGCTTGCAGAAATGAAGCTTTCGAGTGTAACTGGGAATTCTCCCCTCCCCCCAGCTTTATGGATGTGGGATTTCACTTGCAGCAACGGCTCATCATCTGCATGGGAGCCTTCGTCACATTTTTGCTCTGTGCCAAACCATCCCCCGTGGAGTGAGTTTATAGCAACCAACAATGAACGGAGAGGATTGAAGCAGATGTAAATAAAGGGCTAGTGAACGTTTTTAGCTCAAAAGAATGAACTGCGATCACTTGGTTTCTAAGCAGGCTGAATGGCAGAGCTTGGTTGGCATATATAGCGTGCTCGGCATACAACAGACTCTGACTAATTCCTGTCTTCTTGATCATCGCTAATAAAATTAAATTTAATTAAAGTGCTTTAATTGGCAAAACTGAATACCTCACCCACGAATAATGCTAAGTGCTTCTTGGGGCTCCTTGTGAGTTACTTTGTATGCTGATTTTCTCAAGGATAAGCGGTGTGTCAAATATTGCAGACTGATATTATATTTTATACCTTAAAAATGTTCAGATGTATTTAGTATATCTGATATAGTAAATTCATCCGTATGTGATGCATTATACATGATAATGCATATATTAAAGTCTGTTGTGGTCTCCCATTATGTTTCCATTGTGTAGGATGATGTATTATTTATTCACGTGCTGATATCTACATATATGTGTGCAGAAGAAAATTTGCATGTCATACATCTCATATAATAACAATAATGCACAAGCACATGATTTAAGTATAAATAGATATTAAACATTTTTGAATATTGTCTTAGCAACAACATTTCGTTATTGATCACATCACAAATGTGAAGCACTTATTCAGCATAAAATGTCTCTGTGCTTTCTGCAGAAGCTGCCATCTTTTTTTTTTTCTTCTTTCTTCAAATCCTCTGACCTCCCTTGGGAAGGCTTTTATGCATGTTCAGTATGCTCACACAACTATTTCTACCAGCACTGTTACCATAGAAACCAAGTGATTTCCCCCTCCCCCCCCCCCC
>VZSC01010180.1:25373-82277 GCA_013398225.1 Steatornis caripensis
TTTTGATTAACTGGCTATATATCATACTGATTTTTAAATGAGTTTACACTCAGTTATATACACAACATTATATATTAATTTTATAACTCTTCTATTTGGGCTGAACAAATCATTTCAATTAACATGACAGAGAACACATCTTTTCATTGAATCATCTGGCGTAATTTGAACAAAGCACACATATACATCACGTCATATCTACGCTACAACACAGACATATACATCTGTTTGAGAATTTTTAGCCACTGTAAGTTTATGTAAACTATTACGCTGAAAAGCAGAATCACAATTGCATATTTTCTCAAAATACTGTCTACTTCTAGCATACACTGTGGCTTTTGGGTCCAAATGTCATATTACACTAGCAAAATGCAGGAGAAGGGAGAGCTGAGATGGTTTGGAAGCACATTTTTGCCTTCTGTCAGGCAAGCACTGGACTCGCAGACCCTTGTCCAAAACATCTGTATCTTCTGTAACATAATTATCAAGTGCAGGGCCATCAGAGTGATCTTCGGTATTCTTTCCTTGTAATATCTGTTTGGCATAAGAGGTAATTACAATCATGCAAACATGGAAAATATATCGTAGTGCATTTCAAATGCATTTTTTCTTCAGTGACAGGAGAGGGAGCAGTTCTTCCTTCTCACTGTCTGAGAGATACATTTGACCCCATCCCCCCGCCTATGCCCTTCTTGCCAAATGCAAACCTGCTCGATCATAATCCAGACACGGCTGGGTTTTACTGTGGGGGCAAGCGGCAAGACAGTTTGGGGTCAAGGGTGGAGGGGGGATGGACCACCCACTTCGTCTCCGGAGGAACAAAGCTGAAATTCTTTCTGGGTTGCCACTTTCCCTAAGGATGTAGTTAGATATCAGGGTCTTTTGTGCCCTACTGTATATTTTTATGTGTAACAATGCTTTTTTTTTTTTTAAACCTGCCTCATGACGCTACAAAGAAGCTGTGGTGGTGTGTAGTCAACTGGAGTGAATGTGTACATTCTCCAAGCCTCGTTTTGTGAGACTTTGTCCCACTGTTGTTCCCACTCTGAGCAGAGCAGAAACCACGCACATCTGAATAACGGGGCCCTTTCTGCCTGTTGTAATCCTGGATTGTTACAGTCTAGGGGCCAGCCATGCTGTCACCGTCACAAATTGATTTAACCATCAATTGCAGTGGTCATTAAAGCTGCTAGAAGTCCCAGCCAAGCTGATGAATTGCAGCTGAATGTGAAATGAGCCTCCAAGCCCGTTTCCCACCATCTCATATCAAAGCCTATTGTGTCCCTCCAAAGTAAAGGGTCGGAGGTTCAGCCTGGAGTTCAACAATGGGCTCAGTCAGAAGATAGAGCCCCCTTCGCCCTGGCATTCCCAATTACAGTTTTCTTTCCATACGTTATTGTGTAGTATTTGCATCCAACTAATACGTTGAATTATTGACATACCCCAGTGTCAATGGAGCTTTTGAAAGATTTATCCCCCCAAATATATGGAATCCCAAGCATCTGGTGGCTCCCCAGTAATGGCAATGAAACGATTCCCCGGTTTTCCTCCTCCGGCAGTGTAGTCGACTAATCTGAGCTGAATGGCTATCTTTACTCAGCAGAGATTAGCTGCTTCTAGGCCTCACCCATAACCCCCCCTGATTCTGCTTCTGGAAGTCCTTTTCCTTCAGATGTTTTCTTCCCTGGATTTGCCTTGCTGCTCATTTTTATATAGCACTTAAATCTGCTAGTCTTTTACTTTGTGGCTGTAAGTAACAGGGGAAATAATAATAATAATAATAATAATAATAATAATAGGCCAACGTACTCCACTCTCTTTTTTTTTACCCTGCTGTGTCTGCATGATTGATAGAATCCTCTTGTATCTTTGATTTGTTATTAAGCCACACATGGTATATACTAATGGGCAAAATGACCCCTCTTCTGTTCGGGGTAGTGTTTGCATGCTGGGCGCACACAAGCTGGTTTCTCTTGCGCTCTCTGTCTTGTCAAAGGGTGTTGTACCTGTGGGCGAGGGACTCTGGCGTGCCGATGACAAAAGGAGTGCGCGGTGAGACACCGCAGCTGTGATTGCGTACGTGCAAAGTCCAGGAGGGCTGCCGCCATGTGCACAGACAGCAAAAGAAATTGTGGGAGGGAGGAAGATTCACTAAAGAGGTCACAGGCCCAGACTATCCCAATCTATTAATTATGAGACAGTAGACAGTTCTAGGCCTGTATTTCCCTAGACTGTATTTATCATAGACTGAATGTCTCCACTAAATCTGCATGGAGATGCTGTTAGCAAAGAGGACTAACTGCTACCACTGGCCTGTGATCCTCAGTGGCTCCCATGGAGGTCATCAGACGCCTGGTCTCGAAAGCTTCATTGTCCCAGAGGCAGAATGAACAAATGAAAAAATATATGTGTACACATTTTAATGAAAAGGTTCTTTAAATCTGATTGTGTCACAGAAGAGCAGTGTTTTTGTTGAACTCCTGAATCTTGCTGACCTCTGGACTTTTTCACTGCATGTAGCAGTGAACTTTCCTTAATGGAAAGTAATATCATTGCTGGTTAAAGTGTTTTTTGCCTTACATGTTCCAAGTGAAGCATCTGAAAAGTCCATCAATATGTAACAGCACCAAGTGGTCTATACAAAAATCTGGACTGAATGATTCAGATATTGAAAAATAGAGCAGTGCTCTGTCCAGTTAATGGCCCCCGGTAGTGATTTCATGTCTCCTGAGAATCTGAAATTTTAAAAAAATATATGCTCACTCTCCACTATGACAAGTCCAAGAATTTTCAGTTGTTTTTTTTTTTTAAAACATAAAACTAGCCTCAAATAGACAATAACATGGCAATAGGAAGCTCCACTGAATTGAGACACCCAGGTTCAAATTCTCTCCAGTTATTTCCACAGCACAGAGTGTCCCACTCATCTGATAATGTGAAACTATTCAATAATGATTCTTAAGTTTGTGTCTTTCAATCTCTTTCCTGAATAAATAAACATTTGTGGATCAGAGGCACAAACCTGAGGCTCTCATGAACTCTTCCTCTGCCCTAATCACGATTTCTGGCCAAAAAAATATGGGGGCAACCTCAGCCTGTCAGTGCAAGCTGAGTGCCAAAATTCAGGGAGAGGATGCTAAAAGATGAAAACTGCACCTGTCAACTCCTAATCATGCTGTTCTCTGTGCATATGGAAAGTGTTCAACTGCTGCAGTGCAAAGTCTGAATAAGTGGAACAGAATATAGATTACAGTCCCTCTACACATTTTGTCCTAACTTCAGTAATATGGAAAGGTACAACTGAACCAGCTTATAACTTCAGGTACTTATTTACTTTTGAGACAAATTTGTACTCTGGAACCATCCCTATTTCTCTGCTAAGCTATTGCAAGTATCTTTCTGGCTGGTTTCTACTGAGAAGAAAGCAGTTATATTGGTCATTTAACTTTCTCAGTTTATACAAGCTGTGAAATGTGCTCGTCAGCAACCATATAAACAATTTTAATACATTATCGTTGTCTAGTTCCAAGGGAGCAAGGCTGCATTTGGATATGACTTTAACAGGAGTAAAGTTCCCTTCAGCTCAACTGTCAAAATTGCCTCTGTGTTAACTCCTGCACAAATCCAAATTAAGAACACCAACACAAATTCTCAAGACTCAAAGCCTGCTTGGTTTCTCAAGATTTGGAAGGCTGTCCACTGCATGGTTATCATCTGATGGATCCTGACCCTGTAACATTTATAATAGTTCTTAAAAAACTGATTGTTTCCTTGTGAGCTGTTGAGGCAAAGAGGAATCAAGAAAGCTTCCGCTTTGGTGAAGAATAAAGATGCTTATATTACATACTTGGCTTCCACTGAAAGAAGTTAATCTTGTCCTGGCAAAGTATATACCTATAGATCTTGACAAGATTGGGTTCACTGATAGATGAAGATACCTTTAGCCCTACAGGACTGGGTCCCTTAAGAAAACTGAGGACACCGATTTTATTTGCAATATTTGGCTACTTCAGGAACCAGACTAAATCGCCCACAGAAAGCATTTTTTGCTTTGAGCACTGGTATGGAAGAAATTATCTTTTCCCCAGGTTAGTGACCTGGAGCCTTTACGTGTGACTGAAGTGAGTTTAAACGAGCACAAACTGAAACACAGAATGTTCCCTCTGAAGATGAGGAAACGCCTTTTCACTGTGAAAGTGACTGAACTCTGGCATGGGTTGCCCAGAGAGGTGGTGGAGTCTCCATCCTTGGAGATATTTAAAGTTCATCTGGTTATAGCTCTGGGCCATGACCTCTAAGTGACCCTGCTTGAGTAGACGGGTTGGACCTAGTGACCTCCAGAGGTCCCTCTTCTGAGGACCCTTCTGCAATTCTGTAAAATCTTCTGGAGTTATTAGCAGGATAGACTCACAAGCAGACACACAGTTCATCTCAGCAATTACATGTCTTCTTGTCTTATGGCAAGTGGGGTAACAACTCAGAAGTCTTTCTCAGAAGAGCTGTTGAGATACAAAAGGTAGTTTTAGAAGTACTGTAGAGACACTGAATTTACGTTTGCAAGGAAAGGTATTGTGATATGCTTATGTTTAGCTGTATGGCACTGAAGATAAGGTAATTTTTCCTTAAGGCAGACAATTACTCTGCAAGTGCAACTTAGTGCCTACTTATATTGTTAACTTGTATGTTATTAACTTCTTAACTTCTGTAGTAAACCTTTTCTGGCTTATACTCACTTTGCGCTCTAGAGTTCATGGCTAATTGTATAAAATAATATATTGGTCATTTATGTTTTTGTGATAAACAAATGCAAATAAGATTAATAACAGCAATAATACCACATTAAAGAATAGGCATTTTAAATAGAAATCTACTTCATGTATGTAGTGTTGAGGGAATAAAAACATTTACTTTACAGAAAACGGTTTTATTTTTCTTTTTTTCACACATACAACATTGAAAAGAAATATAACATTATCAAGGCATCCTTGAATCAGCTGCCACTAGTAAAGTCTTGTATCAGGAATATCAAAAACAATCTAGATCCTTGATAGAGTTCTTAATTTTAAGGTGTTAAAATCAGAAGTGAAACCTTTTGACATTAATTGTAGGTGAAATAAATCCTTGAAGCGTTCACAATTCACTCAGTCAAATAATATGCAATAAGTGGCAATTGCAATTGCAGATTTTTCCCTGTCTTCCATGCCTTTCTGAGCATGACAATCAGTTGGTTGTACATGAAACACTTGTAAGAAATTTTGTTTTCTTGTTTTCATTTGTGTATTGTTAGGTTTTTCTCCTGGAACTGGGAGACAGTTCTCTAGCTTTCAAAACCTACTTACAACATGAACATGGTAATTGTTGCTTGGAGGTATTGCAAAGCTGTTACAGCAAGAGTTCATATTTCACTTAAAAACATAGGTTCTGATATGATTGTTTATGCAGAACATGCGTGTTCTCTGTGGTTCTCTGATTATCTGAACCTAACTTATCTGCAATGTTTTATTGGATGTGCCTGAACAGGCTGCTAAAGCCCTTTTGGCTCTTTTCCTTATTATGTGCTTATGGCTGTAGGAGTGTATTTGACAACCAGAAGATGAACCTCAGCCAGTCTGGTTCAATGCACTGGACTTCTCTAAGATCCTGCAGGGTGCCCATCACCTTGGCCAGTGGCAGCAGACAACAACTTTTGGCAGCACATGCGTTTTTGTGTGTGGGAAGACTTGCCTCACCCTACATATATAAGTGTCCAGGAGATAAAAAACCCCGTTAACTCTGACAAAATGTAAGTAATGAATGTGGATGAGATTTTTTGTTGTGAGCCTTGCTGATGTATCACTTTTAGAGGTCCAACTACCACTATGTTTCATTGGCCATCTTTTTTGATTATATTTGTTTATGTTTATGTTTTTTCCTATAGTTTTGTTATGGTAAAGTTGGTTAATAGCGTATTTTTGCATGTAATACTGGGACTTATTTGGTTTTAATTTTATTTTATTCCCTGCTTGTAGCTGTATAAGAATTGTTTCAGTGGGAAGAAGAAATTATTATTTCTGTTTGGAATCCAGGAATAAATAAAACAAAGTTGTCAAACCATTGTAAGCAGCACTTAAATCAAAGTCAAGGTCAGTACAGCTATAGTACATTTGCTACTAAGAAAAAGGTGTATTTCTAGGGACAAGGCAGCAAGGTCTGCAGAACTCTGCCTCTATACACGCTCAAATTAGCAGTCTTATTTTTTCAGGGTTCTTCTCCAACTCTTATGTTTATCTTGTGGTGGGCAGAGATCGCAGAAGACATTTATACTTGCGTTCATGAAAGGAAAAAGTACACCGACTCCCGTTACTTCCCTCTGAAATATCAAGATGACGCTGTACTCTTTCAGCCTCTTTCAGGTTTTCTGCTCCAGATATAGTCAAGTTTTGCATCCTGCTTTCTTTCAGATAGATTCCCAAAGGAATGTTTGAGGAGACTTTCCAGGCCATCACAACGCTGAGGGCTGGCGCTCCCCCCTCATTCCCAAGCATTCACTCAGAGACATGTCTTGTTTTCCATTCCTGTAGTGTTTCATGTGAAGCCCAGGTAGCCATGGAAAGGTTTTTCCAAATGTATGCTCTTGTTATGGATGTGATCCAAAGCCTACGGAAGGCAGTACAGACACTCTCACATGGTCTTGTGCCATCTACTGCATCTAAGGAGCAATCCGTGCTTCCTGCTGCTGAGTTTCCAGGAAATAATGAAGTAATTTAGTGTTTACATTAAAGAGCATCAAATGTAAGTGAAATGATGTAGCTACGTTGCCAAAAATACATTACATGACTGGCTGTAAAAATAGGTGGCAGGCGCAACAAACAGGATTGCTGTGTTCCATTTTTGCTGTGTTGCAATTTCCCCCGCCTCTTCAAGGAAATCAACATAAGGCTTTAATAAATTAATATGACCTGTAATTAAAATATCAGACCCAATTGGATCCTGAATGTATTACTTACCTAGGGATACGTTCAGTATGGTAGTGACTGACATCGTTCCGCCTATTGAATGTAGAGGCTGCAGATGTTTCATGTTCCTGTTAACTACTGGACAAGGGGTCATTATTTTGAATTTCAGACGCCATACACCAGTTTTCAGTGAGATTTCAACTCCGAAGTCACTTGGATGTTTCTGAAAAAATCACACACCCTCTTTCTTTTGGAAAGGCAAAAGCCCCAAGTGTGTTTTGTAAGAATACAGTTAATTAAATGGCATGGTAACGAAAACAAATAAATAAAACTTAATCCAGAGTCAGACTAAATAGAAGTGATGGGATTGAGATTCCCTCTGGAAGAAAACTCTGCTGGCACCAGTGAGCTTGAGAGTAGGAGTGAATCTATCCCACGGTTTCTGTTTAACTTACAAACCCTGAAGAAACGTGTGGAAACACACAAGGGAAACTCTCAGAAAGGCCACTGTAGACTACTAATGAGATACATGTCCCTGATGTCTCCTGATAGCCTATAGGGAAAGCAAGACTTTTCCAGAGGGTGATTCAGAGTGGCTACAGTAGGATCCGGCGCCTTCTCTGGAGAACACTCTTTCTTCCCAGGGACTGTAGGAAGGGAGTGTGGAGTTACCCCAGTAGCCCCAAAGCTGCCTTTGGAATTACCCACTAAAAAGCACAGGCAGGGAACTGGTAGAAGATCAATCAAAACACAAGGCCAACAGTTTCAAAACATTAGCTCTGAAGAGAAATAAAACCACAGTACACCTCTGCTGAGCCATGATGCTGTACCCAAAGCTAGCTGAGAGGACCAGTGCTCTGTATCTCCTCCTTCACTGGTTTCGCTCAGTGGGCAGATGTTTTCGTAACGGAAATCCCAGGGAACTAGGTGTGTTTCCCATTTGCTAAATCAAGAGTTAGCATTTCAAAAATAGCAAATTCTCTACTGGAACTATTTTTTAAAGCTTCCAGGTGTGGGGCAGTGAAGGTAGGCAGCCTTCAGTCCCACAGTGGCTGATGCTCAGGTGCCTCATTTCTCCATAACTATCCCTGCGTCTGACTAGCTTCCATCTCCCTTTGAGAATTTGCTCTGCTTCTGCCTGCTCAGAAGGTTCTTCTGTATTAGTTTGGCCTTTGGTAGCAATTGGCCTTTTGGTGAAAGGACTAGCATAAATTATATAATCAGGGTTTCTTGGAAACTTCCAGGACTACAGTGTCCCCTTCCATCTGTTTTCCAGAGTTCTAACCAGGCTTAGAAAACAAGCCATGAAAATATAATAGTGCAGTAACTACCACCAAGGGCCTCTTGTATCTTCTCCATCTCAGCAAGAGGTTAAATTATGTGATATAATGCTATATAACATAACAGGATATTTTCCCATTTTAGGCTATGACATCAGTATTCTTATGATCATAAAAAAAAATTAAACCCGAGTTTTCATCTCTTCTCGTTAAGACATGCACTACATATTTAAGATGTCTCTTGAGAAAATTTTATGGACAAGTATTACAGAACATGCAGCAGATGCTTACAATCTCTAATTTCAAGTAAATTCCAGCTTGGAAATTTAATTGAGGCACATTTACACTGATTTCAGGGGAGTTTTGCCCGGATGAGGATTACTAATTCTAATCCATATTTGTTTCTGGATTCTTTAACATTTGTATTAAGTACATATGGACTTGAACAGAATCCATATCTAAATTAAATCAAGGTTTGGATTACCTGGCTCCAAGTGCTCAGGTTTTTCTTGCATCTAAAAAGAAAGTAATAGATCATGAGGTGAATATATACCAGATATGCTCAGCATTGTCTTATTTTTTGCTAGATGTTCTTGGGGCTCATTGTTTTTGTAAGGGTGACATTCTTTCAATCCAACTTGTGCCTAAATGAGGGTGCACAGAGAGGTTTCTTTCTTTGTTGCCCAGAAAGAGAAACCTAAAACAAAAAATTCCTACATTCTGCTTATATATGCGGTCACTAAAGGAGAAAAATAACAGCCTATTTTGAAACTTCAGACACACTAAGAGTTAAAATGTTCCTCTGAAAACTCTTCTCTGTTACTGGGTAGATGGTTAGAGTACAAAAGGATGTGGTTTAGATTTCTCCACTAACCTAAGCGTTTTTCCATTTACATGTACAAATTTTGTAGATTTTTGCCTACTTGAAAATATAACAGCACATTTATCTTACAGAAATTAGGGATTTTCTGTACAATTCGTATTGTGCAATGATCTCAACATCCAAGTGACATTCCAGGCTGAAATGAGATAGAAATAGTGAAAACAGAAGCAACAGTTTGCTTGCCTTTTCCAGAAGCGCTCCATTGTCAGCTCCAAATCAGAGCTTTTTTTCTTAAAAAAAGTCTCATATAAAAGTAATACAAGGTCAACATTTTATTTTCTGTAATTTGATCCATTTTACAAAATTATTTTCCTTTTTCTCACTAGACTGTAAATATTTCTTCTGGAAATTTACTGACATGGATTTGCTAACCTATGTAATGATCTCATATATATATATTGCCTTTTCTAGAATGCATTTTACAATTAGTGGTGTAAAATCATTTCTCTAATAGTTGGAGTTACAGAAGACTGTTTCTCTATGGAGGGTTCATTTTGTTTTTTCAACTAGTTCTGTAAGCATGTGACATTCATGAATGGCCTGCCTCCAACAACACAGGAGTCTGTAGATGTCTTTAAAAGCTGTGAGCCCTGGATCAGTTCTGGAATAAGAAGGTAGAAAATCCATGGGAGGACACAGCTTGTAGTGTGCACTTAATTATACAGAGGAAGAGATATTCATAGATTCCACTGCTTTTGTTATATGCTGGAATTTTGCTAGGCAGGTTATAATAGAGCTCTGAAATCCAAGTTCCTGGTAGTAAGTTCCTAAAAAACCCCACGCTAAAACCAGTGCTTCTCTTTTTAAAAATTTTCTGGTAAATATATTATTGACATGATAAGAGCCATGCTGGATCATAACTGAAGTATCTCAGACTCATTATCCTGTGTTAACAGTTGTCAATGTATTATTAGGGAGCAAATATAAAAAATTAGGAAATCATAAGGCAAATAAGCTGTTGCTCATGGCAGCAGACTAGTGGAGGAGGAAGCTGCCTACAAAGGGCAGGATGTTGAGCGGAAGAATTAGAGTAGTGATCCTGTAATTCAGGAGGGGACACCTGAGCAATGAGGTAGGCTGAAGGTATTCCTATTGCCCTAGTGATTTGGGGAATAATGAAAGAGACAGCAAGAGATGGAAGCATCCCCTAACCCTGCACAGAGCCCCATGACACCTATAATCACCTGTAATATCCCGATCTCCACCGGACCCCTTTCTGAAACAGAACTCCTACACTTGTCTCTCCTCAATCTTTCTTTCCTTTCAAAACTTCCGATCTCCAAAACTCATCCTGTTTATCTCATCCCTCCCTTCCTCCTTCCCCGGTGTACTTCTGAAATCCACTGTAATGTCACAACAAACTCAGCTTTGTACCCCAGAAATGCAGGTAAGAAAGAGGTTTCTTTATTTGTTGATTTTTTTTTTTAACCTGAAGGACACAAAAATTTAATACTTGTGCTATTGATAAACTGTAAAGCAGAAAATGTAATGCTCGTCCTATTGATGAACCATTATCCAATTCTGAGAACAATGATGCATGCAGCAAATCATCCCCTAGTTACTTTTCCTGCTAGAAGTTTTTCAACGAGGTCTCAGAAGCATAAACTGGAACAGGCTGAAAGGTGATGAAAGAGGAAGAGAAGAAAGGTTGCCTTTTCCAATCAAGCTTCTGCCAAAATTTCCATTTATCTTCTGAGAAAAAAAGCTATGACCATTCCAGACTGATGATAGTGTTCTCCACTATCTAATGGTTTGGGTTGTTTACATCAGCTGGTGCAGGATTTCAAACCATTTCATGTGTAGCACAGTAGAAAAGATTTGTTTTCCTTCTCAGAATAGTAGAGTAAAATCCAGAAGTGTTTCTGGAATAATAGTGAATAAGAAGTGATTGAGGCATATAACTGTAATTTTACTGATTTAAAAGTCACAAAAATAATTTGGTGCAATTTCATAAATTTGGTGATATATTGGGTGACAGGAGATAACAAAGGTGTCCTGTATCCTAGCAATGAAAACTTGAGAGACATTCTTTCAATCAATTTTTTTACATAATAGGCCTTATTTTGTAGGAGATGCTGAGTGCCACTGATTCTAATGGCAATGGCTATTTCACTTTGTTGGATTGATGCTTGAAATGCTAAACTCTTCAGGGATAGGCAATGATTTTGTGCTTGTCACAGTCACAAAATCACAGAATGGTTGACTTGGAAGGAACGACCTTGTCCAAGTCCCATACTGAAGCAGGGAGACCTAGTGACAGCTACCCAAGACAATGTCCTGATGGCTTTTGAAGATCTCTAAGGATGGAGACTCCACCACCTCTCTGGGCAACCTGTGCCAGGGCTTGGTCACCCTCACAGTGAAAAAGCGTTTCCTGATGTTCAGAAGGAATCTCCTGTGTTTCAGTTTGTTCCCATTGGCTCTGGTCCTCTGACTAGGCACCACTGAAAAGAGACTGGCTCTGTTCTCTTTGCACTCTTCCTTCAGGTATTCATATACATTAACAAGATCTCCTCTGACTATTCTCTTCTCCAGGCTGAACACTCAGGTCTCTCAGTGCTTAGCTCATAAGAGAGATGCTCCCATCCCTTCATCGTCTTTGCGGTCCTTTGTTAAGGATTCTCTCCGGTACGTCCATGTCTCTCTTGCCCTGAGGAGCCCAGAACTGGACCCAGAAATCCAGGTGTGGCCTCACCAGCACTGAGTAGAGGGGAAAGATCACCTCACTCGACCTGCTGGCAACACTTTGCCTAATGCAGCCCAGGATACCATTGTCCGATTTCACTGCAAGGGCACACTGGTGGCTTATCTTGAATTTGGTGTCCACCAGGACATTCATGTTGTTTTCTGCAAAGCTGCTTTCCAGCTGGTTGCCACCAGAATATACTGGTGCATGGGGTTGTTCCTCCCCAGGTCTGGGACTTTGAAGTTCTCCTGTTAAACTTCCTGTTGTCCCATTTCCCCAGCTTATTGAGGTCCCTCTGGATGGCTACATGAGTCTCTGGTGTTATCAGCCACTCCTCCCTGTTGTGTATCATCAGGAAACTTGCTGAGGGTTCACTAAGGACCATAGTCCAGATCATTAATGAAAATGTTTAACATGACTGGACTGAATATTGACCCTTGGGGTACACTGCTAGTTGCTAGCTTCCAGCTAGGCTTTGTGCCACTTACCACCATGCTCTAGGCCTGGGTCTTCAGCCAAATTTCAATCCACCTCACTATCTATCTGCTCATCCAGCCCATAGTTCAACAGCTTTTCTATGAGGATTTTATGGGACAAGCCTTACTTAGGTCAAGGTAGGCAATATTCACAGCTCTCCTCATCTAACAAGCCAGTCATTTCATCATAGAAGGTTGCCAGGTTGGTCAAGCATGACTTCCTCGTGGTGAAACCATGTTGACTACTCTTGGTGACTTTCCTGTCCTTCATGTGCCTGGAAATGGTTTCCAGGGTTAGCTGCTCCATTGCCTTCCCAGGGATCAGGGCGATGCTGACTGGCCTCTAGTTCCCTGGCTCCTTCTTGCTTTTATTGAAGATTGGAGTGACATTTGCTGCACTCCACTATTCCATCATCCTCAAAATAATGAGGCTGAGGCCTCTTTCACTGCTGTTGTTATATATGTAACTAACAACCACAATAAAAAGTAACTCTTCACATGATGGTTTGGACAATACCTAGGTTGATGGCACCAGAGCAGAACTGGTGAAGGCCAAGAACATTTTTTGCACTGGAATGTAAGTGTTTGCAAAGCCTCAGACTTGTACTGATCCGCAATGTGGGTCATTCATGTTTTGGGTTTTTTGTTTTTAAATCTTTGTAAATCTGCTGGAGTGGAAACTGGTTTTTAATCTTAGACAAACAGTCTACTGGGATAACTCTGACAGATGATTCATTCCCTAGAAGACTAACACTAACATTAATTTTCTTGAGAAATATGAGGGGAATCAGGACCATGATGGAAGAGAAAAGATACATATATTTTACTAAAATGTTATGAAGACCTAAATCAGCAGTAACTGTAGAGCTTTCTCTATACTGGAAAGATTTAAGATACATCATACACACAACTCTAAGCCATACAGTCCTCTTCTTTCTACATCTAGTAAAATCTAATTTTTTTTGATGGAGGGAGTGGAAGTGACACCTCTTTGTGTGCTTGATTTTTGTTTCAATGAGAAGTGCCAAATGAATTACATAACAGAGGAGTCCTTGCCTTTCCTTTTTGGAGTCACTGATCTCTCATCTCCTTGCTAGAGTTTACAAATTGTTTTACATGAATAATTTACCTGTGGGATTTCTACCCATTTTAAAGATTTTGTTGAACTTAGACAAAAGTGTTCTAAGGTTATGGGGGATTTCCAGGCGGATTGATAAAGTGATCCCCTAAGCCTTTTTTCCTCATGCATAAAATCAGGCTAAACCAGCCTTTTTTTATTGTTGTTGTGGTTTGGTTTTAATTTCTCAGATCAAGGTTAAATTAATTTAAACCTCTTCAGAACAACAGAATCATTGTATAAATAGGACCCAAAGTTATTATTAGCCCAAGGCACATAACCTGAACATGCACATGAATAAGTCAATAGCTGCATGTGTGTGCACACACACTCTCTCTTATTCTCCCTTTCTTTTTGGGATTCATTCTTTTCAACTCAATTGGTTTATGTTGTTGCAATATTTTATTTGATTGCTATAGAGAAGGCTGTAAATATACGCAATGTGCTTGCCAGGTACAAGAAATATATGCATGCTTATTTTCTAGGGCAGTAAGTGTTTTCCATAGTCTCAGTAGCCAAATTACACAAGCCAAAAACATAAATGCAAAGTGATGTGCTTTTTACTGCTGTCTTTTTGAGGAAAAAACGGGTCCTATTTATTTATTTATTCATTTATTAATACAGTATCTGCAAACCACCTGCAATGGCAGCCTTTTCTGCAGACTGAGTGGCACCCTGGTTTCTATGGCAACTAAAAAAAAAGGGAGTGAAGTGAAATGAAAGCGGTGAATGCCTCAGCTTTACTGGTAGCAGGGAGAAAAAGAAGGCCTCATTTACATTCTGGTGTGTAAACCAGCTAAGTGGTGTTTCCTGAATAATTTCTGGTGGTTTGAAGCTGCACATTCATGTGGAGTTTATATTCTTTTATTAGGACAGAACTAAAATTCCCCATAGCAGTTTATCTGTACAAATTTGAGGTGGGGGAAAACCACAGATGAACAACTGGAATTTTTAGTTAATTGTTCAGTCTGCTCTAAAAAGAAATAAAATGGATTATTACATTATAATTACTCAAACAAGGGAGTTGCTTGGAAAGTTTTCTTCATCTGTGTCACAAATATGTTGTGTTGAGGAAACATCTGCTAGGCTAAGTGACCCATTTCTAAACAAACAACTTAAGAAAAGAAAGAAATCTAAATGCAAACAAAGCTTCTTTCAGTATTTTAGACAATTCCTTTGAGAATAACTCATTCCAAGGGGATGTGCATATACTCTGATTGTAAGGTTTCGGCCTTTTGGTTTATTACTGCCCTCCATACAAGCAGGACCTTAATCCTGAGGCTTTGATGTTCTACAAGATAAAAGTGAATAATAGTAATAATAAACATATACATCAAAGTTCCTTACAAATAACAACAAAAATGTATTTTTAATATAGAATTCATGAATGCCTTTGTTACTAAAGTGATTTAGAGGAGAATTATCTTAAGAGAAATATCTTAATTTTAGAATTTGTTTATCAGTTTATGAGAAATCATCTTAAAACATTAAAAAAATTAACTAATATTTTCAAAACACCTCCCTGGCTTTAATTTTAGTCTGTCCATTAAGCATGTGCCCAAACCCAGTCAAAAGTCCAGAACTGCTTGCTGGTCTACTATTCCCATCCTTTCAGGACCAGACTTCGGTCTTGCAGAGTGCATCCAAGCTTCTTGTAGAGTCTGGAAGAACCAGGCATAGCCTAAGCTAGGGGTACAACAGCCCAAAAGGCACCTCACCTACTCCCAAGGTCAGAGCAGCTGCTCTGAGCCTAAGATCCAGCCAGGTTGCAGGCAGGAAAGAGAGCGAGTTTACATAGGCTGCAGAGCTCAGTGTCTTCACCGTTCCTTTGAGCCAAGAGTTCACCTCGCAATAGAAGAGACCTCTTTAGGAGCACCTTTGCCAGGACTTTTTTAGTGATAGACCTTCAATTCTGATTTTTACTGTGTGATGTGCTGGACTCATTGAGACAAATGCCAGTGATTCCCCTAGAAAATATGCCAAGATTTTATTTCTTTAACGTTAAGCAAGATGATTTCTTCTGAATTTTATGATATTTGATACTTTTATTTAAGACCGGTTTACTGGAAGCATGAGATTGCATGAAAATACTTGCTTTAATTTTTTTAAAAGAAACTTTAAAGTTCTTAGTTTAAAAATATGAAACTTAAATGCCTTGAATCCATGAAGTAAATAAAAAGAAGAAAAAAACCATCAATGTATCTTGACTTTCAAGATGATAAATGCATGAAAGCGTTCTGAGTCCCTCTGATCATACATGGTTGGAGGATTAACTTATTAAGGAAGAACTACTGGACTGTTTTTTTTAAGAGAGAGTTTATATTTTGTTTTTCTGTGTGAATATATGTAAAATATAAAATTATGTACTTATACATTTATCTCAAGGCATGATTAATTACATCACTATTTTACAGTAGTATGCACCCAGTTGATGTATTTGCAAGAATATATTTTATTTTAGGTATATTAATGTTCTGATAGTTATCAGCAAAGAGCAGATGGCTTCACAAAAGATGTTTGAAAGCTGCTTCCCTCCTGCCAGAAGCTTTTCACACTCTCATTCTGTCTGGCTTCAGTGGGATTCCTCAGTGGGAGAGAGCTCTCTCCGTCCCCTGCTGCTTGTGGTAGTACAGTCACGTAACCAGTTCTGCACTGATTAATGCATTTACTCAACTCTAGTGGCTACAGCCCTTTAAGAGGACTACCTCTCTGCATCCGCCTCTGGAAGGCTATATATTCAGAGCATTAAAGTTGGATAAGTATTTAGACTAGATGTTGACAGTACATGAGCTCTAGGGGACACCTCTTAGAGAATAGCTGGAGTTCAGTAACTCCAAGAGGGGAGCCTCAATTCAGCTATGTAGAACCAGTGCTACAGTAGAATGGCCACACAGAAGTGGCTGGAAGTTGTTTGGTGTGACTGTTGGTGAAAGTGGATTTTAGGCAGATGAGGCCAGGTCCAGCCCAAATACAACGTGGTCCTGTCCACCTCAAATTAACTGTGGCAGGGTAGTATGGGATGACAGAGATCTTACAATACCTCTTCCAGTTAGATGTTCTTTCTGGGTTATGACACTGAGCACTCATAGAGAAACTACAGTCTAAAAAATATAAGCATGCAAAAAACCCCAAAGGAGGGTTTTTTGGTCATAGTCACTGTATACTGTAAGAAACTGCAAAAACCAGCCCTGGTCTTGTTCCTTGGATTGTTTTGGGGCCAATAAAATCATGTTTTCTGTCTAGTTGCTTTGTAAACATGAATTTCTTCAAAGAATTTTCATTTTTATGTTGCAATGCTTCAAATATTAACAGGCAGAATACCATCATTATTTTTTATGGTTAAGTTAGCTTTTAGTAAATTTTGCAATTGCAGAATTACACTTTCAGTGGGTAAGCCCTATGGATCAACCGTCCTATTTGACAAAAAACTACACTGATGTTCAAACACTTAATTATTTGATCAGCTCTTCTACCCCTACAACAATAGGAAAACAATATAATACAAATGTTGATGGACAAATTGGATTTTTTTTTTTTCTTGGGGAATGAAGGATATTTTCTGGCAAGATATAACTGGTAGAAGGAACTCATTACTCTCTTGCACGTTGTAAAAATCTGTCTGTCTGCTCTTGCCTGCCTTATCTTTGGAAAGAAAGTTTGAAGTGACAGGATTTACCACCTTGGTCCTGTTTATATTATTTTTTCTAGTGTGGCATCAGGAGCTGGTTCTGCTAGATCTGGTCACATATCAAACTTCTGAATGCTTTGAACAGCTCCAAATTATGCTGTAAAAAAGGAGAGAGAAAAACTTTTTCTTTCCTCAAAACATGGAGTTTTTTTCCTGAGACTGTGGGAGTCTGTGGAAGTACCAAGGAGCTAGAGAATTCAACATATATTTTTAAATAGACATAAATATATAATGATGCAGTGATCATCTGTGTATTACAAGACGAACTCTCTCAATAAAGGCACCTGTAGGCAAAATACTCTGTTTCAATAGCCCTACAAAACCTATACAGGTCTGAAGCCCATATTGGCAAGATTTCTTTGTGATTTAGGCTTAGTGTCATAGCTGTGATTTTCTGCACATGTGTGCTTGTTTCCTTCTTCCAAGCCTGACAGGCAACCTGTGTTTCTAAACTGGAGATCCCAGGCATTAAAGTCACATCAGTCTTTGAATACCTTTTAGATTTCTTTAATTTTGTCTTTTATTGGAGAAAGCAGAGGCAGTCTATGGTGCTGGAACAGTCTGAATATTCAAAGTGAGAAGCGTGAAAGTAGTGACAATGCAACAAAAAATGCTTTTATCTACTGAGACGGCGTGAGCAATGTTGTATGCACAAACACATGGAGTCATGAAAAGCTAAGTGTTTGGCATGACCAGCCTTGCTATTGAGTGATGAGATTCTGTTAAATTGCCATCACATCATGTTCATCTGGTGTGGTCAGGTTAACAGGTTAACATTGTAGGTTGTTATAAAAATGTGAAATTACAATGTCAAACACTCATATAAGGAACAATGAAGTTAAAAGTGAATAAATGGCCTCTTACCTACTGCTATCCCTCCTTTGTAGAAATGTACAATGAAACATGGTGATGCTCCTTTGAGTACTTGACTCTATGTCCTAAAAGTTGAGTGTCTGTCTGGGGGCACACAGAGCAGATTTGCCAAGTAAGGAAGGGCCTTCATCCACTTACAATAAGGTGGATTTGCACCACTGTGGATTGCACTCTCAACACTGTGTAAGGGTAAATGAGACAGTCTGCTGTTATGTGCTATGTGCTACTGGTCTGGTGTGAAGTTCAGACAAACTTTTGGGTCTATAGCCAACTTGTATCTCTGTTGCACCTTGCTCAGTGCAGCCAGCTTTTGATAGTTCTTGTAATTTTCTATTCTATTCATAAGCCATGAAAAGTCCCTCTCCCTACATCTATCACTTCGTCATTGTTAGCTCTGAGTTAGTTCCCTCAGTCTTTTTATGCACCAAATATAGCAGCGCATCAGGCTAACTTCCACACATTTCCTCGGTATCTTATTTTATGCTTTCTGGTGAGAGTGACTCAATATTCAAGTTATACTACTTACTATCCTCTTTTGTCTTAGTCCCCAAGGAAGGTGATTCTTCCCCCCATCAGTGTGGGGTAAGAGAGAATCACCGTTTGTTTCTATTTGTAGGATATCTTTAGAGTGTATTTCAGAAGAGATATTCTGAGGCAGATTTATTTTGCATCAGATCACAGTTCAGGTTTCTGAACAATCTTTTGATGATAAGGTGGAGTTTGACAGGTTGTTAAGCAAATTGTAAGTAGTAGTCTTACATTTGTGTTCCAAATTTTATAACTCTCTGAATTCATGGAAAAGATAGCAGAGCCTTGCAACTCTTCTAACAGATGTATAGGAAACTCCTCACAAATGGGTCCCCCCCAACAAAAAGAAACAATTGTTTTTTCACACCTAGGTGATCAGAATATTGGCTTCATGTCCTTTCCTGAATTTCATTCAATGTTGGGGAAAAAGAAAATAATCAGATTTTAGTAAGTTTAAATTAATGGTCCCTTTGGGAGAGAGGAAGAAAGGAAGGAGAAATATTTAAAGATTTTAAGCTCTTGAGGTAGTGAATGATTTACATTAACTTACTGCAAATGCTGTCAAACTCTGCTTGGGCAAGAAGGGATAATTTGTGGAAATTGTAGCTGAAGATAAAAAGTTGGCATAGTCTTAATTGTAAACAGAGCTGATTGCATACCATATTTAAACTACATAGACTCTTCTCTCACTGTATGCATAAGATCGTGTACCTCCGGCCCCGTAATACAGAAAGAAAGCTTTTATTTATCTCTGTCAAAAATAATGATTGATTTTGGTTCTTGGAGTGTAATTACTCAATCATTATCATTATTCAAGATCCAAAATTGTTCCATTTTTCCTTTCTTTGACAAATCACGTATGTGATACTGCTCTTTAATGGCAAATTTGAATTACAAACTTGATAGCTGTAACACAGATATGCATTGGAAGACTGGAATTGAGATTTCTTTAAGCCTGACCCACTATTCACACAACATGTTGCCCTTCAGCTTCTCAACAATATTTAGAAAAATCTTGGCAGTAGTCATGGACCATCTATGTCATTAACACTTAGACAACAGACTACTCAAAGAAAAAACCTAGCAGGAGGCATAAGAATAAATTGATGCCTTTGTTTCTTTTACTCAATTGCCCTTATTGCGCATGAAAGACCAATTCAAATTCAAACAAGACTGTAAAGTTTTCTTGAATAAAATTTGCTCTCCAGGACAGGAGAAAATGTTCCCATTTTTGAAGATTACAAACTAGATTTGCTCTGATTTGCACTTACAGATGAACCTTTGGATGCGAGACAGATTTTGGCTGTCTTCTGGGTCACGTGGCATGAGGCACCTTGGTTTCTACATCAAAGACTCCACCTTCATTGCTCAGTCCCAGTAGACTGCCCAGCAGGCGCAGGCTAGAGATTATGATTTCATCCGTGGGGTTGTTTCCTTGCTTTGCATCTGGCAGAAAATCAGGAGCTTCTTTCTCTCTGCCTTCCTTTCTCTTCCTTGTAAGCAAGTAGGAACACACAGATCATTACTGGGAAGTTAATTTCCTTGAAGTCCATGGTGCTTACTCAGTCTTTTCTTCTCCTAGAAGAGGAGAGAGGCTCCTAGAACACAAGTTGCCCTCTGCCACCTACATTTTCAACTCATTTCTCTCTCTTATCAAGAATCAACTATAGAAAAGGCTCCTCTATAACTGCTCTCTAAGTCTTCTTAAAAAAAAAAAAAAAATCTGTAATGCATTCCAAGAAATTTCTGGGCTGCTTGTGTCCTGCCATATTTCTTTTCTATGCTTTCAGTAGAACTGGAAGTATTACCTTGCAGTCCTGTGCCTTGAAGGCTTCTGTTAATAAATAGCTGTACTCAGAAAGAAAAAAAATCAGTCTAGCATGACCTTATGCTTTTTTAAGTCTCTCTATGACAATACAGCACTGTCAATAGCTCTGCCTCCCACTCAGTGCTAGACCTCAGGCGAGGCTTACTTACTTGCAGGTCCTGATGAGCACATCAGATTTAATGAATTTGTCAGGATATTCATCTCTTTCTTTCTCCCGTTTATACTGCACAACTGGTCTGAGTGTAAGCAAAGTAGGTAGCTGCCTGGGGCATCAAACTGTAGGGAATGAGATTGCTCCTCTTGCCCTCAAGCTTGTGCTGCCTTTGCCAGATATCTGGAAATACCCCAGTTTGCTGGGGGTGCTGCCCTTCAAGGAGCATGTGGTGGATCCTGCATCAGTGACAGCAGAATCAGTGAGCTTTGATTCTTGCCTCTGGCCTCCATAGCAGGCATTGACCAGAACTAAAGTTTATTTTTGCTCACAGTACTCAGACGAAAAGTAATAACTGTACTCTATCCTGGGACTGCATTCAAACTTCCTTGTGTTGTGCTAAGTAGGTCAGCATTTTGATTGTTTTTGGAGCTTAGTTTTTCATCTGTTTATTCACCATAATGCATTATCCCCAAAACAATGAAGAAAGACCTCTGTAGCAAAAGCCACAACATTTTTTGCAAATAAAGGACATTGAGATAGATGCTTAGTTTGATATCCTCTGTATAATGAATATGATTTTGACAACATTGCAAAACTTGGGAATATTACAAATGCTAGGATACTTCTAATTCAGACACTTATATTGCTGCAAATGATTTTATATAAACACACATATATGCATATGTACCACATGATTATTTAAACACAAGGATGGCAAATGGAGAGAAAGAATGCTTTCACAAACAGCTGTAAGTGTGGTAATTTGATTCTTGAGGAGTAACAGCATTACAGATTCTTGCAAAACTGTAGTCGGAGCTGAGGAAAACGCCTGAGATTCTCCTCTTCCTTTTGTGCTTGTATTTGTTAGATGAGATTGCATGATCAGGATCAGTTACTAGTATCCTAAATTGGTAAGACTGACTTTGTGATGAAGGAGGGGAGTAAAGAAAATAAGATCTTTAGAGATGTAATTAGAAGTACTCTTTGTGCAGTATCTTGATCGGAGTATTTCAACCCCAACTCTGGGTTGTGCATGGGAGTGTAGGTCTTTTTATTTTTTTTTATGGCTTGAACTCTGATATAAAAACTGTAAAATATAAATGTAAAATCTATTATAAAAGAATCCAAGCTGCTTCATTCTTTCATGAGAAATATTTTCTAGTAAGCTAACATATCTCTCTATTCATATTTCTGGTGAAATTCCACTATAATAATGAGGTATACTGGTGATGAGTTACATTTAATTTCAGTTCTATGGGCTCAGTCACTTGTTAAGTTGCTCTCTTAAACCATTGCAATCCAACAGAGTATGTGCAATTTCAAATACTTTCAGTACCAGTTCAGACTTTCATATCCTGTTTTTAACAGGGACCGATGGCAGAATTTAAAAACAAATGCAACCAAATGAGTTGCTAATGTGCTTCTGAAACACCCCTGATTTTATTATAAAAGGGTATTATATGTTTACCAACCACACAAATATATCCTATCCTGATATATCATCAGGCTGCAAGGATCTGCGGGGTACTGTGTGATTATTGAGATGAGCGGACTAAGCACAGTTAAGTAGAGAAACATTTTGGGTATTTGTTTAACAGCAAGTCTGAGAGTAAGTTTTGATGATGATTGTGGGCTCAGTGTGACAACTGTGGCACAGCGTTTACAAGAAAAATTGTGGAATGCCATTTTGGATGCATGACCTCTCTGCTGGATTAAATGAAGACTGTGTATAACAGTAATAGGGCGTCTTCCTTGCAATTCCACCTTGGAGCTGTCTATAAACTGCACAGGTCACTAAAAGAGTGAGAAATGCTGGAGATTATTGTATTAGAAAACGACATGACACATGGCCAGATTCTCTCCTAACTTTTATCTGTTTTGTCAGCTCAGCCAACGAGGGAATCTTGAAGGCGGCAACCACAGGCTTTCAAAAGCAAATGTTGCATGTATTTTTAAAAGGATAGTTATCTACAGTTTGTGAAAAACAAATGATTCTTTTTGTTTGAGATAAGTCTTTTCATCAATATTGGGCTAGGCTATTAGTACTTTTCTTGAGTTGGAATGTCCTTTTTAACATCAGACATAAGAAATATTTTTCTGCCTTAGAGAAGGATGGCAAGGTAACTTGGGCTACAGACGTCCCTCATTTATGATATTTTCTATTGTGCAGAGCTGCAGTCATCCATTTCATGCCCTACTCTAATTTTAAAGTTCTCTCCATACTATCTTTTACTTAATACTAAGTTGGTAGATGCAATTGTGTTTGAATTTCTTAGTACTGGAGGAAAATACTGACTGATACTGGTATACAGATTTGCAAAAAAGTCTTTTAAAGCTATTGCATTGGGAAGAAATTTTCTTAACAATCCAGAGTACATGGATACAGTCTTTAAAAAATGTGAACTCTGCAGTGAAGCATAAGGCACACTTCTCAAAATGTGTTACAAAAAGGTCATTTGAAAACATCATCTCTCTTACCGTTTAAAATATGTGAGCAATGGAATTCCCTTGTTTCACTGCCAGCTCTCTTGAGTCATAAGAAATAAAGAAGGGTGGAGAAAATATTTTGTTAATATCTGTTTCCATTGAAAATGCTAGCAACAGTATCAACAGCAGTGCCAACAACTTGCAGCCTAACCTTCCCCCTACTGCTGCCTGCATGCAGCAAGAATGCGTCCCTCTCCCCACGTCTGTCCAGATGCTCATTACAACATGATGAGCCCTCCACAAGTATCCATTGTATTGTAATGAGCATCACAACCCTCCTGCAGAGAAAATGCATCAGATGAGGGTGTGGGAGGACTATGAACAGCACTATAATCGTGACTGTTTTGTACTAGGTTCTGGGAAAGATACTGAAACTATTTTGCAGCATGAAGGGGCAGCTGTGTAACGGTGGTTACACCATGAACTTCTCAAGCTTTCCAAGACATGAAGCTGGTTTTGTAATACTTCTGAAATACCCATACAGAACCATTTCTCTGTGGGACTGTTCTGCTTGGTTCAGAAATAGAAGACTATGAGAAAAACTTGAATTTATTGTGTAAAAGTACCAAATTTTGATTTCTAGTGAGTTTATGTTTATTGTAGATGAGAGACAGTCTGGGTAAGAAGGCAAATATTGTTCCCAGAATAAAACAGCATCATGTCTACTGGACCTGTGATCTGTAAGTTAGTCAGTCAAGGTACAGCTTTTTTAATAAAGTCGTATCTAGAGACCAGAAGTGATGGTCTGTTACCATCTAAAAATGCAACAGTTTCTGTAATTTAAATGCCAGCTGGATTTTTCTCAAGCAATCCCAAAGTTACTTTAGCTCAAATCTATTTTCTGTATCCTCATGTATGCTTTTCGAAGATGACCTACCTACTCTGCGTGTAAATGCCTTATCTACATTGTCTTCACAGATGACACAAAGAACTCTGTCCCTTACATTTACTAGTATTTTTGAATTAGACACATTTGAGAACTTCTTTGCAGCTGTGTAGGTATGGAGGGTGGTTTTGCACACACACTGCTGGCCCCCTCTGTTACATACTGGTTGCATTCACGTTATCCTTCTCAAGGGTCAGGACCCATAGGCTGGCCATTAACTCTTAATAATGGTATGTTTTTCTTTTCAGCTCAAAGTATCCAAAACAATGAATGAAATGTGTTGCAATCCACCAAAACTGTGAGGTTTTTTGCAGAAAATGTTTCTCATGTCCTGAGGTACCTAGCATGAAGACAAGTCGAGATGTTGGAGGCACAAGCCTCTCCTGGAAACTATTTGGAGCTGTCATGGATTGACAGTCCCAAATTGAGACAGTACCTATCCATACTGCCTGTCCAGAGCAGATCCTATTAGCTAAGGCCAGTTTATCTGTCAAAGACAAGGAACAGATTAAGCTCAGAAGGTGCCCATAAGTGATCTAGGAACTCTATAGGGGTGAGTAGGCAGTAAAACAGAAGAGTGAGACAAACTAGAGTCCTATGGAGGTTTAAGGCAAATGACTCTCTTCGCTTGGACTGTAGGACCTTTCAGCTTCAGTGGAAAGAAGCCACTCTCTTGAGGGCCTGGATGAGTGACTATATAAGTCAAAGTTGTGCAGAAAAGTTAATCCAAATTTGGTCTTTCAATAAGTATGTAGTGGTACAGAAAAGACAGTAGCAAGCTTGGCTTCTTTCACCAAAGCTGTGATAGGACCTTCAGAAAAGATGAATTATGCTAAAAAAAAAAAGATTGCTAGGAGACCACAGATCTCCTATCAGCCCCTGCCAGTCAAAAGGCAGATTCAAAAGATGTTCTAATGAACCAGTGAGCACCGCTGCTTTTATCTTGTCCCTTACTGCTCATGTACAGAGGTGTACAACTGTGACATCGCCTTACATTCTGGAGATCTCTCCTGTTCAGTAATAATTGCTGTTTGGTCAGTGTATTGAACTCAGAGCTCTTACTCGGTGGCCCATCATATACTTATCTGCCAATGTTATATAAATAGAGGATGATTTGATTTGTTATCCAGTAATCAATAGCTGAATAAAGCAGAAGTTGATCTTTTTAAGCACATGGTGCTGAATGGGGTTAAGCTAACAAACCACACAGTTCCAGTCACCTTTCCAAGGTACTAATCTATAGTAAAAATATCACACAGCAGGAATCAAATGGCATGAAATAGGATGTTCTACTGTATGGAATCATTTCTCACAACATCAGTGACATTCAGAATAGTGAAAAGATTTGTATGTGTGGCAAAAAAAAAAAAATTTATGCTCCTTTTGTCTGCATGCACTGAGTCTGATTGTTTATAACCCTTTCTGCGCTCTGTTGACTTACCAAAGAAATAGCAACATGTGAAGTATTGACAACAGGCAAACAAGCAAACCCGGTTATTTGTGAGTATCTATTCAAGGGTAATTCAATTTAAACTAAATCAAATTTGCTTTTATTCATCAGCACATTTGTGCTCGTTTCTCATTCTAAAGATTTAAGCTGCTTTACTGGTAACACCTGTGAAGAGCATATTTCAAGAATTCATTGAAAGTAGGTGTCAAATTGTCCATTTACAACCACGATGTAAATCAACAATCAAAGTGCTATGCCGATTACTTAGGAAAGCCTGTGACACGCAGGGTGGCTGATTTCCTGGGTGGATGAGGAGGCTGGAGGATGTTGTGAAGACCAAAATACATCATATTAAGTCAAATTATGCATATCAAATTCATTGCAGTGGTGCTATGGCTGATCTACAGGAATTCTAACTCCCGGGTAAATGTATTCCAAGCATATTAAACTGGACTGGGAGTCAGGTAAGAAGGGCTTTAGCACTGATTTGATGAGGAGCCCGCTCTGTAACCTTACATGTCCCTCCAGCTTTCTTTTATATGTATTATTTATTGCTTTATACCATATGTTCTTTGCAGCAAACACCTCATGTTGGATCCAGGAAAGGACTAGGATTCCTGAAACACCACCTTCAGAGAAGAACCCCTGGCAGCATCCAGCTTTTTCCAGAGCAAACACAAGGCCAATCTCAGAGACTGGTGGAGAGTACTAGTACTGTTGTGCTCTTGCTCTGCTCTCAGAACACACACATTTTAAATCATTTCTTGTGCATTAGCTCAGGAGCAGACACATGCCCTGCTGGACCAGGCTCTGTGAGGTTCTTGTGATATGTTTGCGTGCAGCCCAGCCAGTCTCAGCAGAGGCTTTATGGTAGTATGGGAACACAGATGAGAAGCAACAGCAGGGTTTTTTTGGGTCAAACAGGCACTGACACGTGACTTGCAGAAGTAACTAGCAGGGCATGAACTAACTTACTAAACAACTTCCATTCTACTCTAAAAACCGTAGATAACAGTGGAATAATCTTAATGAAAAATATGACTGCAACATCATTTTTCATTAGATGGCACATTTGATGAAGGACAATTTGTTCTAAAAACATTATGTTACTCATCATTTTAATGAAATATGTAATAATTGAACACTACTTAGAATGCATTAGAATAGGAGGCCTGTAAGTGAAGTATTAAGTGAACCTGTCAGCCACCTGTACACTGTTTTGAAATCATGCAACAAATCTGGAAAACGTAGCTCACAACTGACAGTACTTCATTCCCAGTAATCAGAATCAGCCTGCAAAGAAGCACGTAGCTTTATAAAAACAGTCAGTCACAGTCCTGGCATAACAAGATATATTGATGATACGGATTTACAAGAATTACAGAGAATGGGGCAAATGAGTGTTTCAGAAAGGATAGATTTGTGTAGGGAAATTTATCTTTGCTTAGCTTTCAGTTTAGCACTTCTCAGCTGAGCTAAAATCTGTCTTCACCACTTTGATTTTAGGTCCTTAGATAAACCAGCACTATCATTTTATCTATCCAGCAAGGTCTTTTTAAGTGTAGAATATTTCAGGACTTCAGAAACTTTTTACCTATTGAAAAATGAACATCTTTGGGTACTTACACTCTTACAGTACACTTACACACTTACAGTACTTACACTCTGGCAGTCCTTTGGCATTAAAATAAAAATTTCTAAATGAATGTAGAAAAAATACTTGCTTTGCTTTTAGCTTGTCTGGATAACACTAATAGTTGTTAGCTAATTATTTATCAGAAGTTAATATGTAGTAGAAAATAATTTACATGTTGTTTTAGACTATATGCTAGTGAGCATGTAAAGCCAGAATAGATATAATAATTCAAAACAACAACTGAGAGAAAATTTTCCCAAGTAACAAAACAGAACCTTCTTGGTTCAAGGGCGTGCAGCCTCTTAGGTGGCATCCTACTTAGTTTTTGGGTGCTAGATCTGAGAATGCACTGCATGCCCAGGGGCTGAGGGAGCATGGAAAGTGAGATCCTCCGGAGTGGTGGCCCCAGCATTTGCTGGCTTTTGGGGAGAGATTGGACAGTCCTTTGTGACTGCATGACCGATTTTGCTTGATGATATAGGAAGTAGGGAGCTCAGCTTCACTTTTTCTGCAGTTTTAGGGAATCTGAACTGGGACTTTTCCAGTCAAAATAAAGTTAGAGAAGGAGAGATACGCGTTTCATTTCCCACGATGAGCACACCTGGAGACCAAATCTCCTCCTCCCCATGCAAATGCTCTAACTATTCAGTTTATGTGTTAAAATGAGGATAAGGGTGGCCATTACCATCAGTGAGGACTTCTCTTCAGAGCGTATTTAGAAATGAAATTAACTTTCACTGCGTTTGTGAGGAGTTTGATCCTTTCATGTGTTACACGTGAACAAAATGTTCTTTATTGGATTGGTTTCCTCCAGTGGGCTTAGGTATCACTTTGTTTAGTTTCTGGTTCCTCAAGTGGTTTTGCAGGAGCTAAGTGCCTGACAGCTTCCTGTCCTGGGCCACTTTTAGTCAAGCAGAATACAGAAACCTCAGGAAGCAAGGTGTCTAATGGCTGCAAAGCTCTCCAGGGAAAGAAATGCAAGAATATTTTTGGATAGAGTGCTTTAATTTGGATCTAGCTTTTCCTTCTGGGAACCTGACTTTCAATTCTCCTTAGGTACATGCTAGACTAACCATTTTTCTTGTCTCAAGATTAATTTAAATTGTTACTCATCGTTGGGTTTAGTTCTGTGTTCTATTTTTGTTTTGAAGACACTGGTTCATAGCTATAATCAAATCTAATGTGCTACGGTTTTCCTAAGGTGATTAGAAAACAGTATGTTCTGTCAGTAAAAGCAAGTGGTAGCTGCTGACCCAGTTGTAACAGCAAATTCAACAATCTAACAGTAAATATTTAATTTCTCTTTTTTTTTAGACTTTCATGCTTTCAGAGTAAATATATCCTAGAATTGAGAAACTTGGAAACGGACTCCTCGCTATAAGCCTGAGGAAGTTTAATGAGCCTCCCATTCCTCTTTGTCAGGGTGCACAAGCAACGTTAGGAGAAGTCATTGTTGTCTTGTCTAGACAAACAAGATCACAGTTGATGAGATTACTTTCTCTGGTCAGGAAGAATGAAGCTTCATTAGGGTAGGAAAATGTATCCAGGTTCATATTTCATCTTCTGTTCTTACCTTAACTGTCTTTGCATTTCCTTTTGTACTTCTGTTTCGATGCAGGGCACAGTGATCTGTACCAGACTTCATGCACAATGCTGTTGCCTTTCCTCCATGTGACCTTTTCAAGTGCACTTCTGCTGTGATATCTAGAAGGAACGAGCACAAATCAGCAGTGGTTACGGACTTCCTGAAGTCACAGCATGTGAAGTGTGAGTCTAATAAAATTTGCAGTCGAAGAAAGACCTCTTCCCTTCTTTCTGGAAAAGATGTCTGCTGGGCTGATGTCTGGCAGTGACTCCATCTCGAGTGCCTCTGTACACATGTGACGAGAACGCTTAAATCCAGCATTTTGCCTACCGTAGCTCCTGGACTGGTTGGTAACTCCTGGGGCAGAGTAGACTTTTAAGTCCCTGTCTCCATGGGTTCTTTCTCCCCAGCTCAGTGCTGACTCCAGACCCCAGCAGAAACCTCCCAGCTTTCATAGGCTCAGCTCCTGAATGTGATTTTCTGAATGTGCATGTGTCAACTTGATGGAGGAGAGGCTGCCTATTACATAGCACTTGAACAGTACCTAGTGTATAGTGGTCTGCTGACGTTAAAGTGCAGTTTAACATGGGCGCAAAGGAAAGAGACTTTCCAACCTGAAAACTTAATTTCTAATTGTGCTGCTAACATTGAGGAAATATTTCAGTAGTTGAACTGATCTGAGCCTATGATTTGAAATTCTGCATTTCTCAATGTCCAAACAATTTTCATCCCTCTATGAAGGGTTTTTCCATTTATTTTGCATGGATATTTGTCACAGCAGATGGAGTATGGATTTCCACCTTTCTGTCCATGGTTTACAGTAGAGGAAAAAAAATACAAGGCAAGGGAAGATACAGTAATTAGCCAGATGTTCTCTAGGGACTGTCACACCAATTCTCCATCACAGTAAGTGCCTGTGTGGAAATTAATTTCTTGTCAAGCACCACGCACTATCTACTCTACCAAATAATTTACACTATGTTTTTACACCTGTGTATATACATGTTTTAGCTACTCTTTTCTTCAGTAGTTAGTCTATCGGAACATATCTTTTGCTAGAATAATTTGGTGGTCAATCATATTTAACTACCTTGCCTTACATTCTAGAAGCGACAACCTTTCAGTTGTCATTTTACAACATCAAGAAAAGAATACATATATTTTCATTACTGAAATGTCTTAATGAATTAATGTACCAATACAAACATCAATCACTCATATTGCTGAATGAAAACGTTGTCATTGATGAATGCTAAAGAGAAGAAGGAAAGGACCTGGAAAGTATGTCTGTCAATGCTCATTAATGACAATGAGCACGCAAAGCATCTGCTTCACTTTATAGCATCTCCATAAAGAGAACCAAAAAGTATCAACTCAGAAACATTAATAAAACAGAAAGAGGATTGGGAATAGTTCTGTCTGGCCCAGTTACCTAATTAGCACTTTTATCTGCAAATAGCTCTAAAAATCTTCTCTGCTAGGTAAGATGGGTGTATCTGTTGCTACTTTTATTGCTTCTTTGAGGATCACAGTGGTACCCAAACACCTTTGGATCCAGGGGAATTAAAAAATGCTTAAGTTGGCTTTATAACCTCCTATCTGGAGCTGTCATGATTGTTGCCTAGCTGTAGCTCAGGGACGTGACTTTAAAGTGTCTTTCCGTTTCTAGGGTAGCCTCCATGTACATAAAGCACACAACATTGCCAATGGCATGTTGCCATACCTATTGAGGAAATGCAAAACTTAAGCATGTGCTTAAGTGCTTCTCTGGACCGTGGCCAGAATAGTGTGCAATTTACATGTGTAATGTGCTCAGTCAGGGTTTCTATAATCTAAGGAAAGAAAAACAGAACAGAAAAAAAAATCTCAGTACTTCAAGGCTTGTTAGTTATTGCTGTGAACTCAAAAGCTAAAGTTCTCAGAACATAAAAACTTCCATACTAGGAATTTTCAAATATGGACCATATTGAAGCTGTTGGTCAGCTCACAGCCTCAGGGCTGGGTATAACATGCAAACCTTTTCTTTTCAGCCCATCTCTTTTGGCTGAGGGGATAAGGTCCTACATTCACTGTAACATTTGCCTTTCCTGAGTTGCTGACCTGGATGCTCTAGGACGTCTGAAATGGCAGTAGGTGCCTACGTACCTCAGGACCTATGTTTAGGTTACTGGGTAGCGCCCTGGCTCTCCAATCTCCATTGACTATCTCAGATACAGTAGGCACTCACACACAGACACCTGTATTTTGGAGTACAAACATGTAGCCAATCCTACTCAGACTATCTGTCAAAGAACAGACTCTGTCAATCTGCAGAGATGTTAGAGAGGAGGTTAACAGCTCCCACTGAGTCAGAAGAACTTGGTGTCTCTACTCTTTCAAGGCAAATATCACTAATCCATGTATGCCTATGTATTAAAATATAGGATAAAATTCACTAGGGCCCCAGCCTGCATGGCTGTGCTGTGAGAGGGGTTCCACATGCTTTGCTGTAGTGACTGTTCTTAGCACCTAAGCCACGGGGGGTCATGACACAAACAGGACTCAGTGGGGTCTGATGCTGCTTTTTCCCTACGTGGTCTTTCATTTTGTGAAGGAAGGAAGTGTATCACAAATCACTGCATAGTGAGCAAAAGGTTAATGGATGAATCTGAAGCTATACAATGTAAACATGTAGAAGATATGTCAAATGACATTAATACAGATAAGATGCGTATCTAGCAGTGAGAGATGTAGAACCTGTGCTGTGTCTGTGGTATGTCTTCCTTAGTTATAAACACGGGCTTCACATTTACATGGATAAAGCCTAAAAGCTTTGTTCAGTTCTTTTCAATTATTTGTCTTATCTACCAGCTTATGTAGAAATCATTTGAAAGTCTAGAGGACTTCTAATACATGCAGTCGAACACTAACAGAATGTGCATGGAGAGCACTAACAAGTGGAAGTACATACTGAATTCTTATTCATTTTTTATTCAGTCAAGCTCTGTCTGGATTTCCACAGTTGCAATTCATATTCATTGAGCTTAAGGGCAGAATGGATGCAAGGACTTCCAGTTAAATATTCAAAATATTGCTAAGACTAAATAATAAAAAACTTATTAGCTTCCATTTCTTTCTTAGATTGAAACTTCATAAACCTTCGTGCAGAGAGTTTTTTAGAATTAGTCTACATGAAAAGATGTATTGCAGTGCAGAGATCCTCAGATCAATATCTACTAGTAGATTTGGTTCATGATGTTGCTAGGTCACTAACTGGTATCTCTACATGGCTCTACACTTGCCATGGAAACCTACTAAGCTTTTTGGAGATGGCTTGGTGAGCTCTTCCATATCAACATGGGTTTGGTGGACACATGCTTCCTTTTCTTGCTTCCTTCCTTCCTTCGTTTTTTCAAAACTACTGCATGCTGTTGTAACAATAACAAAATGGCAAGAATTGTCAACAGTAAATTTGTGTCTTCTTTGCACTGAGCTTTTTTTAATGCTTTTTTTATCTGTTCCCTCACTAATAAGTTTGAATGGTTTTCAGATTCAAACATCTAAATGTGTTTACAGCCTAGAGCACTATGTGGCAACAAGACGTCTAAGCCTCTTTTAGGAGTTAACGGAGGTCTAGAGCATCTATTGCCGTTTGAGACCAGGGGTATCCCATCTGGCTTCTAAACACTACTTCTAAATGTCACCCATAGGTCCTGCTTCATAACAGCTATCACCGTGCGAAAATTGTCATTGTTTCCAGGTGTCTCAAAAATAAACTGCAATGTTTAAGCAAGTTAATTGAATCCTGGGTCTTCACAAGCTGTAATGGAAGTTTGGACACCTTGTTCAGAGCAGACACTTACATTGTAGATGTCTACATTTAGGTGGCTGAATCTGGAGCTGGATCCCACCCTCTGAATCCCTTTTGTCTCCAGCTGCCTCAGCACTGTCATACTTGCGGATGTGGCAGGAAGAGGGGGATGTGCCAGACAATTTCCTAAGTATGCCCAGTCATTGGCTTTGGCAGGCCAGGCCTAGAACCTCTCTTGTGCCTCCTTCAAAGCTGAAGTGGCATAGGAAATATATGCACAGTGCAATGTAAGCTTTCCAAAATAGTTAAATAGTTTGAAAACAGTGATTAACTGTGTAAATAAAGACAGCAGTGTTGAAAGGAAAAGACAAACACTGTGACCCACATTAACTGCAAAATTGAAGCCAGTCAGGCTGACAACAGTGATTTAAAAAGAAAATAATCCTCTTCAGTTAGACAGACAACTGATCTTCTTCCTTATTGCGATAATTTTTCCCTGCAAACATTTAAGGGGAATTCGGTCACACCTAGTAAGAAACACTTCATAAACACAGAGGATTACCGACTGCTGCTGTTTGATGGTCTTTTCCCAAGTTCTGTACAAAGTAGCCATACAGACTACAGCTAATTATATATGTCAGTGTTTTTCTCTTCTAATAAATGGCTTGCAGCATCATTGCACATAGGTGATAGTTAAACACTGCGCCCTCCGCCCCCCACCCCCCCCCTTACCCTCAGATCCAATTTGCAGTAGAATGGCATTTCTGCACTGAAGCTGTAAACAAGATGCACGGCAAATTAACACCTTCCATCTCTGCAACTGAAGTGCAGCTGAAAAGGATGGGCTGCTGAAAAAGCAAGATTAGGGGTGTGGGGTGAATGATTGTCACTCACTTGCTAAAAAAACAAGTGAAGCTTTATGAAGCACACACTGAGCAGCACAGGCGATATTGCTGCACATTCTTCAGAGAAGCTCACAGGTGTGATTTGGTAAAGAAATGCCTACCTGGAGGGTACCTCACCCCTGCTTACTGTTTGCCTTCCCATACGACCTGCTGCCTCCACCCTGGTGACAACCCAGTGAATCACATGAAAATTGCTACATCTTAGGATAACTCAAAACTACTGCTAACCAAAGATGCTGAATTCTTCCGAGAGTGAAGTGGCAAAGGAGGAAGTCTTCAACCTCTCCTAAGAACTCTCAAGAAAAAGTAGATCTAGAGCTTTTAATTTTTATCCTGTTGCAGATTAGCAAGAAACCCTGTATTTCCTCTATGGTTGTTCAGCTGTATTTGGTAGTAGTTTTACTGCTCTGCTTCTTAACTGCTGGGGTTGCTCCACTGAGAAGGAAAATAGTTATCATGTGCTGTTTCGTACCAACTCACCTGCTTTGACAGTCACTGGAGGTCAGTTCAAAGCTCTTTGAAATGCATATCCTGGACCCCATCTAACATACCAAGAGGGTGTAGGTCTCCTATGAATCACGTGCCATCTTTGCAAGCCCCATATGGATGTTTTGGACACCCTGTGGTGTCTTGAAAGTCCCCACCTGCAAATGTGTGGGCAACTGAAACCCAAGGTGTTTTTTATATAGCCCTGGCTCTTTTGTTTCATATGCTCAAGGGAGACTGTGGCCAAAGTTCCAGCTGGACTTTGGATTGGATTAAAAGTTAACTGATAAAAAAATATGTTCAGTGCTGATTTATCACAAGTCTGTAAAATCACCACCTTCGCGTTTTGATAAACCGCTCACTAATACATGCCTAAAGAATCAGTGAAAATACTTTAATGGCTGATGTTACTCTTAGTAAACACATAGTTATGTTTGCAGTCATTCTTAGATCCTGGAGTGAAGTGGTCTGTAGCTGTATGACAGACACAGCTTTAGTCTGTTTTTTGAGTTCCCACAACATAACCTTGTGTCAAAGCTGTACGTGGGCTCTGCTGCAGCTCAGGCGGATGGAGCTTCCTTTTAGCCACAAGGCTAATCTCGTGTATGTGGGAAACCACTCTTTGTGAGACAAGGCAAAAATGGCTTTCATAGGCCAAAGCATATCCTTCTTTACACTGTGTGTGGTGCGTGACACAGCCTGCATGACAGTGAAATTTTTAATACCATAGCAGAAAATTCTTTGCCAAGCTAGCTTGCACATATAACTACTTCCCCATCTTCTAGCTTCTCTCCTAATGAACAACGGTAACTAACTGTTGCATAGCTGATGAAACAAATCTCTCAGAATTCCATTACCTGCGTTCTCATTGTAACTGCAGAAGTTATTTCCAATAAAGTAATTCTTTTATTAATGAAATCTAGCATTACTGCACTATGAAATTTGAGCATATACCATTATGTCTCATTCACTGCAATAGCAGTCATCATCTTTAAAAATTACATAGAAGAATGTGAGTTTCAATTATAAGACATCTCCGTAAAAATAGAACATGTAGCTAAATGCAGCTGGTTAAGTGATAGGAAATAGTATGATTACAGGGAGAAAAAAATGTGTTCTTTGATATATAATTTTTTTGCCATTCAGATTGCACTCCAGATAGTGTCTCAAGCAATATGAAGATGACCTCTGCCACTCCGCCTTTCATTCTTACAGTCACCACTGGGGATACTCAGTTCATGCATGTGACAAGCTCTAATATAGTGCAAACCAGTTTTACTCCTTGTATTCACTGTGTTCCTCTAGACAATGTAAGGAGGAAACCTGAAGCAAATGATGAGAATTTAATCAAAGCGCTCATGTAAATGTGTTAGTCTTCATTGTTCATATTGATTTAAAAAACCATTGGCATTCATTATGTAACCAGATATGTTATTGTTCCACCTATGGCTCATAGTCTTATACACCTAAGTCAAGAAAATGTACTGTTCTAGGGGGTGCCAGATTTTGCAGAGGATTAAGAAATGATCCCATCACATTTCAACATTTTCTGGAGTGACAGGCACAAATAGATAGTTGACTACAGTATCAGCAAACTCCCTCGAGAAGCACAAGGACTCACATCCACAAAGGAAGGTTGGTGTCTCTTCCTGGGTCTGGAGTTCCCAGATTTGATTTTTGTGCCTCTAGCGGGATGAAAGAAACAGAGCCATCACTTAGATGCAACTGGGCTCATCAAAGTTGGTAAAAGACCAGAAATTCTTCTCTGTTTGAGGCAAAATGGGGATTGCAGCTAGAAGCCATTTGCTGAACGTGAAGGCCACACATCTAAGTGTGTGCGACCAACTCGCTGTTTTCATTGAAAATCTAGCAAGTGGCAGTGGTGGTAGCCTTTCCCTAAGACATCATAGTTATATCGCTTGTGCATGGAGAGGACAACCTGGCTCTCAGACAGTGAAGAAAATGTCTTTGGGGTCCACCAAGGTTTTGATTTCCTCATAAAATACACAAAATAAATAGCCATGGAAGGAAGACTGATGTTAACTTTAAACAAATTAGTGTTATAATTAACAAGAAACATCCCGGATTTTTTCCAGTTCCACACTAAGATAAAAACAGACACTTGAAGACGAGCCTCTGCGGCAAAATGAACCATTCCTAACTGTTACTAATGTACTTCACAGAGTGCTGAAGATTAAACGCGTACGAGTACTGCCACAATCATAGCTTTGAAGCTAAACAATCATATTGTCATACATTAATTCATTTGGTAATTATACTTAATCGAAGACAGAAAATACACAGATGCCATCACATGAAAACAAATGTATACAAGGCATAAGTCAGTTCAGACACAACCCTGCCTGAAACTTAGGAGCTAGATACTATGGATGCAACAAACTTGAGCCTTCTCCTGGAGACCCCAGAGCAGGATCCTCAGCAGGGGTGATCTTGCGCCGTAATAACTGGTTTGGGCTGTCTGTGGGGTGCAGAGGAATGATCTTCTGAGATGTGAAGCTGGGCCAGGAGCAGCAGAGCAGCACTGGGTTGATGCCGCAGCCCCGCTAATGAGTCTCTTCTGCCCTGGCAGCAGGCCAAGCTCTATGCTGTGCTGTTTTGCACAGTGGAGACAAGATTTTATTGGCACTGTTGAAGCCAATAGGAAAAAGCACATATAAATTAGCTGAGTAAGAGACTTTCTGGGGCTGTAATTATTCAAGAGGTAAAGCTTTCAAGCAGCTGCGGTGCAGTCGTAGCAAGAGCAGGCCAAATTAGGATGTGATAAATATTGGTCTAAGTTACCTCCTGGGCCAGCTTCTGCTCCTGGTTATACCCATCTGACTCCAAGAAAGTGCAGGTAAATTTGACCCACCCTTTACAAAAGTAGTAAAAAAAGTTAGAACTCAATCAGCTCTGACTGGGATGATTCTACATACATAATTAGTCGTTATTTTACATATATAATGGAGAAAACAGAAATGAATTCTTTCTGAAAGCTTAGGCTTGTCATGGATGACAAGAAAAGTTACCTAAGTCTCATACATCATCAATTGTTTGACAGCCACAAAAACCTAGAATAATTACAATGTCTTTTGCCAAATTATTTTGCATTTATTTCAAAGTACCTGTGAACACAGATTTGATTCTCGTTCTTCAGGTGTTGGGGTAAGGCTTCTTTTGCTGTACACAAAGCTGTCTGCAATCATATGTTGTGAAAATTGTGTGCTGGGCAGCAGCTGAGGTTGAATTCCATGTTGTAAAGGCTAACCTGCTGCCCTGCCAGAAATGTTTGTAGTGGTGTTGCAAATATGTTTACCATTCCAGCCATGTGCGCTTTCCAGTTTGTCCTCCAGCTCTCTTTCTTACAACGTGGGTTATTTCCTCCACATTCTGAGGTTACTACCCTTTTGCTTTTAATTGTTTTCATAGCTGTTGTAACAAAACTGTGCAAACTGCAAGCGCTAATGTATCTTGTTCACTGGATTTCTTATCAACTGCATTAAAATAAATTTTTGTGTATCATTAGCACATGGCTTCATTTCTTCAGCCTGTTTCAGTGCCAGTATTGCATTGCAGCTGGCTCCACAATGCAGCTGAAATAAAAGAAGTCACTAATTTAACACAGGTCTACCATGATGGCAGCCAAAGGGCAGGCAGCACCACTTGTTGGTGTTGTTGAGAACCTGTGCAGGTACTAAAGTTGTTCTGCAGGCATCCTCTCCTTTGCTATTGTCATGGTTTAAAGCTGGGCTGGCTATTAAACTGATGACAGATGCTCTTTGTTAACACCCTTCCTCCTTGAAAGAGGGGAAAAGAAAAAAGGAAAAGAGATTTATGGGTTGGAAAGGTTAAAACAGCTTGAATCTAACTACAATAATAGTAGTAGGGAAATAATGACAAAATATAGAAAAATATATATACAACTGATATTGAGCTCCCCCCTCCCTGATGACAAAAATGTCACCCAGACACTGCGGGGCATGCCCCAGGAAAGTCCCAGTCTGTACTCAACCCAGACAGGAACTGGATTCAGGAAGACTGGGACCAGGACCCCCTAGCAATAGCCCCATGCTGGGCTGAAATAGGTTCCTGAGCCACAGGTGTGGGTGGAAGCACCAGGTGAAGCTGCTTATGGCTGTTAAAGCCCATCAGTGCCCTCAGGCCCCTGGCCACTAATGGAGAGGGAGTGACCCTTGTGATCCCTCAGCTTTATACTGAGCATGATGTGTATGGGATGGAGTACTGCATTTGGTCAAACCAGGACAGCTATAAATCCTTAATCTCTCAGTCACTGAATTCACAGAGATTAGTGTTTGTGGTTTTCTTGGTTTTGCTCATATCCTGAAGATAAAAGCATGGGAGCCCATAGGGTCTGAGTCTCTGCACCATAGGCTGGGCAGTAGCGGTTACTCTGTTTCTGTCCTGCTCTGTGGGCAATCCCATGTATTTGCTCAGTCTTAGAGGCTGCTATAAGTTTAACTCCTTCTCTGGACAATACAGCTGTCTTTGTTATTTGGAAGCATTTCTCTAATTATCTATATCTTCATCTCTCATAGAAGATAAAATCACACATCTTACAATCTTAATAGGAATCTCATAGATTTTCTGAGTTCTAGAGTTTCTAGCTGTGCTGTGAAATTATCCATTTCCTTTTTTAAATCTTGTGAAAATCTTTATCTTTTTAAAAATGAAATGCACAAGGGTTTAGTCTATCAGCAGCAGCTTCACATTCTCTAATGCTGTTATGAGAAGATTTGTTTCACTAGCTGTTCCCCTGCTTTCCTGCAATAAAATTAGCCACATTCCTGAAAATACGTTTTACTTTCTTGCTCTTGTTTTCTGCTCAATGTAGTGAAAACAAGCAAGCAAAACAACTTTTGCAAGCCAGTGCAACAGCAGCAAATAGCTCCATGTTTATTATCTCATCATTATCTCTCATGGTCAGCTCTGTATATAGAATTAAGACTTTCTTTCAGCTCTGTTCTTCTGCAAAATATTTTATACACATGCAAATTCCACAGCAATCAGTCTCTGCAGGTTTGTTAGCTCTGGTTCTGCTGTGTTTACACCTTTTAATCCCTTCAGTGTGAGTCACCCTAGTCTAACTCTTCATACCACATTAGACCTGTTGCAGGTACTTCATGCTGGGCAACAACATATATATAAATATTTACTCTTTATTAAAAGGTGCTTCAGCAAGAGTTTTAGCACTGCACACAGCCTGACTTCAGAGATCCTTCTAAAAACCAGTTCCCTGATGAAATCCATGTTCTCTCCTGAGCACTATAGATAGAATCAAAGAATTGCAGAATACCATGTTGGAAGGGACCTCAAGGATCATCTGGTCCGAGCTTTCTCGGCAAAGCATGGCCTAGACAAGATGGCCCAGCACCCTGTTTAGCTGAATCTTAAAAATGTCCAGTGTTGGGGAATCAACCACTTCTCTGAGGAGATTATTCCAATGGCTGATTGTTCTGTGAAAAATTTTCCTCTTGTGTCCAACTAGTACCTCCCCAGCAGTAACTTGTATCCATCACCCCTCATCTTTTCCATGTGACTCCTTGTAAAAAGGGAGTCTCCATCTTCTTTGTAGCCATCATTTAAGTACTGGAACACAGTGATGAGAGGTCCCCTAAGCCTTTTTTTCTCAAGGTTGAACAAATCCAATTCTATCAGCCTTTCCACATATGCCAGGCTTCTCAGCCATTTGATCATCTTTTTGGCCTTTCTCTGGACCGTCGGCAGCCTACCTACATCTTTTTTTTTGTATAGTGGGAACAAAAGCTGAACACAGTATTCCAGGTGTGGCTTGACAAACACTGATTAGAGTAGAGTAAGATACCGCAAGAATTCAGCAAAGTGGAAAGATTTCCAAGAAAGATTGCCAATATATGAAAGAGGAGAGAAAGTGAAAAGAATTAAACATAAAGACTCCAGGTTAAAGTAAGTACTATTCATATTTTCTGAGTTAGCCCACCAAATATCATAACTAGACTTCAGATTTTATTTACGAATTGCTGCATTTGTTTCAGGAAAGGGAAATGTTTTCATAGTACTTGGATGTTCTAATGATTACGTGCAAGTTTCTGCAAGATAAGAGAGGGAATCAAAGAAGCCCTAGTCAATGTTTGGAGAATGTATTTCTAAACATCTCTTGTGATTGTAGCTTCACCTAATAATTTAATTGAAGAATCATTGCTAGGCAAGATGTATTTTCTGTTGACACAGATAGTTGTATCATTGGTTATCACTGAAAAAACTTTCACTTGGGAAACTTTTTGCTGGTGAGGCCCTACAAAAATGACAGCTTTGCAGCTGCTGCAAATGGTAAAACAAAATCTGATCTGTGGTCCTATGACAATGGTCAAAGTTTTAAAAGACACATCAGCGCAGGGGCCCTTGAATCTATGTCCTAGGCTTAGTCATCAGAGTCTGAATATGGTAAGGCCACTGTCTCATTATAAGAGAGGGAAGTTGTTAAAGGCCAGGGGCAGACCTGAGAAAATATATCAAAGGTGAAACCTTTAGAGCTTTTCTCTTTCAAGCTTCTCTGGAAACCGTCTTACGGGAAGACCAATAGCCTCTAGGTTCTCATTTTCAGGAGAAATTATCTCTGATATAGTGTCTTGCTTGTCACAAGCAGACTAAAAGAGTCTAAAGCTTTGAAAAATCCCTCAGCCCTATGGCTTGACTTTTACAGATTTTAAGCATTTGTTTCTTCCAGTTCATTGTCAAAATACCTCACAATGCACACTTTCTTTTCTAAGCAAGGCTGTGTAGATGAGAGTTATAAAGGGAGCATCTTTAAAGAACATGTCTATCAGTCTCTGAAGTTCCCATCACCATAGTCTCTTTGGTGGCTCAGAGGTGGTGGCAGAATTGCTCTGCAATTGCTCCTACAGCCTAATGATGTGTCAGCTCTGCTCGTCTGAATGTCTCTTATTACCTTGTAGGTAACAGCTGAGGGGCTTGATAATAAATAATTTATTAGAAGTCTTAGCTAACTGAGGAGGTCCTGGTTGACTGGAGGTTAGCAAATGTGAAGCCCATCTACAAGAATGGCTATAAGGAGGATCCAGGGAACTACAGGCCTGTCAGGCTGACCTCGGTGCTGGGGAAGATTATGGAGCAGATCATCTTGACTGCCATCATGCGGCACATACAGGACAACCAGGTGATCAGGCCCAGTCAGTGTGGATTTATGAAAGGCAGATCCTGCTCGACTAACCTGATCTCCTTCTGACAATGTGACCTGCTTAGTGGATGAGGGAAAGGGTGTGGATGTTGTCTACCTGGACTTTAGTAAGGCCTTTGACACCATTTCCCACAGCATTCTCCTGCAGAAACTCTCTGCTCATGGCTTGGACAGGTCTACTGTTTGCTGGGTAAAAAAACTGGCTGGCTGGCCAGGCCCAAAGATTTGTGGTGAATGGAGTAAAATGTAGTGGCTGCCGGTCGCAAGTGATGTTCCCCAGGGCTCAATATCGGGGCTAGTTCTCTTTAATATCTTTATCAATGACCTGGACAAGGGGATCGAGTGCGTCCTCAGTCAGTTTGCAGATGACACTAAGTTGGGTGGGAGTGTTGATCTGCTTGAGGGTAGGAAGGGTCTACAGAGGGATCTGGACAGGCTGGATGGATGGGCTGGGGCTAATTGTAGGAGATTCAATAAGACTAAGTGCCAGGTCCTGCACTTGAGTCACAACAGCCCTATGCAGTGTTACAGGCTTGGGGAAGAATGGCAGGAAAGATGCCTGTCAAAAAAGGGTCCGAGGGTACCATAGAATCATAGAATCATAGAACGGTAGGGGTTGGAAGGGACCTCTAGAGATCATCTAGTCCAACCCCCCTGCTAAAGCAGGTTAGCCTAGAGCAGGTTACACAGGAACGCGTCCAGGCGGGTTTTGAATATCTCCAGAGCATATCTCCAGAGAAGGAGTATCGTTTGACAACTGGCTGAATTTGCGCTGGCAGTGTGCCCAGGTGGCCAAGAAGGCCAACAACATCCTGGCTTGTATCAGAAACATCATGGCCAGCAGGGCTAGGGAAGTGATCGTCCCCCTGTACTCAGCACTGGTGAGCCCGCACCTCAAATTCTGTGTTCAGTTTTGGGCCCCTCACAACAAGAAAGACACTGAGGTGCTGGAGCATGTCCAAAAGAAGGGAAATGAAGCTGGCGAAGGGTCTAGAGCACAAGACCTGTGAGGAGGGGCTGAGGGAGATGGGGTTGTTTAGTCTGGAGCGAAGAAAGCTGAGGGGAGATCTTATGGCTCTCTACAACTACCTGAAAGGAGGTTGTTACGATGTGAACGTTGGTCTCTTCTCCCAAGTAACAAGTCATAGGGCAAGAGAAAATGGCCTCAGGTTGTGCCAGGGGAGGTTTAGATTGGATATTAGGAAAAATTTCTTCACCGAAAGGGTTGTCAAACATTGGAACAGGCTGCTCAGGGAAGTGGCTGAGTCACCATCCCTGCAGGTATTTAAAAGATGTGTAGATGTAGTGCTTAGGGGCATGGTTTAGTGGTGGACTTGGCAGTGTTAGATTTACAGTTGAACTTGATGATCTTATAGGTCTTTTCCAACCAAAACTATTCTATGATTCTATAAATCCTGCTTGGGTCTCAGATCCAGATCCTCCTCAGCTGTGGACAGAAACCACCAGCAGACCCTCACCCTTTGGAGAGCAAAGGAGGTGTGGGCTCCTGTGCACACTGCTGAAATCCCCAGCAGAACTGAAAGCATTGTACTAAGGCACTCTGCAGATCCAAAAGTGATGGGGTTGGCTTCAGCTGTTGTAGTTGGTGGCTGTAACTATACAGTGCCCAAGTACTTTCTGAGCCACCAGAGGGATTTGGCAAATGTCTGATGAAGTGATACTTGCCTCTAAAGTGCTCCTAAACTGGAATTGGTCGTCTGCCAGTGGAGAGAGCCAATAAAGGTGTTCCTCTCCAAAGCTTTTCTATTTATATATACTTCAGTAAATGTATCTATAGCCTTCCCTCTATATAGGTTTATTTAGATTACTAAAATATTCACAGTGATTGTAACTGGTAACTATTATATTACAGTTCCAGAAAATACAATGAAAGAAATCAATGGTTCAATGGTTTGTATATATTGTAATTAAATTTAGTGGGTGAGTGACATCAATGGCTGTGAATAAGTCTGCTGCAGTTACCATAGAAACAAAATTTCCTCACATAGCGCAACAGAGTGGTGTGATGTTGAGTGGGGAGTTCTAACATTTAATTTTTAAATTAAACTGTAGAGATAACCAGTAGGAAACAGCAAACCCACCAATATAGTATCAAAAGCATTATGAGTTTCATTTTTCTGTAATGAATGTGATCTCAGCGACACCTGACCTAGCTGCTAGCAAGATGTATGTTGTGAGTTCTCAGCCTGCAAAGATGCCAGCTAACAAATACTTTTCATACTTGCAAAGCAAACCATAGATAGATTCCTGTGAGAAAGAGATCAGCATCCCATGTAGCAGTAAACTAGCATTGCATATTTTGATATGTGTTTATTCCCATGTAAAAGAAAAGTTTAATATGTTATTAACCAATCTATTTTCAATTAACAATAAAACATAGTCTGTAGTTCAATATGAAGTATTTCTGAAAGCTGATGTTAAGGCATATATATGAATGACAATGAGTTTCAGGGCAAATGGGAGCTGTTTAGTGTATTACCATGGTAACCGTGGTTATAGTATGTACTTGACTACAGCATTAGTTTTCTAAAATCTGACGTACGGACTAGTTTGAAGAATCATTGTGTAATCATTTGTTCTTTTAATGAGGAAGAAATATTGGCTGTTTTTGCAACCTTTCTCTCCAGCCCTGCATCAGGTTTTTGCACTGTGTCAGAGAGATTACTGAAAACTTATCCCAGGTTGGGTTCTTTATCTGAACTCAAAATATCAAGGAATTGAAAAACAAACATCGTGGAGGACTTTTTCTTTCTCCTGAGTTCTTCTGGCAAATCTCTGCTCCTTTAATCACATTAATATCAGATGTGATTAACAGTAATGACAAATCTGGAGAGAATTACAGCACACACACCTACTTTTCTCCCCCCACCCTCAGCTAAATCTGCCCTTTTTTCCTTCAGTAATGGGAACTCTTACACGAGTATAATTCAATTCAGGACTTAATTCTGCAGTTCCTATTCCTTCCAACAACTACAATAGACATTGTCCCTATTTGTTTATTTCTAGGACTTAAATACATCTTAAAAATGAAGTCTGTATAAGGGCAGCATGTAATTTGCTGTCCCAGAAGTCTGCAAGGACTGAGTTGTGACCGAATGATGGTTTGGGGTTCTTCTTCCTCCATGAGGCAAGAAGGTAGAAACAAGTTTTTCTCATGTATAGACTCACATTTGAATGCAAAATCACCTTTAAACTACCGTAATACAGCAGGGTGTTGGTAGCCATGAAATGAAAATTCGATCCCGCTGAAACTGTTTAGTGTTTATAGAAAACACAGTGGGTGGAAGACAAACTGTACGTTAAATAGGAAAGTCTAAGCTGCAAATATTGCCTTATGGGGATACTATCCTTCACTTCAGCTGCTCTGCTCAATAAGAGCTTGCTGGTTAGGAAATCGATCCAACCATGAGGAGGCACCCTTTAATTAAGAAGTTACAGGAACTATACTGTTTATTTCTGTGATCCTTTCTGCAGTGGGGAAAAAACNTTGGGTTCTTTATCTGAACTCAAAATATCAAGGAATTGAAAAACAAACATCGTGGAGGACTTTTTCTTTCTCCTGAGTTCTTCTGGCAAATCTCTGCTCCTTTAATCACATTAATATCAGATGTGATTAACAGTAATGACAAATCTGGAGAGAATTACAGCACACACACCTACTTTTCTCCCCCCACCCTCAGCTAAATCTGCCCTTTTTTCCTTCAGTAATGGGAACTCTTACACGAGTATAATTCAATTCAGGACTTAATTCTGCAGTTCCTATTCCTTCCAACAACTACAATAGACATTGTCCCTATTTGTTTATTTCTAGGACTTAAATACATCTTAAAAATGAAGTCTGTATAAGGGCAGCATGTAATTTGCTGTCCCAGAAGTCTGCAAGGACTGAGTTGTGACCGAATGATGGTTTGGGGTTCTTCCTCCATGAGGCAAGAAGGTAGAAACAAGTTTTTCTCATGTATAGACTCACATTTGAATGCAAAATCACCTTTAAACTACCGTAATACAGCAGGGTGTTGGTAGCCATGAAATGAAAATTCGATCCCGCTGAAACTGTTTAGTGTTTATAGAAAACACAGTGGGTGGAAGACAAACTGTACGTTAAATAGGAAAGTCTAAGCTGCAAATATTGCCTTATGGGGATACTATCCTTCACTTCAGCTGCTCTGCTCAATAAGAGCTTGCTGGTTAGGAAATCGATCCAACCATGAGGAGGCACCCTTTAATTAAGAAGTTACAGGAACTATACTGTTTATTTCTGTGATCCTTTCTGCAGTGGGGAAAAAACATTTCCTCCAAGACCCCCATCCGATTTTTACATGATTGCATATCCCCCTTAAAAGCATGTGTTTGCAATCAGTCATTCCTTCCCTTTTAAATCCCTAAGGAAATGGCTACCTGCTGTACTGTCTTCAGTCACTTATGAGCAACCTGATTTTACAATCACAGAATCACAGAATGNTATAATTCAATTCAGGACTTAATTCTGCAGTTCCTATTCCTTCCAACAACTACAATAGACATTGTCCATATTTGTTTATTTCTAGGACTTAAATACATCTTAAAAATGAAGTCTGTATAAGGGCAGCATGTAATTTGCTGTCCCAGAAGTCTGCAAGGACTGAGTTGTGACCGAATGATGGTTTGGGGTTCTTCTTCCTCCATGAGGCAAGAAGGTAGAAACAAGTTTTTCTCATGTATAGACTCACATTTGAATGCAAAATCACCTTTAAACTACCGTAATACAGCAGGGTGTTGGTAGCCATGAAATGAAAATTCGATCCCGCTGAAACTGTTTAGTGTTTATAGAAAACACAGTGGGTGGAAGACAAACTGTACGTTAAATAGGAAAGTCTAAGCTGCAAATATTGCCTTATGGGGATACTATCCTTCACTTCAGCTGCTCTGCTCAATAAGAGCTTGCTGGTTAGGAAATCGATCCAACCATGAGGAGGCACCCTTTAATTAAGAAGTTACAGGAACTATACTGTTTATTTCTGTGATCCTTTCTGCAGTGGGGAAAAAACATTTCCTCCAAGACCCCCATCCGATTTTTACATGATTGCATATCCCCCTTAAAAGCATGTGTTTGCAATCAGTCATTCCTTCCCTTTTAAATCCCTAAGGAAATGGCTACCTGCTGTACTGTCTTCAGTCACTTATGAGCAACCTGATTTTACAATCACAGAATCACAGAATGGTAGGACTTGGAAGGGACCCCTGTAGACCACCCAGTCCAACCCCCCTGCTAAAGCAGGTGCCCCCAGAGCAGGGTGCACAGGAACGCGTCCAGGCGGGTTGTGAATATCTCCAGAGAAGGAGACACCACAACCTCTCTGGGCAGCCTGTTCCAGGGCTCTGGCACCATCAATATATCTACAATATGTTATCTACAATATCGCAATATATTACCTACAATATAGCAAATGACTTAAGTTGCCACACAGTACATGGTCCTGCCCTTGGGAAGGTAGATAACCCTGCAAGGGTGTGGGCTGGAGGTAGCTGGGCTGGGGAGCAGATCTGCAGGACGCACTGGTGCCCTGGAGTACAAAAAGCAATGCAGGAACCAGGCAGTAGGAGCACAGCCTGTCTATCAAAGGATGGGATTAACTCCCTCTACTCCATGCTCATGATACAACAACCAGATATCACATCTGGTNTTTTCTCATGTATAGACTCACATTTGAATGCAAAATCACCTTTAAACTACCGTAATACAGCAGGGTGTTGGTAGCCATGAAATGAAAATTCGATCCCGCTGAAACTGTTTAGTGTTTATAGAAAACACAGTGGGTGGAAGACAAACTGTACGTTAAATAGGAAAGTCTAAGCTGCAAATATTGCCTTATGGGGATACTATCCTTCACTTCAGCTGCTCTGCTCAATAAGAGCTTGCTGGTTAGGAAATCGATCCAACCATGAGGAGGCACCCTTTAATTAAGAAGTTACAGGAACTATACTGTTTATTTCTGTGATCCTTTCTGCAGTGGGGAAAAAACATTTCCTCCAAGACCCCCATCCGATTTTTACATGATTGCATATCCCCCTTAAAAGCATGTGTTTGCAATCAGTCATTCCTTCCCTTTTAAATCCCTAAGGAAATGGCTACCTGCTGTACTGTCTTCAGTCACTTATGAGCAACCTGATTTTACAATCACAGAATCACAGAATGGTAGGGCTTGGAAGGGACCCCTGTAGACCACCCAGTCCAACCCCCCTGCTAAAGCAGGTGCCCCCAGAGCAGGGTGCACAGGAACGCGTCCAGGCGGGTTGTGAATATCTCCAGAGAAGGAGACACCACAACCTCTCTGGGCAGCCTGTTCCAGGGCTCTGGCACCATCAATATATCTACAATATGTTATCTACAATATCGCAATATATTACCTACAATATAGCAAATGACTTAAGTTGCCACACAGTACATGGTCCTGCCCTTGGGAAGGTAGATAACCCTGCAAGGGTGTGGGCTGGAGGTAGCTGGGCTGGGGAGCAGATCTGCAGGACGCACTGGTGCCCTGGAGTACAAAAAGCAATGCAGGAACCAGGCAGTAGGAGCACAGCCTGTCTATCAAAGGATGGGATTAACTCCCTCTACTCCATGCTCATGATACAACAACCAGATATCACATCTGGTTTTGGGCCTCCCTTAATATGTGGACAAACTGGTGTGAGTTCAACAAGGACTCCAAGCCAGTCAGGGCTGGAGCAGTTGCCCTGAGAGGAGAGGCTGCGGGATGGACTGGCTCAGTCTGGGGCAGAGATGGCTCCAAGGGGGCTGGCAGCAGACTGAAACTTAACTGTAGACAATGGTGATAAGTAATTTCCTTAGGTCTCTGAGATCAAGCATATGCAAGAAATTGGTCACAGCATCAGGTCTGGAGCTCCAGGGTCCCTTTTAGTTTGTTCTGCTTTTGCAGGAGGACACTGTACTTGTATTCCTTCTTTGGCAGATCTTAGCTATGTGTTGTGGTTTAACCCCAGCCAGCAACTAAGCACCACACAGCCACTTGCTCACTAAACCCTGATGGGATAGGGGAGAGAATCAGAAGAGTAAAAGTGAGATAACTCATGGGTTGAGATAAAGACAGGTTAGTAGGTAAAACAAAAGCTGCTCATGCAAGCAAAGCAAAACAAGGAATTGATTCACTGGTTCCCATGGGCAGGCAGGTGTTCAGCCATCTCCAGGAAAGCAGGGCTCATCACACGTAATGGTTACTTGGGAAGACAAACGTCGTCACTCCAAACATCCCCTCCTTCCTTCTTCCCCCAGCTTCATATGCTTAGCATGACATCATATGGTATGGAACGTCCTTGTGATCAGTTGGGGTCAGCTGTTCCAGCTGTGTGTCTCCTCCCAACTCCTTGTGCATCCCCAACCTACTCACTGGTGGGGTGGTGTGAGAAGCAGAAAGGTCCTTGGCTCTGTGTAAGCACTGTTTGGCAATAACTAAAGCATCTCTGCATTATCAACACTGTTTTCAGCACAAGCCCAAAACGTAGTCCCATACTAGCTACTACGAAGAAAACTAAGTCTATCCCAGCCAAAGCTAGCACGTTCTTCATTCCTTATTCCATACCATTTACATCATGCTTGGGTCCCACACTATCCAATACATCCTCACTAAGCACCACAACCCTTCCCATCCTTTTGTACAATACACAAATATAATTCCCTTAGTCTATGGACCACCCCTGTAAAATGTCCATAAAATATCCACAAATGTCCACAAAATGTCCACTGAGTTCATTTAGTCCATGACTTTGGGCTCCATCTTTTATGATCATCACTTAGGACAGGAGAGGTGGTGTGTTGTGTGGAGTTACTGGGCACCAAAGCCAGCTCAGGTCGAGCCACTGCTGTGCTTGCACTGCTTCTTGTAAGGCTTGTCCTACATCAGTTCAGGGGGTTCCTGCTATAGTAATTCCTATAACGTGCAACTCAAATCATGGATTACAACAATTTAAAGGTATTTTCATTACAATCTCCATTCATGGTCCCTTTGGACCAGACCGTAGGGTTTAGCATTGCAATGAACTCCTCCCCTTGCCTCTGCACCACCTAGGATTTATCCACAGACTACAGGCTCTTTGGGGAGTACCTGCTTCAAGTGGAGCCTTACCTATGAGCCACAGTCTCTCCAGGGGTATACCTGCTGTGACATAGACTTATCCACAGCCACCGTCTCTTTGAGGTGCACCTGTTTCAGCATGGCCTTCTCCATGGGCCAGAATGCCTTCAGAGATATACCTAGCCCACTGTAGCCTTACCCACAGCTACAGTCCCTTCAGAAGTGAACCCGCTCCAACATGGCCTTACCCATGGCTGCAGTCCTTCCAGGGGTGCACCTGCTCTGTTGTGGGCTTGTCAACAGCTGCATGCTTTGAGATGCTCCAGTATGACCACATGTATGGCCACTGATGCTTCAAGGTGTCCCTGCTGCAGCATGGACTTATCCACAGCCACAGATACTTTGAGGTGTATCTTCTCCAGCGCAGACTTATCCTTGGGCCACAATCCCTTCAGAGGTACACCTGCTGTGTCATGAACATAACCATGGCCACAGACGCTTTGAGATATACTTGCTCTGGCATGGGCTTATTCACAGCTACATATTCTTTGGGGTGTCCTGCTCCCACGTGGACTTATCCACAGGTCACAGTCCTACAGTCGACTCAGGTTCACACTGGAGCTGCAGCCTGTCCAGTACAGCAACACAGAAACAGCATTGATGCCCTGGCCGTTTGCCAGCCCAGGCGCATCGCCATCGCTGTTATCAAAATGTATCCAGGAACAGCACAGTAAGGTGATATGCAAGTACAGCAAGCAGCAAAAGCAAAAAGCAGCCACTAATGAGCACAAGAGTCTGATTAACAGTAAGGCAAGCAAGCCCCATGGCAAGCACAGGAGCCTGCCGATTAATAGCTAAACAGCATAACGGCTATAAATTTGATCTAGCACATTCCAATCAAATCTGTCATTATCTTGAACTCTTCAAACCCCACACTGGGTGCCAAAACGGACAGTCATGGTTTAATCCCAGCTGTCCACTCAGCCACAAACAACTGCTTGCTCACTACCCCCTGGTGGGATGGGGGTGAGAATTGAAGGGGTAGAAGTGAGAAAACTTGTGGGTTGGGACAAAGACAGTTTAATAGGTAAAGCAAAAGCCACTCACGCAAGCAAAGCGAAACAAGGAATTAATTCACTGCTTCCCATGGGCAGGTAGGTGTTCAGCCATCTCCAGGAAAGCAGGGCTCCATCATGCGTAACAGTTACTTGGGAAGACAAACTCCATCACTCTGAAGGTCCATCCCTTCCTTCTTCTTCCCCCAGCTTTAGATGCTGAGCATGATGGTGTGGAATATCCCTGTGATCAGTTGGGGTCAGCTGCCCTAGCTGTGTCCCCTCCCAACTCCATGTGCACCCCCAGCCCCTGGCTGGCGGGGTGGTGTGAGAAGCAGAAAAGGCCTTGGCTTTGTGTAAGCACTGTCTGGCAATAACAAAAACGTCTCTGCATTATTAACACTGTTTTCAGCACAAGTCCAAAACATAGCCCCATAGTAGCTACTGTGAAGAAAATTAAATCTATCTCAGCCAAAATCAGCACACTAGGCAACGCTAATTTGTAACAATCCCTTTGGCTGCTTAGCCAGCCTGAACTCTGATGGTTACCCAGGCTCTTATCTCGGAAACTACTGCGTGTTACTGTATATACCATATATGAATTACTGATTTTTTGTCTGAGCTAAGCATTTTGGTGGCTAGCTTCCTCCTAAACTTGCTTAGGATAAATAAATTAGGCCTCCCCCTGTGCCTAAGGGCCGTGACTAGCCGGCATGCATGCCCTGACAAGCATTGCTGAGCTGCAGAGGAGAAGAGGTGCAGCCACATCCGCAGGCGCCCTGCTGGCCCCAACGGCTCCCTAGAAAGTGGAAAGCAAGGGTATCATCATCCTTAGTATGTGGCCAGAGGGGATGCTGAGAAGAGGAGAATGAGACAGGGATAAAGAGAAAGCGCTCTTTATCACATCTTTGTCACACAATTCTTGATTACAAGAAGTGACCATGAGGTTACTGAGGAAACAAGTGCAAGGCAACATGAAGGAACATGACGCTAGAGTTTGCTGCAAGCACCAGGGACTTAGCTATTAAAAAGAAATGGCTGTAATGCTTCAGTGTATGAAGAAATCTTTTAAACTTTGAATTGGTTTAGGAAAAAACAAATGAAAAAGTAATATCACTTTTGCAAACCTATCCCCTCCTTGTGTTGTTTGACCAGCCCTAAGACCACTTGCAATTTTGACAAATGGAAGAATAACAATTTTATAAAAGATTTCACATTCTTCGCACATTTTCAGACAGACGTAGTGTTACCTAAAATTGTTACTTTAAGAAATGAAGTTAAGTTCGAGCTGAAGAGAGAATGTAAAAATCAAGATTCCAGATAAATAAAAATATAGATGTGCTCAAACTGAAGTTTTCTCCTTTTAGTTTTCTAAAATATTACTCTTGAGTAAGAATTTCATTTCAACTCCCATACTATTTATCTCAGAGGGATAACAATGAATATTTACCATACAGTTTAATTACTAGTTGTTGAAAGAAATTGTATGAGCGCAGTTAGAATGCTATTTCTACATCATCAGCAATGCTTGCTGTTTAAAATCTTCTGTAAATTATCTCTTGCATTACAGTGAGTACTACAAATCCCACTCAGAGAGAAGGACAAGTGGCGGCCGTTATTAGAAAGAGGGATCAGATGAAGTCACTGAACGTTTCTTATTCATACCATTACTCTCTTGTTGGTGCCTTGCATATCCTGTTACAGGTTTCAGCTGATTTTCAGCTGAGCTGGCTGGTGACTTCATTTAATTTGCAAATCACACCTGACCCAGCTCCCATTCACCTCCACAAATATGTTTCCATTCTCTTTTTCAAGGTCTGGAGCAGATTTTGCAGCTTTCTGTGTAACTAGAGAGGTGAAATGTACATTATGGTGAATTCAGTGTGGGGAAAACACTCTCTAGTATAAGATTTGGTCCAGATGAGGCTACTAAGCCTGTTGAGATCTCATAGTGAGCTTATCATCAATAGTGATTCAGGGAGAAGAAAGAAGCTGTGTGAGGGAAAGCATCGGTTGCCAGATGTGTGTGTCTTGTAAAGGTGAGCAAAGCCCGTGATAGATCAGCAGGGATGGAGGGGAAAAGATGTCCTGGCAAACAGTGAGGGTCCGTCTGGTCGCAAGGCACTTCTGTCAGTTCCCTTTGAAGGCAATTAAAAGATCACCAGTACCCTTTGGAGCACTCCCAGTATACAAATGAGGGGAAGGAGAACAAAGACACGAGTGACTATCTGAACTTCTGACCATTGTACATATTTTGAGGCATTTCAAGGATTTCATTGAATGCTAATGAATATTTGAAGATATGGACAGTATGCTGAGCAAAGTGGCTGAATGCAGTACTGTGAGTTGTTGTAAATGTCATAAGTAAAACAATTCATAAGTAAAAATATTGCCAGTCTTTCAAGAAATTTAAGGAAAATTCAGTTTTGAAAAAAAAAATTTAGTTCTGTTACTTTTGAGGCTCTAATATGTTTTAACAATATTTTTGGCAGACAGAAATATCTGATAATCTTTGGAGATCCTAGAAAGATTAATTGTTCCTTCTGATTATGTCCGAAATAATGCGATTATATCAAATATATAAAAAATCCATGGAATAATAATGCAAATCTCAATTCTTGGGCAAGCAACAAAGAAACTACTCTTATTGATGTATTAATAATCACTGTTTTGTGCTGCTGCAGTTTTAAATGTCAAATGTGTATGAATGACTTCATTTATATTACAGGGCTCATCTATTTCAATCCTTCCAAACAAGTTTAAAACAAAGTTTTCATCACTTTAAATAGCTCTGTATTTCATCATTCCTCTGCTCCATTCAATTGCCCTCTCTTTCATCAAAAAATTAGAGCTGTTTTTGGTCACTTCCAGTGTTCACATGATTCTGTCATACTACTCTTTCTTTAGTGTACATAAAGGCAGAGATGTGTGTAATTCCCACTCCTCTGTATCTATGGGCATTGCTTTCTGTGTGCTGTAGGACTAAATTTCTCCTTGAAGAAATATTATTTGTATTTTTTTAATTACTACCATTACATCATCGTTTTTCAATCTTCTTGACAGAAATAAATACCTTTTTATGGCTTGACCTGTTAAAAATATTTGAAGTCTGGTAGGAACTAAAGTAGAAGATTTTTTTAAAATTATTTCTGTCATGCAATATCATGTTGTACCTTATAACTGCTTTGATTTACTGCATTTTAATAGATTAAAATATCTTCTAGTACTGAATGTTCCTGTAAAATGTGTCTAATCCAAGCTAATTTCTTTCCAACTCATGCCTGAAGACATTCACCTCCTCAGTTTGCTTGCTATAATTAACACATATAATACATATAAGGTTCATGTAACTTATTTAGTGCCTGGAGACAACTGTTTTACCAGCCCCTTAATCAAAGATTGAATTTTAATAGTCTATAGCTAAGATTACAGAGGAACTTTTGTTGCAAGTCTTCTTTTCCAGATAACCATGGCAAGCACTGAGAAAATATGATTCAGGAATGCTCAGATATGAAATAAGTTTCCTTTGACTCTTTTTATGATACCTTTCATTTCTGACAAAAAGTATTCTAGAAAATGGCCCATCCTATTTTAGGCTCTAACAATTGACAATAACTGCTTAGGTGCTTTCTGAAAACACCAGCCTAGGAAAATTTTAAGTTAAGAATTAAGACTGTGCATCAAGGAAGAAAACCTACAAGACAGCCCATTTATATAATCAGATTAGATTAAAAATCTGTAGTTTTTATGATGGACTTTTGACAGCTGAAGCCTCAAACCAATGAAAATATATTTAGCAGAAAATTTCAGAAAGGACAGTGTTTTTAAACTGACTGCATGGTGAATAGTTCATAAATTGAAGAGGATGTGAAAGTCAATAAGAAAATGACCATAAATAATTCAAACTGCAGTTCTTAATTTGTGGAAAGAATACAGCTTTGAGATTGAAATTATTCCTGTTTACTTTCAGCTCACATTGCTGGATTTTTCTGCAGAGTCAGAAACAGACTAGCTGAGTAACCTTTACAAAAAATTAGAGACATCAATTTTTCTCTCAACTCTTCAGCAAATCTCTGGGGACATGTTTTTCACATCAAAACTCTGCATGAAGTTCTGCATACGAGATGCAATGTAATATGACAGATGTCCATGTGGACGATGCTAATGAAATATGGTTTTGTGATGAGCAGTGAAAACCTGGACATCAACTACAGTGCCGGAATAGATGCTGGTGTGCAGTAGACAATGTGAACAGATAAGCACCTGATACGCAATATGCAATATGGTGAAACTTTTGTTTATGTACACAAAGAGGGATCTTATATTGAATTCAGAAACAGTAGGTCTCTCTTTTCATCTGATGTTTAAAAATCTAGTCTAAACTAATAATTTATTCCTTCTCTGTGTTCCAAAGAGAGAATAGATGCCTTATGCACGACTCAATCCTTCTGTCTTAAGTATTTATCTGGATGAAGTAGCCTATTGAAATGTCTGTATCCTGATCAAAACTGAAGCAGACCAGAAAATTAGCACAGTCCATACCATTACCTATCTAAAATGCTAAAATTAAAGTTAAACTCATATGTGCATTCATGTCTCTCCAGAAGCAGGCCCGGAGCAGTTTGCTCTGTGCTGTGAACCTGACTTTACCTCCACATTTTGGAGAATCACTTTGTTTAGGTGTATAGACATGGATGTGAGACCTCACGTTTGCTTATTTAGTGTTTGGAAATGTGCCAATTTGCTATCTGTGCACTTCTTTATCTAGCTAAACAAGAGCTGTGAATATAACTATGAGTACAGCAGATATTAAATCCTATCATCCCCTACTTCTTCAGAGTGAATCTCTGTTCCACAAAGAGCTGTCAATGTTGCCATTGAAGAATTTTGGTTAAGGGCAGTCTTTTATTTACACAACTATCCCATTGCTATTAAGTTTCTTCACAAGCATGGTTTCTCAGATGTAATTTTCCATGTAGTTTTATAGAAAGTGAATAGCAGGGCAGGGATCCTGGGTGACATAGAACTTAATCCTGAACTTTTATTCTGATAGATTCCAGGTATTTTTTCAACATCCTTATCTTTTCTATGTGAAGTTTCACAATTTCTATTCACCATTGTACATCTGAAGATAGATGAATGGCTGACTAATAAACAGAATTAAGTCTTTATATATATATGGCATATTAAGTAATAACTTCTTTTAAAGTCCTCAAAGTACAGTTCTTGGAGTAGAAAAATATTTTGACGATTCCTAGACCAAGGTGAGGCTAGTAGTTAGGATTTTAAGCTTAGGTATGTCATATCAATGAACATATAAGAAGATCTTGGGAGTGTGTTGAAAGGGGAAGTATCAAAGGGGAGATAAGCTGTGAGGGGGAGTCTGTCAAGAATTAGCCTTAGGTGTGATCTTTTTTATGTGTAATATTTCAGTGAACACTGGCACCAATACTTAAATGAGAAGAACCCTTAAGAAGCAGAAAAAGTAGTATTCTGATTTGTAATAAGAGAAATAACTTGTTATTGCCAAAAAGAGACATCCTCATGCCATCCTAACTTACCCTAAAATCTTAACTATTACTTTAAAATGTGTGTATCCCGATGTATTTCATCGGAAAGACTCAAATTCAGTGACAGTTTGGATCATTTGTTCATAACTGAACTGGTAGCCGGTGCTCTTCACTACCTCCGTATGATTTCAGACGAGCTGGAAACAATATCAGCAAAGGAAATCATGATAATGATTCAACAGATTGCATAGATAGGACTGCAGCACTGACCTGTAGCTGACCTATAGCTAAACCCACGTGGTGTACTTAATTTTGTTCTGTCAGAAGAAAATGTAGTTAAAAACTACTGACTGATTGAAAACATAGTTCAGTATCAGGACTGAATTTTAGCACTGTGACACCAAAGGGCCATAGCTGGAACTGTAACTGCGAGAACACTTGGTACAAAGTAATACAGTCTATTGACACATTTCAGCATTATTTTTTCAGCTGGCCTGGTAAATCTCATTTTGCACATGTGGCAGTTTGACCAGATGCGACCACATTATCATACACAATTATGCTTCTGTTATCTTCAAAATTACAATGAGTTATCATTACATCATTTCTTTCGTAAATCCAATGTAGATATGCTTACAGATTTTTTATGATCCGTGTCATTGTATAGATATTATGTGACAAAACACAGCCTGGACCTACATAGTTTTCTGCAGAATAATTACCAGTTGGCGTACCAGAACAAATGGTGGGAGGCCATCAAACAGCTCTTCTAAGTCTTCCACCCATCTGTCCACTTGCTGTTTGTGGAACATACAATTTTTATCTTTAATGATTAAATAGTTTTCTGTGTATCAGAATTCCAGTTTTTGCAAACAATACTTGTACATAGCATTTAGCATTCATTTAGTGTTCATTTTTCAGTGTGGTAACCTTCTGCCTAACTTCAACTAATTAAAATAAAAATAAGAAATGCAATTTAAAATATTTATTTGCTTCCTCATCTTCTCCTAATTTCCATCTCCAGTGTACAGACCTGGCCTGAAAGCAACTGTGGTTTATATATGTAGGATCTCTTTTTCCTCAAGGGAAAAAGCTCGAATTAAACATTTTTAGGAGAATCCTGTTTTGTCTGCATTTATAATAATGTAGCTGAAAACCAATAATTTTAATGGCACTTGCAGGTAAAATTTTTTTAACACATTTATTTCACTAATAACATGTGAATCAAGAATTAACCCCTGAGAGAAAAATGTATTTAAACTGTTAGACATGTGGTAATGTGATACATTAAAAATAGAGCAACACATGTAAGCATCAGTGTTTTTCTCAGTATATTTGGCATTAAATTATTGAAGATCTGTTCTTCTATTTACTCTTC
>VZSC01010180.1:82461-95444 GCA_013398225.1 Steatornis caripensis
CTCTTCGGCAAATACAGCATTCGTATATATCCAGTGAATGCTGCAAATGTTACAGGTTACTTTGAAATCAAGGTTAATTTTGTTATTGACTTCATTGGATTAAGACTCCTGTGCCTTGGACATGGCTCTGGATGTAAGGACTGCCGCTGAAATACCTGATTATTGTGTCTGATCGTGTTGTGTCTGAAGCAGGCGTGACACCTCCTCTACACCCAGCCCACTTTCTTGTTAAATCTGTTCAATGGCAGTATATATACAACGCTCTCTGCTCCATGAGTCAAGCTGCACGAGGCAGAGACCTCCCCACCTCTCCTGGGGGAAGCTGTCACCTCCAGTCAGTGCCATGGCTCTGAGTGGCCAGTGTGCCAGTGCACCTGATCCTACTTCAGGGTGTCCTCTTCTCTTCTTTTTCATATCTTTCATATGTTTGTGGGGAGTTGGAATGTTTCTGGCTCCCCTTCTTCTCTATTTACTTGCAGTGAATGACCCTAAATATTCAAGGTGCTGAATTAAGATAGTGGATTTACAGCATCACAGAAACTTAGGCTGGGTGAAGCTATAAGACGCCATCCCAACCCATTCCCTGTTTCAAGGTAGGATCATTTAAATATAGGTCTTTCCTGACACATATCTCTCCAATCTGTTTTAAAAAATTTCACTCTATTTGAATTGCATCATAGTTTTCTCCCTGGACCTTTGACCCTTCCTTTTTTCCATGCAGTCTCTTCAACTCATTTACATCTTCCTTGAAGTGTGGTGCTCCAGACTGGATGATGTGTTTCAGAGAAGGCCTTCCTAATTCTTCATAGATTGGACCAAACTTTATATTTCTGATTCAGTGTGATTCCCAGACTTTATAGTACAAACTCCTACCTAGTTAATGTTTCCCAATGTTATGCGTGTGAGGCTGATTAAACTTGTTCTTACTGAGTTGTTTTTTATTATCTCTGTGTAAGAGAATACCATCAGTAGACTAGGCCCTCATAATAAGAGCTCTCTGAGAATCCTGCTCAAGACCTCAAAAGGTTACTGCAAGGACCCTTATTTCTCCATCACCAGCTCCTCCCAGAAAACCATTTTTTTACATCAACATCTGTGTGCTGACATGCTGTCTTATGAAAGCCTGACTGAACTTAAGCTGAAGATGAGAGATTGGCAGCTCATATACAGTGGCACCAAACAGCGAGCTGTAATATGAAATACGTACAAGCCAACAGTACTAAGGCATCATCTTCATCTACAGAACTGCATTACGTTGAAAGTAATCAAGCTCTCTGAAATAAAATGCTTGTCACAAGCGTGAAAGGGACAGTGAAAGTTTCACCTACCTCGTTGCTTGTGAGTCCACAAGAAGTGGGTATTACAGTCCTTTTCCCTTTTAGTATATATGCTTGCTATAGGCTGTGGTGAATTTATAGATATCCTGGAATGTGAAAATATATTTGCTTGCACGCTTAACAGAGCAGTCATTATCAGGCAGAATTTCTACATAGACTGCATAGGATAAAGACTGATTGGATGCCATGGAGGCCTGTAAAATTAGCATGAAATGCATAATATATGGATGCTTTATTTCTAATGATCTCAGTAACCGTAAGATAATGGGAACCTGTGAAAAGAGGAATACCCTCACCCCCAACTTTTTTGGTGGGTGGGAAAATAGCAATATTTGGTGAAGTTTTCTGCTATAGTAAGTAGGAAAGAATTTTCACAGATAATTCCCTGGCTGAGATTTCCCGTCTGTTTTACAGATAGATAGAAGGTGACATATGCAGTTAGGATTTGCCTGTTAGTCTTAATAGGAAAGTAGAACTCCCTAATTCCACGTGGCACTGCTGCGAGCTTCTGAGAGTTAGGTCCAGCTCTACGGTTGTGGGGAATTATTTTGTCCTGGTAGGCCTACACTGACTGTTCAATTTAATTTTTCATTACATCTGACCAATTGTTGGTGATACTTTAATATTCAATGACATTAGAATAGAATTTTTAATTTGAGATTTATATTGAAGTTTAGCAGAGGCAAGTTACTTGTGACTCAGGCATTCTTCATCAAATAGATCAGTAAAACAAAAAGTAGCTTGTCTTTTACTCTGTGAGCAAGCTCTTCTGGGATTTAAAGGTTCTTTGTCTTATCTGACACTTCGACAAGGCAAATCGTTCAGTGAATTAAAGAAAGCATGCATTTCCCTTGCAGATTACTTTTAAGTAATGAAGTTAGTGTTTGGGCAAAACAATCAGCTTTACTTGATGGTGCTTTGAAATCAAGTCTCTAAGAAAAAGCTGAGTGATTTCTGCATGACTACATTTCATGTCATCGTCTGGTATGAAAAATGCATTATATTCTCACTTCCTTCCTCTCTAGGCAAACTCAATTTCCAACATCTGTGATCTGAATAAACTGTACGCAGTCTCCTACAAAAGACTTCAACTGTAAAAAGGTTATGGATTTTTTAGAACTGTATTTTGAAGTCTGATACACCCAAGTCACCCAAAGGGAGCATACAAGGCCAGTAAGCTGTAGGAAGGAAGTCTCTAATACAAGTAACATAGTGAGTAGAAATGCTACCATGTGAGGCAAGGCAATGAACCAGAGAGGGAGAGAAAGCAGTCCTAGGCAGGTGTAGCATCTCTCCCCAGCTGGAATGAAGCCCAGCTGGGATTTGTGGTGACAGTTTTGCTGTTGTTCTTATCCCAGGCTGGCTGTAGCTAAGCAGTTGCCTACTCCAGGGAAACACTGGAGTGTGAGATGGACCTATAGGTCACTTCTCTCAGTCATGAAAAAAACTTGCTTGCTTGGTTTGACCTCAAGCTGCCTGGTGTCTGGGCACTGCGTGGTTCTCCCATTAACTCACTTTTGCTCTCTTTTTTGTTTTTTTTTTTCCTTGTCTTTCACAAAAACTTCCCCAATATATTTGAGTTGGCACTAAAAGACGTATCATTAAGCACTATGCAAATGTCGGCAGAGACAGGATAAAATGAGTGGCCTCTATGCCTTAAATAATGTAGCTATATAATTGAGAAAACTAGGTTTTAACTAGTTATATGCACCTAATTAGTTAAAAGATGTCTTATCAACAGCTTGGGGAGCCTGTATGACATCTGTGATATTGCACAAGAATTTCAGCATCCATCTGCTTTCTTACATGATACTGATACACTGTACTTGCTTTCCTGCTCGCTCTGATGTTCATTACATTAGCATTTCTTTAAACTAATAAGATGACAAAGTTTCTATAATACCAAACCTAAGAAATATGAATTCAAAGAGAAATGACAAAACGTGAGCTCAGAGTTTGAATATCTCTAAACCATTCTTAGGGCTCAAAATAGAAATCCCTCAGACTCAGAGACTATATTGAGTCTGTACACCTATTTTCAGATAGAAGTTTTTACTTATACTCATTACAGCAATAAATTAGAATTTTATTTAGTCCTCTTTCTTACATTAAGTTGTAAAATTAAAAAGTGAGGAAATTTGACCTCTCTTGTTTGTGGTCAGGATCTTCCTGTTATATAGAATCTTTCATTTACATACCTACTTTCAGTCAGGTAAGTTCTAACTAATGTTTTTTTTACTAAGTGATTCAGAAAAACCTTTTTTATCTGAATGTATTATTGTATTCTAGAAGATGGCACTACTAACCTCTGCTTCTGTCTAACTCAAGATAGAATTAGGCACAAAACCAAGAGGGCAAAGCAGAAATAAAAGCTAAAATAGAAAGCAAAGCAGAGTTCTGTTCTTAAAAAGAAAAACAAACCAAAACACCCCCCCCCAAAAAAAAAGCCTNGCAATAAATTAGAATTTTATTTAGTCCTCTTTCTTACATTAAGTTGTAAAATTAAAAAGTGAGGAAATTTGACCTCTCTTGTTTGTGGTCAGGATCTTCCTGTTATATAGAATCTTTCATTTACATACCTACTTTCAGTCAGGTAAGTTCTAACTAATGTTTTTTTTACTAAGTGATTCAGAAAAACCTTTTTTATCTGAATGTATTATTGTATTCTAGAAGATGGCACTACTAACCTCTGCTTCTGTCTAACTCAAGATAGAATTAGGCACAAAACCAAGAGGGCAAAGCAGAAATAAAAGCTAAAATAGAAAGCAAAGCAGAGTTCTGTTCTTAAAAAGAAAAACAAACCAAAACACCCCCCCCCCAAAAAAAAAGCCTGCATAGTGATAAGAATTTTCTAATATATGGTAAAAAATAAGGCTCCTGAAGGAAAATTCCACAAGTGGATTCCTACCTACACATGCATTCCAACATGTGCTTTGAAAATGTCCAAAAGCACAAAAACATGAGCTATATTTGACAACATTTTATGTTGTGTGAGCATTCCTTTTATGCTTCTCTTGTTACTGTAGTAACTTCAGACTGCAATTAATTGGAGATTACTAGCTGCTGTTGATCAGTCCACCTGGTTTATTTGATCTATGGTTGTGCTGGACTACCTAGCCTCCTCAAAGAGTTTGTTTTAGATTAGAAGTACATTTCCTGTTAAGGGAGAAATTTTGTTACTTAAATTTATAGTGAAAGACTACCAGCGCCTTTCACCATGGGTATAGTTAAGATTGCCTAGAAATAACGAGAAGAGACAAAAGATCATGTTATACTAGAGGGATAGCAAGGTGCGTTGAAGGAGGGTAGTAAGATTCTCAAAATTAATTAATTTACTCTCTCTTTTCTGTGCAGTTGTTTCCTCAGACTAACATGGATATAGGGTATTCCAACACTTAGGTATGATAGTCCTGGGTATTTCAGATTCTCAGGTGTAACATTTTAAGTGGTGAAAGGCTAAATAACTAGGTAACAAACCTTTTATTTCTATTAGTAGAGTAGGAGAAAAGTCTTAGACTTTCTTTACATAGACCAAATGGACCCAAGAGACCTTGACTGTAATACAGTCTCAGCTTGGGAGGAAATGTACGGTACCCTAACCATGGCTCTTAGGGAAGATTTGATTTCCACAGCTTCTTTACAGTCTGGTTGCTCAATAGACATTTTGTAGGTGGAATTATTTTTAATCAGTAAAATCCTTTAAATAAGAGTTCTGCAAAATATTCTAGTTTACATACAGTAAATGAAGAATTAGCTGAAGAGTTCTTGTTTGATAGTTTCTACTATGTATCCTTTTTTTTTTTTTACTATGGCTATCTGCTTACATTTCCCTACAAAGTTCTGGAGAAATACAGTGGCCTGAGCAAACTTTTATTAAGCTGTCAATATTGTACATTTCATGATCTGCGTTACTACTCTTATTAAGATTGGATATTTTAGATAACAGAGTGCCAAAGTTTTATGGACAGTCTAATGCACTGGTCTTTCTCATCATGGTGTATTTCCGGCCATCTGAACACCTCTAAAGTTCACTTTTTTGTTATTCCTTTTAATCTGTACAGCAATTCATGGTAATGTTATGTATGGATCTCTGAGTGTTTTGAAAACTTGAAATCATTATTTTCTGTGAGGAAAGAATGGGAAGACTTGGTGTTAGAGAACAATAAGCTAAGCCTTTAATTATCAGCTGATTAAAATTAACATACCTTTAACACTAATAAAAGTGCTGACAATGTTGTAAAAAATCCAATTATTTGAATTGTGTATAAATTATAGGGACAGTGTGAAAGCGATTGTAGTGATTTTACAAACTAGACGGACATTTAACACTTACTATCATTAGTTTTCCTGCTTTCAAATCTTCTTCATAGTCTATATTCTTAACATGAACCTCCAAAATGTCCCCTGAAATTTTACTCTGTGAATGGAATTCTTCAATCAATTAAATGAGTTAATTAAGTTAAATGTCTCATTTCAAGACTGGAAAGTGTATGTGAGGGTTTTCTGCATTTTTGTTGCTTTCAATGGAAATAAATATTTGAGAAGTATCCCACTCAGGAATATGAGCAAGTTAATTCCAGAGTATGTTCTACCCATGCTGTTGTTATTTCCACTATGAAAATTTGATTTCTTAAATCTCAGACTTTAACTCTTGGCTTTTTTTTTTAATTAGATTTTTATATCTCATTTCTTGCATGCTGACATTTTGAGGCATTGTGCACGCTTAACTTACCCATTGCATTATAGGAATAATGGCACATCTTTCCAACCTCCTTCTGTGCCTGCCAACAAGTACTCCTGCATACCCTGTAATTCCTCTCCTGCATAGATTCAGTCAAGTTTTGGAAGCCAAATGTCTTGCAGCCTCAGGATCTTGTCATGCTCAAACCAGGCAAAATATCTGAAATAACAGCAACAAGACAATATTCCCTTCAAATTGGAGTAGGCATTGTTTGTTTTAAAATATGAATACCTGTGTGAAAAGAAGCTGCTCCCTTCTGTTTATGCAACAATCTGGTAGTTGGAACTCATTCTAGAATCAAGAGCATGGTGTTTCGATGCTCTTGCTATGAAGAAATCCAATGTTTAGAAATGAAGGAGAACCCAGGGGACACTAAGTCAGCAGTCTCACTTTGATAGTCAGCAGGACATCAGGACAAACTGTAACGAACATGTTTATAACTACTTAGAAGATAACGAGGCAATAAATAAATCAATAAGTGAACAAACCGACTGACTGACCGGCAAGTGCAGATTTGGCAAGCATTTCACGAGGCAGGATCAGGACTAAAAATGATCTTGACAAATGGGAATAATAATCAGAAATTAACAGTGGGTCAGAAAATAAAGAGCAGCTAGCGGTATAGTGCTGCTGAAGAAAGGCAAAGCTTTTCTGTCATGTATTGCTATGAATATATTAAAGAATATGGGGGAGTTGATTAGTTGATTTGGTGCTTGGAAAGCCTCACTTGGGTAGTCCTTCCTGGAAGTGCTACCGCTGCAGATTGGAGAGGATCGACAGAATAGTGGTGAGAAAGAAAAGAGCTTTGGGAAACATAACTTAGAAGGAATAACTGAAGGAACTAGATTTTTTAAAGTCCAGGAAGCAGAAGGCTAATTAATAAGGGGCAAATGTGGTAGCAGTATTCTGCTGTGTAAAACATCATAATGAATAGGGTAGTAGATGTATTTCTTCTCTCTTGATAGAACAAGAAGTAATTGTCAGCCAGAAAGAGTTAGCTCAGGTGATACCNGTCATGTATTGCTATGAATATATTCAAGAATATGGGGGAGTTGATTAGTTGATTTGGTGCTTGGAAAGCCTCACTTGGGTAGTCCTTCCTGGAAGTGCTACCGCTGCAGATTGGAGAGGATCGACAGAATAGTGGTGAGAAAGAAAAGAGCTTTGGGAAACATAACTTAGAAGGAATAACTGAAGGAACTAGATTTTTTAAAGTCCAGGAAGCAGAAGGCTAATTAATAAGGGGCAAATGTGGTAGCAGTATTCTGCTGTGTAAAACATCATAATGAATAGGGTAGTAGATGTATTTCTTCTCTCTTGATAGAACAAGAAGTAATTGTCAGCCAGAAAGAGTTAGCTCAGGTGATACCTGTAAGGGTTATGACACTTTGGAAGCTCATGGAGTTTCCTTCCTAGAAGTGTTGAAAAACTGGTTAAACAAATATCTGTCAGGGATATTTAATGCTTATTGGAACTTGTCTGAGTTCATTAGGATTTGTTCCTACAAGCCTGACATCTCCATAGTCTGTATGTTGCTGAAAAAGTTGTAAATTGCATGTGGAGAACAGTACCACCNCTAGAAGTGTTGAAAAACTGTTTAAACAAATATCTGTCAGGGATATTTAATGCTTATTGGAACTTGTCTGAGTTCATTAGGATTTGTTCCTACAAGCTTGACATCTCCATAGTCTGTATGTTGCTGAAAAAGTTGTAAATTGCATGTGGAGAACAGTACCACCACTGTACCTCCATCAGGCCTTGTAGTTGGCAGTGGGTGATTCTGACAACTGTATGAACATCTATCATCTGGTTTATTTCTATTAAGAATGTGCAGGCGCAGAGTACACCTTTTTCCTTCTTGTGTAAAATACTGTCTGCTGTTTTAAGAGGGTGTTCAGTCATTGTATCTTGACCTTATCATGCTGGGAGTGTGTGATTACCAGATTCTTTTTTTCTTAGTTCTTTATATGATTTGTTCCTTCCCAAGTTTCACTGAATTAGACTAATTAAATGGAATAAAAATAGTTTTAGGCTGCAAGAGAAAGAAAAGGTATTCTCATTCATCAGATAAAAATAATCCTTGTAAACTGTGAACACTATCATTAAGTTGAAGTAAGTCTTCGTTTACTTATGCACTCAGGAACAGTAAATGCAGATTGTCTTTTCAGAACAGATACTTGCATGTTGACAGTGGTGATCGAGTCTTGTACATTCTGCTGCTGTTCACAAAAGGTTTTGACTATTTATCATTAGCTGTCATTTTCAAAATCAAGGTTCTAACTCATCATGACCGATGAGCAAAGGCTCCCATATTTCTGCCTGAGATTGCCTCAAAGAAGTCTACGTGTACTTCGCATTGTATGTAGTGCATGAGGAGTCACACGTGCATAATATGTATGATATGTGCTAAGTCTTTTGGATTTACTGCCCCGACCAGAGGTATAGGTGCAGCAAATCCTCTATAACTGTGGGTGTAGGAACTAATTATGTGAGCACTACCTGGTGGATGAAACAAATCTAACCTCACTGAGACATACTATGTCTGTTTCCTTGGTGCAGAGCATTGGTACCTCCCATCAGCATTGGGGTTTATCTATGAATAAGTCATAGACACTTTTCTGGACAAACCCCATGTACTAATATCAGAGGCAGAGTCAGTGGGTCTGCAGAAAAACATCTACATGGGTATTTATCAAATAGCATGTCTTCTGACTTTTCTTTATGTAGCGATAATTTTGCCACCTCAGTCCACCATAGATCTGTGTCTGTAGGTTATATATGTCACAGTTGGAACTAACCCTTGGTTATTTAAGAATAATAGCCAAAACCATGATATCAGGAAAGCAGTGAACATAATTTGAAGTTAGTGGTCAAAACGTGCAGACAGCCTGAGCGAGCTCACATCTCTGCCTGCAGTAAATCTTCTGCCTGGGAACATGTTTATGTTCTGTTGAGGAACCTTACCAAGAAGGTAAAAAAGGCTTGGTCTTCAAACATACGTGCAGTAGAAACTAAACAGATGACACCCAGTAACTTTGCAGTAACTTTTTAACCTAGTTCTTTACACAAAGAAACCCTCTGATCTTGTAAATTAACCAATGCACAAATGAATGAGAACGTTAATTTCTCCCCATAGCTCTCCAAAGCCAATGCACCTACATGAGCTAGACTATTGAATGGTTTTCTGGGGCATGGCAGAATTATGTTCAGAAACTCGTGCTTGTGAACACAGATCAACATTTCTGCCTATTATAATTAGCAGTTTTCAGCATCCACTGTACCAACTTGTGATCTCCAACTGTTTGAAAATATGTACATATCATTAGCAAAATTCTTTCAACTCCCCTGCAACTTTGAGCTGACTCTTAGTCAGTTTCAAGCGGAAAGTAGCAGATGATGCTTTGTTTTCATTAATTAACATAAATAGTTATACATCTCCCCAAGATGAGAAGGCTTTTCCTTGTTTATTTGTCAAAGTAAGAACAGTGGATTTGGAATACGAGCAAAGAATAAGGATTTTAAAAATAATGGGATAGATGTCCCAGATTGCCGAAATGTGAGAGTATTTTGCACTAAAATAACTTGTCATTTCTTCAAATGCACTTGATAAGAATGTACAGACAGTGCTTTAAATCCTTTGCCTTAGCAATCGCAAATGCTCCTGAAAGAATTTGATCAAGTAATTCAACAGCGCACAGCCTTTGAATGATGATTTTTGGAGAAGGCAGAAACAAACAAAGCTTTCCAGGTTTCATGCTGTCGTGTGGCCTCCATATTTCAAAACAAGAAGGCAGGAAGATTCAGCTAAATCTGAATCTTACTGTGAGTAAACTGCAGTGAAGAGAGAAAACTTACATAATCCCAAAAGCTGAATTCTGTGTCACTATGGAGCAGAGTGCTTCTTCCTCTTTGTTGTAAGCAATGAAAAAATACTGGCATTATGAATTGTGATATATTCGCTATCTCTGAATATAGCTTAGGCTGACCAGCATCTCCCAAGCTTTGTGCGACTCTTTTATGGTGGAAACGTGATTCTAAGAACATAAACAAAGAAAATAATGATTAAATACAGCCTCTGCACTCAGATGGACTGGACTTTGGTGCATGAATGTAAAGAAATAGTTATTGCCTCTTGCTGTTTTCTGCCAATAGCTTCAGTTACAAAATAAGTATTGGGCAGATTTCTGTGAATAAATGGTGAATAAGAAGAAAGGGATACCAGTTAATGCGGGTGCTATAATAACACAGCACGGTAATAGGGTGGCAAGGTAAAGAGTATGGAGGTGGGTTATTGCAAAGTGGGACCAGAGGAAATAGTAGAAATAAAATAAGACGTAACTGCCTAGAAGTTAGGGACAACATTTATTTAAAGGATCAGTTTAAGGGAAAACAATGTAAAGGGTTTTTTTCCGAGTCTACATTTCTTCTGCTATTTGACATACAGCTGACTCTTTGTAAGCTTTTATTTCTTTTTTAAACATTACCTTTAATACATTTCAACACATCTTTTCTTCTAAAGTAATTAATTTAACACTTTATGTTTGCATTTGAAATTAACACATAATTTGAAGCTTAGCTTTAACACACGTCTGTTAATATTGTTTTTCATCTGTCCAAATTTTTTTACACAAATGTAATTGTTTTTTAAATTGCTGCACTTCATGAAGGTTGAATGAGATTGAATAAACTATGTATTTAAAAATACCACACACAAAAGAATGTTAACATTAAAAATAATGTGATGCATTAATAAGACTAATATGGCATACACAAATACCTTAAAAAATCACTCTATACAACATTCATACCAAAACCAATATATACACATACCAGGTTTTTACCCTTCTAACCTTTTACATGCATAATTCACTTTTGTTCTGTTCCAGAAAAAATGTTAATAATGATGAAAATGTTAAGGTTATTTGTGCTTTGATTTAAAACTCATATTAATGTCAACAATTTGTTTTAATTTAACAATTGATGGACCCATTTTGTTATTAATTATGATGTTCAGTTCAGATAATTTTGCAATGATAAGATTGTATCAGAAAAGCTTTTAGCTGAATTATGAAAGAAAGGTAAGTGGTATTCGGTCATGAAACACTTAACATTCAGTCTTCATCACCTTTATTAAAGTTGAGATTTGTACCTGGATCTTGCTGACTGAACACACAGAAGAAAATTGATAGAAATATTTTTAGTAACATGATAAGGGCAAGATGTAGAGTAAACATCTTGAAGCAGGCCTCAGCATTTCCAGATTCTGAGGTTGGGAAAGTGAAACGTCACCCACATGACTGAACACCTTTCATAAAAGAAGAAAAAATGATAGAGAAATTTGTTATACAGTTAAGGACTTAACTGGCATTTTGCTGTATTCAACATGTGATGCAGGAAATTAACTCGACGTAAATAACTGTTACCATTTTCCGTTCACTTGTAAACATTCCCTCCACGGCAGTGAATATTGCAATACTTCTCACAGTCCCTCTTTCTGTTTTAACCGTTCGTGCTTCAAACAATACTTGCAAACAAGAGACCTGAAGGAATCTCCATTTGTGGCAAGAGCTATGGAAATCAAGTTAAAAGTGAGATATAATGATAAAATTCAAGTGTCCTTTGCAGTGGAGACACCCATCATCATCCAGATAATAACTGTCCATCCTGTTTGAGAGATTAGACTTAACTCCCCAGAGGAACATTACTTTTGGGGTGTTAAGGAAGTTACAGGTCTCCCTTGAAACTCTCACCTTGTCTTACGCTCAGAAGGACCCCAGGTTTTCTTCTGTGTCTCATGACTTAGTGTTGAGGATTTCCATCTCCTTGAGTCATAGATGGGTGAGGTTAGATGAAAATTTCCAGAGAGCTTTGGGAAAGTGTCTAGTTAAAAACTTCCAAATTTGCTGAATAAACTAGCTTTTTTCCCCATGTTTTAAAGCCATATCTTTTATTAAAATAACAACCTCAAAACCCACAAACCGAATGCCTTTCATATAGCAAGGTTTATAGTAAAGCTTTCTAGAAGTTTTTTTTTAGTGCAAAACCAAACCAAGGGTCAGATCATATTTTAATTAGAGAAGCCTCAAATAGGAATGCACATTTCTAATTTTCATTGCAGGTGTGTAATTTAGAGCAATTGGGTTAATACAAAAGGAAACTTTTGTCTTTGAAACTGATAGATTTTGCTAAAGACTAGTTTTCTTGAGCCTCAATTCTGCTCTGAAAAGAAAATTCAATCAGCTGTTCTGCTGCCTATTGTTACTTAGCAAAGCATCTTTAACTTGTTTCCATCTTCCTTCATTCACACGAAAAATTAATGAAAAAATGACATACTTAAAACCAGAGTATGAATGAACATTTGTTACTTACGAAACAAAGAAATAAAGCACAGCTCTCTTAAAATAAAGCAATATCAGTCTCTTTAGAGGAATAAGACGAGAAGAGCAGTCAATACTGAGAGTTTAGAGCAGTTAGACACTATATGCTTTATTGCTTTTATTTCTAACCCATGAAAGGTTGGCTGAAACATGTAGCAATTATGAGGATATTTGCAATATCTGTGCAGGTAAGGCATCTCACCTCATGTGAAGTAAATAAAATCTTCTCTGAGCACTAACGTTATTTGTGTAACTCCAAAGTTAAAAGCTTTGTCACAGAATCACAGAATGGTGGGGGTTGGAAGGGACCTCTGGAGATCACCTAGACCAACCCCCTTGCTGAAACAGGTGCGCCTAGCGCAGGTTGCACAGGAATATGCCCAGGTGGGTTTTGAACACCTCTAGAGAAGGAGACTCCACAACTTCTCTGGGCAACCTGTTCCAGTGCTCTGGCACCCTCACAGTAAAGAAGTTCTTCCTCATGTTCAGGTGGAACTTCCTGTGTCCTGCTTTGTGCCTGTTGCCCCT
>VZSC01010187.1:11920-51439 GCA_013398225.1 Steatornis caripensis
GCCTGTTGCCAAAGATCCCCTTGCCCTTTCTAGACAGATGGAACCCATCCCTCCCTAACAGATTAAAGTCACTGAAGTATGTTCCATTATCATAAAAACCAAAACCCTCTCGACAACACCAGCCACGTATCTTCTAGACCATTCCTCCTTTGCAGTCATGTTGCAAAAAGGATCCTGCTTTAGGATAGTCTTCAGGCCCTTCCTGTACTACAGCCCTGCAGAAGTTATCCTGCAGGGATGTCATCCTGATGGGAACAGCATTTTCTGTAATTTATTTAGATTTTCTTCTCTACTGTTGCATGAAACGTTGCCAGAGTCAGGAAGTAAAAAATACACATGTAATGCGCTTCAAAATATACAGTTAACAAGAATATTTGACAGTGGTAGTTCCATAAGATCACACTGTGAAAGTATAATTTTCGTACACTAGCAGTTTCATTAAGCAATCCTTATTTTTTTCCCTAAATATTGCACCAAGCTCAGTAAGATATATATTAGAATGCTGAAAATAATTTCTGTCAGCGAAGGTCGTGAATGTTTTTGTACTTGTCCACAAAGTCCCAGAATCTGAGTAGCTTCCACTCATTTTTTTGCTATATATACCAATATAGGCCACAGGGAGAACTCTGCGATGTGTAGGGGCTCACTTGCAGCACATACACCTCTGGTATATTTGCTCTGAAAGCTGAAAATTTACTTTGGATAAGATTTGTGCTACAGAGAAGAAGTGATTTAACTGCAGGAGGATATAGCTGACTGTCTAGGCAGGAGTAGCTAGTTTGCAGTCCCAGCTCTGTGTGAAATAACTTCCTTGCAGAGAAAAGTCCTTCGAATAACACACCTGGAACCCGATGCTGCCATTTTATAGCATTCCCAGAAAATAATTACTACACTGCTTGCTATGAATTTTTTAATTATCATTGCCTACTATTGTTTTACCTCAGCTGTATATTTAATACTACAGAATACATCCAGAAGGCAGTCTTTCTTTCTTACTTTTTACATTTTTTGATGTCAGGTTCCATTCCCAAAGCTTAAGTGGTATCTAAAAATGTACTTAATTCTGGTTAATTTTGGCGAGGTGAATCTGCTTTCATTTTATGTTTCAAGAAAGAGAACTGTGCTATGCTATGCCTTGTGTTAGAGAAACGGGAAGACAGACTCTGTAGACTTTTAAACGATAGACATACAATAAATTGCATGCCTCTCAGCACTCCAGTTCTGGGTGGATTATCATGTTGAAACATCCACTGTTCCGTAGTCCTAGCTACCTTCATCCACCCAACAGAGTTTGGATCTTCTCTGGGACATATATGTAAGAAAGTGATATAAGAACTTCATTGAGAAGTTCGTTGAGTTTAGTACCTTATCTCCAGCAGCAGCCCTAAGTAGGTACATAAGGAAGAACATAAAATTAGGACAACTACATATAATGTCCTCTAATATTCTCTCAACTGCCAACGATTTTCAGGTCTCAGGCCTCCTGAGCGAGATGTTGTTTGTATTTATTTAGAAACTGTAAACATATAAATTTTTAGCATCCACATTTTTTGTCGACTACCTTTTGCATGAGGGGCCAACTTCTCTGCTTTGTCTTATGTCTGGCGTCTACTAGCTTCATTTGCTGCTCCCTCCTCCTTGCATTGCAAAAAAGAATTAACATCCATTCTCTCCATGAACAAATAGTTTTATACACTCTCTCCTTTTCAGCCTGGAGGGTCTTTCCTGCTTTATATAAATGCCATTTCATAGCTTTGAATATCCTACTGTCTTCTTCCTGCCCTACTAAAACCTTTTGGCAATGAGGGAAGCAGAGCTGCACGCAGTTTTCACGATAGAGGATTGGTACAGTGGCATGAGGATGTCCACTGCTTTTTCCTGATGTCCTTGTTCACTTGACCACAGCTGAGAACTATGATGGGACTGTTGTTTTCATGGGACTATCTATTATAACCCCAGAAGCTCACTCCTGAATGGGGATGAGTAGCTGAGAATCCATCAATTCGAATGTCAAGTTTGGATAGATTTTTTTTTAAGTGCATCCCTTTATATTTAACTACAGCAAATTTCATCTACTCACTCTGTAGGATGTCCATTTTTCTTCATTGTTGACTTCATCCGTACAACCCTGAGTAACTTAGTTTCATCAGAAATATCACAACAGCCTGTTATGAACACCCTCTTCCAGCTCATTCACAAATTATGTCAAATAGAAAAAAGATCCCACACAGCTCCCTCCAGTCTGAAAAGTAAATAATTGCTCCTCATTCCTGTTTCCTATCTCTTTACCATTTAGTCATCCATAAAAGCACTGTCCTGCTTGCTCCGTGGCTGCTTAGTTTCCTAGATGATCTTAGGGCTTAGTCAGAAGTCTTTTGGAAATCCAAGTAGATAGATGATCTTGATCACCTCCATCCGTATTCTTGTTCAACTCCTCAACTTGTTCATAAGGCAAGATTTCTCCTCACAAAAACCTTGCCGATTCTTTTCAAATAGACCATTTTTATCCAAGTGTCCACTAATTCTAATCTTTATTATACTTTCAATTAATTTGCCTGGTAGAAACATCAGGATTACAGACCTAGAGTTCCTCAGAGCTCCCCAGAGCCTTTTTCAAAATTGCCATCGCACCAATTTGCCAGCCAGCACAGCTGCTTCCCAGACTGCTGTCATTTATTTGTTCGTAGAAATGTAACAAGCAGAGAGAACAAGATTAAAATAAGCAGAGCCTTTATCCTTGCCCTTCCTTGCCAGCTCAGTTAATTTTTTCTAAAATTTAGGTTCCTCCAAGACTTGCCCAGGCAAAGCATTATGTAACTTACTTTTTCAGTGTCTGTGTTGGTTTTCCTGCAAGGAGTAGCTGGCAAGTCACCCTTTTCTCTTTCTTCAGGAAACTTTTGTTAAGTCTTTAGTCCCCATTGGTTAGTAAGTTTTCAGTCTTGGTAACACTGCTGTATAACTTGGTTTGGAGCCTTGATGTTCCTATTTTGCAGGCGATAGCTGGCTGTTTCCTCTCAGTTTCTTCCACTCCTCTTTCCTTTGGCTGTTCCTCATCCAGACTGCTGCTCTTCCTACCTGCAATAGCCTGTTACCACACCAAGCTAGTATTTGATGCACTGTGCTATAGCCGTACTTTCACTCCATAAATAGCTGGGGAAAATGTTCATAATATCGTCTGTGCGTTCTCCTTGGGATCAGTTCTGTTGTGAGATGAAGCTCTATGCAGTAACTTCAGCTGGCACTGGTGGGAAGCCAGTTGGCATAAAGTAAAGCATCCCTGAGATCACATTAGTTCCTGTAGTGGTACAAAGGAGCCCGAAAACAAGCTTAGGATGGCAGAGGATCAAAAAGTAGCAGAGTGCAACATTCCCATGCCACGAACTAGTTCTGATGTCTCAGGTTCTTAATAGGAACTATGAGATGCAGGTTTATTAAGGCCAGGTACAGCTGCTGTTTCCTCTGAAGTTGGAGCAGATCTCTCCATTACTGTAAACGCCCATTCAGTCTGCTGAAGAGGTTTCAGTGGAGTTTGACAGCCTGCACTGTCTTCGTGTTTAATGTATTATGGTACATCCACAGCAAGAGCAAGCGTGGAAGCAAAAAATTCCTCAGTGTCCCACTCTTTGCTCAGTCTGCTAGGCTGCAACTAAACTGACCGATGATCATACAGCAACTGTATTGTATGTCTTACCAACAGTTTATTAACTCAGTGTGCTGGGCACGGTCACAGTTGTTTTTCCTTGTAAAAATATCAGAAACTACAATATGCAACCTTTAATTCAGTGGCAGTGCTGCTGACGCTGCTTCAATGAGTAACAAGCGTGCAGGTGAGAGCATAGTTTCAAGCATTCACAAAGATACCAAATTAAACCACAAACTACATGAAACAATTAAAAATAACCAGGCAAGAGATGAATATTCACAACACTTTCAAAACTAACTGTGAGGGTGCTTGCATAGCCCACCCTTGGCAAAAGACCTGAATAACACCACCTGGTAATATAAGAGTGTGAGAGTAAATAGCGTCTCTGTGCGCGGACTGAACATGCAAAACTGTCTGGAGGACATTTGCTCATGTTAACTGATCATCTTAAAGATCAAGGTGACCACCAGCCCCCAACTGAAGGTGTTAAAGGGGAAAAGAGACCATCAGTGGATTAAACAGTAGCCAGGGAACTTCAAAGAGAGCTTTGAAACAAAGAAGGCATCAGCCTGAGATGAAGTATGAAAGAAGTGTGAAAATTGATAGCGGGGGGCAGGGGAGACACCTTGGAGGGTAACCAGCAATATTCAGACGTGGTCTGACACTGACAGAAGCTGCTCTGCTAGCATTGCAACCTCCACCTACATCAAACAGAGCATCGTCCCCTTAGGATGCCCAGTAGAGCCTGCGTTCAGCAGGTGACATGACAATATGGGGTGCAACAAGTGGGGACACACATCCAGGGTACGGGTAGTGGGGCTTGTGGAGAGACCTGTCTTCTCTTGCAGAAGACGCGGTTTATGTGCTGTATTACTGATACTGATCCCAAACATACTGCTGGTGAGTTATGTGTTGTTAACAAATCAATACACTTCTTCAATCCTTATTTGGTGTAAGTTATAAGAACTGAACCGTTCTCCCCTGCTACATTGTTTTGTGGGTAGGCAGTAACACAAGAGGAATCTTTCCGTTGGATGTCACTACCTTGCTGGAGAGGCTTGTTATTTTCAACTACCTAATGGCTAATTTCCAGTTTGTATGAAGTGAATTAAAGTTGCTCCAGCAGACATTGCTAAAGGAGCTGTAGATTGAATGGGTTTAAAAAAGCAAACATCAGACTAATGTTTTCAGCTGAGGTACAAAAAGAGAAGTCTCCGATCCCTGTTTGGTGGGGCTTAATATGTTCAGAAAAGGGAGATGCAAAGCCAGTGCATTACAGCTTGTCTGTGATAGTTTTGCAAGCGAGGCCTTCAGAGAGCAGAGGTATGGTGAAGTCATCTGCCCCAAGGTAGACCTCTGCCGTGGCAACACCTGAGCTGGTCAGTCTAGACTCCCTCAATTGCCCAACACCAGTTCTAAGTCATGAAAAGTTGCATCAACAAACAGAGATCTGAAACAGGTCAGATACTTTGGATCATGGAAAGTTTTATTGCATTAACCCTGTTTCGCTCTATTAATTGTCCAGGGAGACTGGAGCAGCTACTTCAGGAGTGGATATCTACATTGTAGATAACTAGGGTGGGATTCAGCTTGCAGGTAAAGACTCTACATGTAGGTATTTGCAAACACTTTCAGTGCTTTGGCACCCAGTCTAGGTGANGTTTCCCTCTATTAATTGTCCAGGGAGACTGGAGCAGCTACTTCAGGAGTGGATATCTACATTGTAGATAACTAGGGTGGGATTCAGCTTGCAGGTAAAGACTCTACATGTAGGTATTTGCAAACACTTTCAGTGCTTTGGCACCCAGTCTAGGTGATTAAAATCTGGTCAATACCACTGATGAAGCCTGGAGAGTTGCTCAGCTTACCATATAACAGTGTTTATGTTTAGATTAATAGCTTCACTGTGTGTATTTACCTGTATGTCTCACCTTTGGTAGGAGATGCCTATTCTCTCTGGATTAGCGAGCAGTTAGTAACAAAAATCAAAACAACCCACAAACTGCCAATCAACCAAAAAACCCGTCTCTCAGATAACGAAAACCAAAATATTTCAAAGCTTTGATAGTGCAAGTGCTCAGCTTGATCCTCTTTTAAGCACTGTGAAGTTTTGTCAGCTTTTATCAGCTAATGTGTAAAAGAGATGGCCACTTAGCACTGAGTGTCTGTAGCTTCTGTTTGCTGTTTTGGACAGAGGACTGAGAGACACAAAACATGTCTGCCCCCTGACTAAACATTCAAAGAAGGAGAGATCCTTCCAGGCGGGACCTTGGCTGAGGATTCAAGATCCTGAGGTCCAATTCCCAGATTTGCCATATGCTTTTAATATAACTTTGCAAAAAGCAATTAACTTCCCACTTGAAAGACCTAATCAGTAATCTGTAAAGGAGAAAAATAGCTGGGTTCTTCCCCCTTTCATTGTGCCTAGACTGAGCATTCTCTGGGGCAAGCGTTGCCCTGTGCGCTATTGCAATTTCGTTTTGGGCTGCAACTATGATAAAACAAAAAACCAGCAAAGCCAAAACTCAAAAAATCTGTTTCAGGGGTGGTGTTGGTGAACAAAAAACAGAGGCAAGGATGTCTCCACTGAAACACACTGTAAAGGTGTACTGGTCTGCTACATCTCATGGTTGGTCTGTGACTCCTGCTAGCGGGTGATTTCCATTGCCCACACAGTGGCGCAGTGCCTGGTAAGTGATGGCTGAGCACCCTGATTGCAGCAGGAGGGATCTTGAACGCTGTGAAAAAGTGTCGCCTCCTGAAATGGATGAGCAGAGAAGCAGAGACTGCTTTGCAGTCTCTTTGGCAAAGGATTTCAGTTCATGCAGTACACCCAACACTTCTCTAAGTTCAATGACTTTTCCACATTTCTTTTCCATTTATGTAAATACATTCCTGCCTCAGATCCACACTGAAACCCAAGCTGGACTGTGAAATATTCCAAAAATGCTTTCAAAAGGTTTTGCTCTTATTACTGTTTCATACAAGTTGTTTCAATTTAGTTAATTGCTTAATTAATTAAATTGGACGTTTGGACATTAGGAAAAGGTTCTTCACTGAGAGAGCGGCCAGTAACTGGAACAGGCTCCCCAGGGAAGTGGTCATGGCACCAAGCCTGTCAACGTCCAAGGATTGTCTGGACAATGCTCTTAGTCGTGGAGTTTTGTTTCAGGTAGTCCTGCAAGGAGCAGGGGGTTGGACTCGATCCTTATGAGTCTCTTCCAACTCTAGGTATTCTATGATTCTATGAATCAAATTTCTTTTAAGAAGTAGCTTGCAAGTCATCGCAGAAGATACAATAGTTGACTACTGAGATTAAGAAGTGATCAGACATGCATTTGAAAACACAACTTTGAATCCTCTAAAATAAAACTTAAGCTTTTTTTCCCTGCCATGAATAATGCAGTGAGGCTTGAAACATGTTATGTCATGCCCTAATAACTTTTCCTTTAGGGAGACTCAGACATTTTAAGTAGTCTTCTGTCAAAATCTTCATGGTTAAACCAAAGGACAGTAAAACATAATACTGCTGTACTCCACTGCCTCGTAAGGCGTGGCATCTTTTGGTGAAGCAAATGCCTCTGAGATGACACAGTAGCTTGAAGTATTTATTTTCACTGTCGACTTGGGTGGGACAGAATTTACTGTGTCAGGTAAGTCTAAGACCAGTGGAAGTGATGAGATGAGCCGAGTTTGTGATTCTGCAGCAAACAAAACCTCTGTGATTTGCATGCTTTTTCAGTCACTTAATCGCAATTTCAGCAAATATTCCTTCTGAATAAAAGTTGTAGTGTTTATTATGCTCTGATACTGTCATGCTTGGAGGTTGCATGCCACTAGCTGGGAGGCTAAGAAGTGCTTTCAGTGGCCAGGAATAGTATTCTCTGTAGAACCACTAAGCAATCTGTACCAGAAGGCGCTGCTCTTTTTACGGAGCGTTTAATTTTGTGCTTAAGGCTGAGGTCTCAGGAATACTTTCTATTTTACTTCTTCCCCGCTGTCCTCATCTTCAGGTCTAGACTAATGAGTTGCACAGAAGGACTGAGATTAAAGATAATCTGCAACAACACAACAAAACAAAAAGAGAGAATTGGCTAAGGCTTTTAAGGGAAAGGTACAAGTAGCAAAGCCAATAGAAATGTAGTTGGAAGTGATTAAAGGACAAATGAAAAAAGTAACACATTTTAATGAAGGCCACGTTCTGCCTGAAAAAGGCTGCTGGAAAGACAAACATCCAGATAATTGGTGAGGGGATGAACTTCACACAAGAGTTTTATCTGACTCTGCAAAGGTTATGTCTGTAATGAGAAAGAAAAATAGCATTTAGGAAGTAAAGGAGATCTAATAAAAGACCTGTTAATTGCTAAACCAGACATGGACTCCCGGAAAATATAAACATAAAAAAGTCAATGGATTCAGGTCATCTGGGGACTGTGGTATTTGTGCAGCAAATGTAGGGTTTAATTGGGAGCAGCCACATTGCCAGTTCCTGCAGAGCCCGAGACAGCTGAGACGGTGCCTGGGAGAACGCATCAGTCCCCGGTAGCTTCAGTGATGTACCCGGAGCTGGATGTGCTTTCTGGCCAAAGACTGGCTGCTGCTGAGACAAGGCAGAAAGGGACTCCCAACATTTTTTTGCGGTTTGAACTAGGAAGAAGTGGATGAAGAGTGATGAAGCAAACCCTGTCACTCCATGTATCCTGCTTGAAGGGGAGGTCTCTTACAGGGACTGTCTGTTTGTTGGTGGATTTGACTGCAAGGAGCAGGAAACTCCCTAGCAAGGTAGCTCATGCTCTAAGATGCAAGTGAACAAGAAGAGAAAATCACATGACGTTTGATTTCTCTGGAAGGGAGGAATGACCCTGGCCGTTACATTTGGGTGAGGATAACCTCCCATCGCTCATTGTGTAACAGAGCAAATGATGAGGGAGGAAAACCCCACAGGTCTGTGACAACACTATAGACTTTCCCTACCCAATGTAGGAGTCTGTAGCTTTCCTAGCTTTATCTTCTCCACGGTGTCTCATAGCTCCATGCATTGCCCAAGCTCCTCCGTTGCCTGTTAGGCCTTGGCTCTGCCTCAAATAGGCGAAATAGGGAGAAGAAAAGCAGAGGAGGTAGCAGCAGCAGATCTCTTACAGATGTAACACGCCTAAGTAAGGGTAACAGAGCACTGGCACAGGCTGCCCAGAGAGGCTGTGGAGTCTCCTTCTCTGGAGATATTCAAANATTCTATGATTCTATGATTCTAATTCTGTTGATAGGTCTGACAATTTACACCAATGTAATTACATTTTAGCAAGGCACTAGATAGAGTCACTCATGAAATGTTACTCTCATCATTATCTAGATAGGGACTTTGATCGGGATGAAAATTCCCTGAATTGTAAACAAAGGGTAATGCTAAACATTAATGTATCAAGTTGATGCTTGGTGGCTTACTGCTGAGGCTGGTATTACATGCAGGTTTATTTAACATCTTATTTAATGATCTGGATGAAGGAGTAAACAGAGTATTAAAAGAAATCTCAAGGGCGAGATAAATGGGGAGAAGGCGAGCACAGTGGAGGCGAAGAACTGATGAAAAGATGCTAAGGCAAAGGATGGCTTCGGGGTTAATGGAGGGGACCAGGGTTCAGTTTTCTGACTACACCATGCAGGCTTCCAAAGGTGCTGATTGATTTCAGACGCTCCCAGATGCTTTGGAAGATAGGAGCGATGGTTTCTCTGTGCCTTGTATATCCACGGGTTAAACCGCTGGTAACTGCATGTATTCCTCCAATTCCACTTAATTTGAAACAATTCAAATACTGAGAGGGCCCCAGGCAATCTCTTTTGTGATCTTACAGCACCAGAGACAAATAAATAACAACAAATGATGAAAAAACATGGGAAGAGCAAAACAAAATGAATTTCAACCTGGAAAAAGGTAAGACACAGCATGTGGGGAAGATCAGCTGAGGCAGAGATTCACAGTAGGAGCACGAAACCAGGGCAACAGTGTAACAAGGTTTAGTGTGATGATGAGCAGAAAATGATCAAATGTGAGGTTGCCACACTATATGGCCAGTTTGGGGCTGTTCGTGCAGAGGCATCTCCTTGCAAATCCAGCAAATGCTCTTTGTGCCTGTGGGGTGACAGGAGCTGCAACATTGTGCGGAATGCTGAGCGTCTTCCCAGAAGCAGTTGACAAATTCAGACAAGAATGACAGAAGCGACTGGGAGGGTGGAGGAGTTTGGTGGCACACACACAAGCCCACAAATACATAGATGTGTATGTTACAGTGAGCGAAAGTAGAACGAACTCATTTGGCATTGTCAGCAAACATTTGTAGGATGTCAGACAAATCTGCGTTTCATACGTACGTTCTGAAAACCATCACTGGGAGGCTTCTTCTGGTGCATAGCTTTGTGAAATCATAGCCTTGACTAGTCCAAAAACCTGCACTGAAAGTATTTATTTAATATCTTTAATTCAAACTACTGTATTTTGCAGGGGAGCTAAATAATCCCTAATTAATAAGGATGACTTCTTAATTAAAATATTGTAATTCAACCCTGCAAACCCGCAAATCTTTGGGGACTTCCAGAAAACTAGGATGCAGTGGTGTGGAGGTCTAACTATTCAGATGGGGGTTTTATGAAAACAAAATCAAAAATATCTGAAATAACTTAGAAAATAATGTTTTCACAATACATATTTTAGAATAACACCACTAGTGTTTCAAGAGAAACAAAGAATCATCTCTGAGGTGATCCCATCCCATGAAGCCTGGCTTCTAGGAATTAATTTAAATCATAAAGTGTATTAATGTGTATTCAAGAACATTTGGCAATGATTTCATTTCAGAGAAGGAAACCCATACCATGAAACAAAATCCTCGCTACTGTGTACTTATGACCTATTAAAATTCATGGACATCCTGTACTAAAGGAAATTGCTTTTGAAGTGATTACTTAACAATTCCTTCACTGGACCTTAGCCCAGAGATATAAATTACTCAGAATTTTACTTCCAGATTATGAACACAGATGTTTCATAGAAATCACCAACACGTTTCTTTAGCTCTTCTATTACAGCTGTGGCCAGTAGAAAAGTCTCAAAGAGTCTAATGCCCTCAAGTAATCAAGGCTATTGCTTTCTCAATAGTTAATTCATGGTAAGCATACTCTAATACTTTCAATATGAGCTGTTAATCATTTTATCGTACTGTGCTTTATTAGGATTATGTTGTAAAACTTTGATGAAGATGTATCTGATATAGCACCCTATTATTATTATTATTAATGTAAGTAAAAATGTTTTTCATTGTAAAATCCTATTTACTCTTACTGCTGTATTGCCAGATTATATTTCTTTAGGCTGGGATGTCTTTGCTATGCATTCAGCTGAGATGACTTTTTTTCATAGTTTCAAGAGAAAAAAAAATGAGAAGAGGAAAAAAAAATGCATTACTTTTTTTCCCAAGTTCCCATTTCACTAAGATTTTTTGTGTGCCTTCACGCACTGGGTCCTGAATTTTGGAGTCCTTTTGAGGTTCCCATCAAAATCTGTCCAGGTTTGGACAAGTTGTAAGACCTAAATATTGAGATAGCACATCTGGATTTATTGTGGGCTTGCTAGAATTAGGCAAATTCACTCCCTGAACTCAGGTCTGTACTATGCAAGCTCCCGTGTGCTGACATGAACACCTATGGGGCGTCCCATAGAGCAAGACAGCACCCTCCACCATGGGGCTCAAAGTGCTGAGCTGTATTTGCCTGGCAATTCCTTCTCCTGGCTGCCAGCTTTGCCATGACACTGAACACCAGCCCTCACAGCACGAAGGGCAACTTTTTCGTCCTTTGAAAGAGAGGTAGAAGCTGGTCGTGGTGCCTAAAAGCCTCTCTCCAAGTCTGAGTTCGTAGCTATGAATTGTGAGAGAAAGCAGTTACTTCCCTGCATGCTAGCACAGGTTGTCCAACACTTTGGACGGGGAAGGAAAGGATTATGCTATGTCCTCCATCCTCACTTCTCCTAGTCTGAGCAGTAATCTGCCAGTTTCTGAGAACCCCATGTTTAATCATACATCCATCCTTCCTGGTGCCTGTATATAGAAAAGGGGCCCTGTATATACTCAGGGCTCGGTATTTTTCTTCGTAGCAGCCGCCCTGGGAAATTTAGCTGTATTTAATAATTATTAGTATAGATTTGAAGCAAATAAATAGTCCCAGTGAATGGTGATAGAACATGTAGTAGCAATAAGAGCATTTTCATAAAAGGGCTTTGTAGAGAATTGTGGCAATACCACCTTTAAGCATTGAAAGTAATCAATCTTTATCTTACCTAGCAAACATGTTGCCCAAAATGGTATTTATACACTTCCCTATTTAACTGCAGAGATTTTTTACATTATGTACTCATCAGATAGGCACAGTGAATTTACAAGGACTTAGGAGATGCTTGGAGAATCTACTATTAGATTTATTATTATTAATCTGTTATTATTATCTACTATTATTATTATCCCTACTGTTACAAATCCAAAACCCAAATGGGGGGCTGTATATCGATATCCAGACGAGAGGTATGTGGCTCAAAATACATCTTGCCAGCTGTGATTTTTGTTATACACCGGCTGCACTTAAAATTTGCTACAGACAACCAGGATGGGCAGAGTCTGACTGCAACAAGTACTTGTTCCCTACCCTTTTGATCTAAAGCAGATGCTACCTATTATCAGCAGAAGGTCTGTGTTGCATGCTAAACAAAGTCAGTAATACTCACTAAAGGGCAGTGGTAAAGGTACGCTTGAGAGGGGATAGGCAGGTATTATTTACTGCTGTCAAGTCACCCTACTGTTTCACTGCAGTTTTTATTGCATGGGTTTTCAGGCTCAATAAATCAGCAGGAGGTGAAGTCACACCTAGCTACTGCACTGGAGGGTTTCAGATGGCTTACTGTGAAGTGCCATGTACATAGGGCAAGAAGTAATTTCAGAAAAACTAAAGAAAACAGGAAAAAAGGGTCTTCCCGAAGTACCTGCGTACAAAGGGAGCCAGCTAAAGTCATTGCCATGTTTCATCTGAAAAAAACAACATACTTTCTTTATGTCATTGCTGATGATTTTGAGTCACTTCTTCCCCCCCTGCAGGCTGAATTAATGAATAATGTGATCAGATCTATCCAGTAGACAACTCACAAATTGCTGTCCTTGATGGAGATGATCTAGTCTTCCTCTTTGCGTCTCTGTATGATGATGCACGTGGTTTAGGTATTGACACTCAGTTTCTCAAAGCAGAGGTTTTACACATTTTCGGGGATGTGGTTTTCTGAATACAAATTAGTTGAAGTGGCAACAGAAATGGAAATCGGTGGTATTTGTAACTCAAATGAAAACATTCACATTTACCAATTGCTCTGTTTCTGGAGCTCTCATACGATGCTAACCATTTTTCTTGTCTGATTACATACTCATTCCAGCATACATTTCTTTTTTCCCATTAAAAGTCAGTAACTTGGGCTCTAAACAGCGGAAAAATTAAACACCAATTAAAGCAATTAGAAAAACACTAATTTTGTCTGCTGAGTCTGGTTCTGCGTTCCCTCTAGATGCGTAACTTCCATGGAGGTCAACAGGAGGTCTATGTGCAAATGTGCATTAGGATCAAGTCAGGAAAGAAAATTAAGTTAAGGTTTCCTAAATAACTGACTTCTTGGGTTTTTTCCGGATGAATTAAATAATTGAAAAAAACTCATCACAGGTCAATCTGAAGAAAATTTTATTCAGAAAAACACAACCCTGTTTTTGAAAAAAAGATCTACTTTCAGGTTAAACAAAACTGTTTCATTTAATCTGTACAGACATGCTTTGGATACTTCTTTTAAAATCAGAGACATGTTACTCACTTCTAAATATATTTCAAAACATTCTTCTTTCAGAAGAGTGCTTCTTTCGAAAATGTTGCAACAAAACATTTCAACTTAAAACGTGTTTTGTTTAACCTAAACAATTTTGACAGAAATGCAAGAGGCTCATTACAGTAAACTGTAACCTGTATTTTTCAGTCAACAGAGAAGATGGAATCAGATAGGAAGTATCTGCATAGGACTCTGCTGCAGGTTTGGCTGCTTGCATTGCCAACTGCCTGCACATCATTTGTTTCAGAAACACCAGAAATAGTATTTAATTTTTTATCTGCTGAAACCAGTGCCTCCTACCCTCCTTCCAAAGCTGCTGCATTGTTCTAACCTTCCATCAGGAGATCCTATTACTCAGTGATGTTCTCCTTATTACGTTCTACTTGGCCCTTACAGCTAAAGAGAACAACACTGAGGAATAATAGGATCTCCTGATGGAAATAACGACCGAAAGGCACAGTGGTCATCATTGATGGATTTTAAATGGAGTTGAGACATGGGCATGACTTAAGTGAAAATAATTTTGACCAAGGTGACATGGCGATAGATAGGCATCTTTGTGTTTCAGGATGCCCGTCGCAGTGAGGCATCAGTCACCTTGAGTGCTATTATAATGCAAGTTACAGGGGACAATGAAGTCAGTGAAAGCTAATCATTTCACTGGAAAAAAATGTCATGGAAAGTCATGCTCACAGTGTTACTCTTTTCCCATCTCCCTCAGTTGCAATATGCAGAGGTACAAATTAGAGCATTAATAGTCCTGTAAATATCTTTTGGAAAAGAGAACAGGCAAAGTCATAGCGTATGGCAGGCTGGGTTGGTGTCCCACCTCAGGAACCAGAGAGTGCTGGCATACCAAAAATCCACTTCTGCACTGACGGCTCGGGGTTACTTTAGGGACAGTGATCTTAAGGGCTCCAGGAGTGATGGAGGTCTCCTTCACAGACTTGGAACCATTACTTTCCTTGCTTTGCCCTAGAAGAAGTGCATGAACTAGCACGGCTTCTGCTTTCAGTGGGACTTTTAAAACATGAAATGAGAATATCGAGGATAATGATAGAAACTGCTTGCATCGTAATAGGATCCATGTTATGTTTTACACCAAACTAGACTTTTCTAAGTGCAAATGCTGGTGTTACAGCGAACAGCAATGAACAAGCTTTGTACTTCTATGTCAATTTCTTCTCTGACTATTCAGTGTTGGTCTCAGATTAACTCATATTGTGCAATCTTAGAAAAATTAAATTGGAAGGGAAGTATAGAGATCATTTAGTCCAACCTGCTGCTCAAAACAGGGAAGCTTTAAAGCCAGAACAGGCTGCCCAGGGCCTTCCCCAGGTGAGTTTTGAGTATCTCCAGGGATGGTGTTTGCACAGTCTCTATAGTATGTACCTATAATTTATTGCCTGATATATATATATATACCAATACATTAGAAAGAGGACTGAAAGCATGTGTCTGCAGGAATGGATACGGATAATTATGAACTTCTCCTCCTGATGTTCTGAGCTAGATGGACAAGAGGAGATCTGCTACAGAGGTTATATAGGCTTACAGGCTTGGGACACGACTAAACCGATGCAGCTGTATGGCCCCTAGACCAGCACTGGCCCAGGCCCAGGGAACAGATGCAGCTTTGGGTCATCCTGCACCCACTTGTACAGACAAAACTACTTCGGCCAACACAGCTCTGTGAGGGGTGGTGGGGAACAGCTGGGTTGCTTCTAGCGTCGTTTCTTTACAGTTTCAATTTTGAAAAAAGAACAGGTTAAATCAACTGTAAATCTTGGGATCCTCGGGAATGATGCACGGCAAAGTCAGTCCCTCACTCCTGTACTCTGCCTTGCTCTATTTCTGCTTTTATTTCTTTATTCCCTTTGGCACAGTCCCTGTAGCAGTAGACAAAACCAGTGTAACAGAAGTATCTTCAGATACAAGTGAGGTCTATTTTTCCCAAGTCAATTTTATGTCTTAGTTTTAAAGAAAACAAAACAAAATAAAAAAGGGGATATAAAAACAATTTTTCCAAGCGAGACAGCTGCTTTAGATGATCATAAAGCCGTCCTAAGGCATTTGTAGCTAGTTGGTGCGCAGACACTCACAGGGCAGTCATGCTATCCCACAACAGCTCCTGCGGCATCCTGGCCCCTGCGGAGAGGTGAGGCAGGGGCGGGCACCCACGAGCCATAGGCACCTGAAGCTGCTGAGACAGTCCCTGAGGCTGTCTGGAGGGGCCGTAGGTGAAAGCAGGTGAGCAGCAGATCCTGGCTTGCTCAAACCGTGCTCAAAGCTCACGGATCCCAGCTTCACTGAAGGCAGAGTCAACCTGCCTGTCGTTTCTTGTCTGCAGAGATGACTCTTTTTCTCCATTCTCTCTGGCACATTTCCTGGAGCAGCCGAGCATGCATGCAGAGCAGATACCATGCTCCCCAAACACTTAATCATATCTGATCTCCTAATTACCCTTCCACTTATCTATTTTGTACGGTGGGTCTCTAGTTGTAAATAGGAAGTAGTTGGCGAGTGGCTTGCCACAAAGCAATATTTTTTCTGTTTTTTTCCCTTTTATCTTTCTGCATCCATTTCTTTTTTTTTTTAATGGAAAAATTAGATAGAATTTAGCCTGGATTTACACCTCTTCCATCTCTCTATCATCTATCTTTTCCAGCTTCATTTTCTTTCTCTTATTCTCTACATATTTATTTTTGTGCTTATTTATTTATGTATCCGGTTCTATTCTGACTAAACCTATCTTGGTTTTTGCTTTTCACTTTTCCCTCTACTGGGATCTGTCCTTGGGGAAGCAAACCGAAAACCATCCTTGAAGACCATCCCAGCAGGGTGACTTTAAGAGGACTGGCTTAGGGCATGGGAGAGAGCAGTGGCAGAGCTCTGCCCTTTTGATAGCCATTTTGAGCCAATCTGGATGACAGAAGCTAGGAGGACCCAAGCTGAGCAAAAGCATTTATCAGCCAGTCTGTCTGTCTTACTTGCTGTTTTTTCCAGTTTCCCTTTCTCTCTGTAACCATGTTTGTATTGCAAAATTACAAACATTTTTTGTAATGCAAAATCACGCACAGCTTTTTTTTTTATTCTGTCTTCTCTTCCATTTTGAATGAAGCACTGACTCTAGTAACTAACTAATTGCTTTTGATCTTGCCGAAGTCCAAGTTGCTGTGTCTGATATTCTTCATCGCAGCAGTCTACATTTCCACTTAATGAGTGCCAATGTGTAAGACACTACAAAGTGCCTTTGGTCAAACGGCTTGCCTTGTTCTGAACTCTCAGTAGATCCAAGTAATTATAAATCTGTGAGTCCAATCTTCTTTACGTTCAACATGAGCTACGATATTTTCTAACACAACGGATAGATTTTTTTTTCTGGAGCTTTTTCTGAGGAGTGGGCTTGATTACGTTACACACAGCTGCTGCGTCCCTTTTAAATGTATACACGTAGGTCGAGCTACTGAGGCCAGCTAAAAGTATGCATCAATGAATTAACAATTTTATCTACCCACTGTCGGGATTAGATGTTGGTGCTACCCTTTTCTCCCACAAGCACTTGTTTTCATGCTGATGGCTGAAATTGCAAACCTGGAATAATGCGTTTGCAAGTTCCTCAAATATAGAAAAGTTAATTAAGGAAAATTAACCCTCCAGACACACAATGACATGTTCACTCAGGAGTTATTTTGTGAGTAAACTCAACCTCTTAAAGCACGAGTGGAAACTGAAAACAATGAAGCAGCTTTGATTTTAAAGAAACTACTGAAAATTTTGTTACGCATTCTTCAGTCTTTTTACCATAAAGACTAGGCACAGTCCTCCGAGTTTTCTGACAGTGTCACAACAACATGCAAAATTACTGTGAGGATAGAGGTATTTCTCATCAAAAAAACCCTCTCTGGATGTGTAAAGAACTGTTTTTTAAAAGCAGTTATTTCCAGATGTGCTGAAGCACACAGCTACATTAGCAGGTGGTAGGACAGGAAACACCAACTCAGTGTTTCCAGAAGACGAGGTACCTGTCACGTCACACCATTAGGGCCATCTGCATTTGGTGAAGCCATGCTTCCCCGTGGAGGTCGCCACTTGGGTCTAAGCATGCAGGCCAGGCTCTCGGTGTCATCTCAGCCGTCCCTCTGCCTCCTCAGTAGCTCTGGGTGAACAGTGGCTGCAGACCCCCGGGCTGTGTTAGAGGGGTGATCTGAGGTGGTTGCTCAGAGAGGCATCAAGACAGCCTGGGAAGACCTTTTGGTGGCACCCCGGATGAAGTGCAGTTTATTGAGCAATCTTTCGGACCTTTCAGATGCAAAGAGACTGCAAAAAATCACTAGAGTAAGGGGGGGGAGGGGGGGAAGTAGGACTCGCATGCCCCCAAGCAGAAAATAACTTTGCCAGAGGCAAAGGATTCAGGAGCAGAGCAACAACAGCCAGAGCTGCAGCAGGAGGGCAGGCCCTGTGAGGTGTGCGACCAGGGTGCTTCCATGCATGGGCCAGTGAAGCTACCTGCCCAGGTACTAACCTCATTGCCCCTCCGCCCATTAACTTGTCCCCATGCGGCACCCAGCACTGGCACTGAGAGCAGGAGAAAAAGGCACCATGTGCCTCATGAGGGACAGCAGCCCTACTCACCCTTTTGCTGCAATGCTGTCCATTTGTACCTCTCATCAGAAGATGCTTTTCTGTCACTGCTGCCAATGTGTCTCCCACTACCAGTGGCCCTTTTTCAGTTTACTTCTGCCTCAGACACATTAATTTGCATGTTTTTCAGGCTGCATCTCGTTTCACCCCCTGCCATGCTTCTGTTCTCACCGGGTGCCTTTGTATCACTCCTTTGTTCCAGCAGGTGTTTGCAGCTTCTCCTAGTTTAATATCATCTGCAAGCTTCCATGTTTACTTCCACCTCTTGCATCCTGATGAAGCTGTTTCTGGCAAAAGCGGCACAGCCGTGGGAACGCGGCTCCCAGCCCTGGAACAGGATCCAGGGAGTTGAAAGGCGGGATTTACCCTGAGCAAACCACACAGGGAACCGCTGAGATTTATATGTGCTTTGCACTTATTTCTTACTTGTCAGCAACTGCTGAGCCTGGGCTCAAGATAAGGCCATGTGAATGATTTATGGGCTGTAACTAATATTCTAAGACAAAAGATGAACTGATCTGTGTGTTTAAGGGGCAGTGAAGGCACAATTAATTAGCTAACAAACAGCTTAGTGTTCATCTGGTATTTTACTAGTAATATTTTATGACAAAGAAAAAAAAGGGATGTAAACGTATTCTAGGACCTGGTCTCTATGAGGAACTCAGCATACAGGACAAGTGCAGCTTTGTAAGTAAACATGTGTGGCAAAGTTGCTCTGACAGACATTACACATGTGTTTATTGAGCCTAAGGTAGAGAACTAAAAGAATAGAGTAATCATATGCTCCTTAAAACACTAGAATATCTTACCTAGAAAAATCTGTGGGCAAAAATATTTATGTCATCACAGCTGGAATAAAATGCTTGATTTTTAATGAATCAATCAAATAGTTCTTACACTATTTAGAAATAGGCATTTTGGCAAAAGAAAAAAAATCCATAAAAAACTTTTGAAGTTTTTAAAAAAAATATACATGAGATTATACTTTAAAAAATAGACTTTTTTTGCTTTTAATTTTTTCAGCTGAAGCTGCTCACAGACGTTAATTGTATTAAAGCTGCATCTTTATGGCAAGTATGTTAACTGCTGAAACAAATTCACCCATTGTGCTGCTGTCTATAAGGAACAGAAGGGGAACTTAAGCCATGCAAAGGAGCCTGGTCCAATTTCCTGAAGACTCACAGAGATCCTAGACATGCCGATAGCCACCTGCCACCTGATCTAGAAACAAACACCCAGAGAAGTGAAAAACAGCTCATCACACCTGGTCCTGCTTCACTGTCTCCTGCATGGTCATTACTGCGACTACGCTAGCGAATACACAGGAGACTGGTGCTGNGGATTTTCAGACTTACAGTGGGCGCTTGGCTCCCACTGATCTAGAAACAAACACCCAGAGAAGTGAAAAACAGCTCATCACACCTGGTCCTGCTTCACTGTCTCCTGCATGGTCATTACTGCGACTACGCTAGCGAATACACAGGAGACTGGTGCTGCCTTTGTCTCCAGTCCTGGGAGGAGCCATGAAAAGATCATCTGGCATCAGCAAAATGTCCCTGGTCAAGGCCCAGCCTGGAAGAGCATCTTGGCCATTTTGTGCCACCCTGCTTGTGGGTGGTCTGACAGAGCCAGGAGTTTTATGGAGCTACGGCATGAGTGTGGGGCTCTGATTGCAGGTGGCTCTCGTTTGCATGTCAGGCTGGCTGGCATCACATAGTTCATCTAGTGTAAAGCGGCTTGAGGGCCGCTCTATGCTATGCTAAGACATAGGCAGAGCAAGCCCACGTCTCGGAGGAAAAAAGGACTTCTTCAGGCTACTTTTGCACCCTAATTATGGGGCATGTAATCCTCTGCTGTAGCCACAGAGTGGGGCCGTTGTCTTTGGGAGCATATGAGGAGCTGCAGACGTGAAAAGGCCATTCAGCTGGGGAAGCAGCTGGGCTGTGATTCACAATGTTTCCTTAGACAACCATAACAGATGCAGTGAATACAATCCCATCAAGAAGAACAAGGGGGTATATGGACTTCATAAATAACCTTCTCATGCAGATGTCTTTCCCAGTGATCTCTTCAGAAAAAAAAAAAATAATACTCTGAAGGGAAAAAGCTCAAGTACAGCTGAGCATGATGCTCTGTGGGGATTCAGCCTCGCCAGAGTACCACAGGGTTAGACGGCGAAAGAGGAGGGCGAACAAGCTGTGTGGAAGAGAAGTAAGAATTGTTCCCGAGTTAAAAGATATTTGTAGGAAGTCCAAGCAAGACTTTAAGCTAACAGAGACAAACCTTTCAGGTGAGCTGGCAGACAGAGAAGGGCTGAAAGCAGAAAACTCTTTAAGTGGAATGTTCTCTCCATAGAATTGAAGAGTTGCTAAGTGATGAGCATGGCACTGTATCAGGATAGGAATAATTTGGTAATGTTGCGAACAGCTGAATATGATGGGCTAACCCGACGGTAGGGCCAGGGTGGCCAGCAGTGCAAGAGGGTCTTAGATACAGAGGCTGCTACAGCCTTCACCAGGTACTCTTTGATTAAATACACTTCGACTGTATTTGTCAAACTAAAGCAAAATATTTTTTCTGCGTGGTCCAGAAACTCCTTCTCTTCTTTCCTTGTCCATGTTTTATTGGTACTCTTCTTTCTATAGATTTCCAGGTATACTTTGCAACTACCTGAAGCCATGCAGTTGTGAAGTCATACATTACCAAAGCTAATGGCACTGTAGCAGTCAGAGCGCTTAGTTAAAAAAAACAGGGGCCCAGGGCAAAAGCTGACTGTAAAATGCAAACCCACTCCACAAAAAGGCAGTGGAAAACCTGGAAAAGTGTGTAGCTGCAGGAAGGAGAAAGAACAGAGCAGTTTTTTAGTAACAAGTCCTTGAACAAATCACCCCCTAGTAAAAATGTTGTTCATTCAGGTCCAGACTGAGAAAACACCTCAGAGGAGGCAGTGAGCTACAAGCCACCGAGTTTTTGTGCTAACATGAATCATGGAAGCACAGCATGGATGGGAGACTGAGGATCTGAGGATCATCTGGTCCAGCCCTCCTGCCCAAAGCAGCATCAGCTGCAGGCAGATTGCCCAGGTCAACACATGGAGACTCCACAGCGTCTCCGGGCAACCTGTGCCTACGTTCGACCACCTTCACAGTAAAACGTTTTCGTGTGTTCAGATGAAATTTCATGTGTTTCAGTTTGTGCCCATTGCCTCTTGTCCTGTCAGTGGGCACCACTGAGAAGAGCCTGGCTGCCTTTTCTTCCTCCCTCCCATGAGGTATTTATATACATTGTTGAGATCCTTCTGAGCCTTCTCTAGACTAAATAGTCCCAACTTTCTCTACCTCTCCTCATACGAGAGGTGCTCCAGTCCCTTAATCATCTTAGTAGCTCTGCACTGGACTCACTCCAGCAGTTCCACAGCTCTCTTGTACCGGGGAGCCTAGAATTGGATACAGCAATGAGGCGTCTCACCGGTGCTGAGCAGGGGGAAGGATCACCTCCCTTGTCCTGCGGGCAGTGCTTCTAATCCAGCTCAGGATGCTCCTTGCGGTAGGAGTGTGTTAATGGCCCACGGTCAACTTCTTGTCCACCAAGATTCCCAGATTCTTCTCTGCAGAGCTGTTTTCCAGCTGATCAGCTCCCAGCCTGTCCCAGTGCCTTGGGCTATTCCTCCCTGGGTTCAGGACTTCACATTTTCCCTTGTTGAATTTCATGAGATTCCTCTCTGCCCACTTCTCCAGCCTGTCCAGGTGTGATGATTGGTTTGTGAGTGACAGAAAGAAGCGGAGATAGAGATGGGTAGACAACACAGAAATTTAATGAAAATGGAAGAATCTAATCTGGTTTTCAGTTTACCATGGCAGAAAATCCCTGCAACTCTACCTCAAGTTAACTCAAGCTCAGGTTCTCAGGTTGCGTTTGTGGTTTTTTTTTTGAAGAACAAATACTTAGCAATCCTCAAAAATGCCATGGTGCTTTTCGCCTGTGGCTTCTCCTGATGCTGTTCTGTTGGATCCAACTTGTTTCTACTCAAATCTGTCCTGATGAGAACAGGTGCAACTCAGCTGAAATCATGATGACTGTATACAGTCCCATATGTCACTGCAGAATGGAAACAAAATTAACAGCATCTAGTAAACTACAAAGCAAAATCAAACGTGTGGTTTCAGTTACCTTTGCTACTTTGTGCAGTCTGAAAAATACGTTTTGCTCTTGTGCAGCCTGACAACAGCTCACTGAACAGAGCCAATGGTTTTTCAACAGTCTGCATTTAATATTAAATGTCTCTACATCCACAAGCATAAAGTAGCAACGGGAAACCTATCGCTGGGAATAAATACCCATCTCAGACTGTGGTGTCATCTCTGGTTTTGATTAAATTCCTGCATTTGCAGCAAAGGAAGCAACAAATTTACAACTCTGTAAGTAAGAGAAGGTAGTTGAACTGTTGTTTCGTCTTGATTTACTGTTCATTTATTTTTATCTACCAGTCAACACACAAATACATTCTGTTGCAGGTTTGGGATTTGGAAGAGCTTTTAGAAAGGAAGTAATGTCTCCCAATCCCTTTTAAATGGTTGTCTTTTCCCAAGGCCTATCGTCAATCACAGTGAAAAGTGACTTACAAGAAACTTTTGTCTAGATGAATAAAATATTCCAGACCCTAAGTATATTCATCAAACCCGTTTGGCTCAGAGAACCTGCAGGCTTAAGTTCATTAGTCAGCAAGTTCTTTGACCTTTGCAAGGAGCTAATCACCACCATAAGTCATTACCACGTACCATACTGTAGGTTCACTTTTAAAAATTTAAAACACTGAGTCCAGTATCACCTGTATGTTGTTCGGCATTGAACATCTGTGTTTCTAACGACTATCTTTACATCTGGCTTGTCGTATTTCTCTTTTAAAGCCTGTGTAGTTAATGGCAGAATATGTCTTGTTGAAGAACACACTGACAGCTCAGCGGGAGGGTATTCGTAACAAACTGGGTCGGGAGGTCTTCCGCAGCAACCCAACCTGCTGGGCAGTAGTGCTGAGCACGGGGAGAGCAATCGCCCTGTGCTCCTGCTGACACCATCCCATTACCCAGATCTACACATACTGCTATGCCAGCAACAGAAACGGCAGTGACACTTCCACACCCTTCCTCGGGTCTCTCCAGTGACTTGGGTCCTGCCATGAGAGCAAAATTTGCATGGACTTGAGTGGCAGGACCGGGCTGCGCTCACACAGTGCAGTAACGACAGCAAGGAATCGCACAGCACAGTGTGGGGCTTCAGTCCTAGCAGGTCACACTTGGCATCTCAAGTAATTCCTTTGACAGTTTGGCTTAATTCCCATCTGACCACAGGATCCAGTTCACAATGCTGCCAGTTATTTTGCTGCAGAAATTGAATACTGGGTTACATGTCGGGCAGGGGGAAATAATAACCCAGACTATGGCATCGCAAAGAGGAAATTGTGAAAGATAATCCATTTCTCACCCCCTCATCTCTGGTGTCTCCTTATGTTGATGGGGAAAAGGGGCAGAGCCACTGCCTTTTTCCTTCCCATCTCTTCCTACCCTCTGCAAGTACACCTTGCACCTCCTAGGGGTCAGAGCACAGGTCTGCCTGGCCATTACGCAGATCCTCGCGTTCTCTCTCCACCCAGGCGTGCATTTGTGAAATTACAGGACAAAATCTGTCCCAGAAAGTCCTCACCAGTACAAGCAATTTCTGTCTCTGCTGGCTCTGCTCGCAGGAGTACAAACATCTTGTGCCTAAAGGACAGTTAAAGGAGCTATTCCGTTGCCAGCTGTGGTTGCTGTACAGAGATCTCCTAAAAGGAGCTACTGGTTTGTACTGGTATGCGTTAAGAATAAGCTACAGGATCAGTGAAGGATCAGTTGTGTGATATGTACGATTCAGCAGCAAAAGCTGCCTCCTGGAGGAAGAAGTCATCAGGCAAATGAGATGCAATGGAGTCCAAAAATACTTCCATGGATTCAGCAGTGAGCATCGTTATTGTAGTCACTTTACTAAGTTAACCAAAGAGATTCAAAAACTGAAATACAGAGACTTTATACAGAATGAGTTGGTAGTACAAATAAACCAAAGTAGCATTCTTCAAGAAACGGATTTTAGCTGTGTTTTATAAACATCAATAAATATTGAAAAAGACATCAAAATTAAAAAAGAAACAATACCAACAACTTTAAATTGTCCCAAGGACTATATTTATAATATAAGCTGATTTTTGAAGCTATTTGCAATAGGGATTTCATCCAGAAGTCCTTATCTAATTAAAAAAAGGAAAAAGAAAAGTAGTCAGCATATTACTGATACAAAACCAGGGAAGCGATCACAACTAGAGCAGAAAAATGACACATCCAGTCAGAACCATACTACATTTTGGCAGTAATACTCTTAATGAACACCGTGTATGCGTGAGAAAAAGACAGCATCACTATAACAGGCATGAAACGATGATCAAGTGTCATTATCCATTGTCCAAAACGAAAAGGAACATTAGTAAAAGGGGAAATGAAGACTAGAGAAGGAAAGAAAAAAAGAAATCAACTAAGGAAACTTTAAAAGCCACCTCTTCATAATAGTCTTCCAAGGCAAATGTTGCATGCACTACCTCCCCAAGAAGCTAGACAAAACTCTTCCATTCCCTGTGCGTTTCCTTTCATTTAATTTCATGAAGAAAGGTTTGAGAGAGCAGAGCGCTGGGAAGAAATACTACAAACCTCTAAATTAGTGAAAGAACTTCCAGCATCACTATTATATTCTGGGTAGGAAGAACTGGAAGAAATTATGTTTTTCAGCCTCTGAAGTGCAATGATCAATAGCAAAAGGAGAAAAGCTAAGAGACTAAGGAATATAGAAACATAGACATAGACGTTGGATAAACGGCCAGGTGATGAATCCACTGAAGTCGAAAGGGATGTGGGATACAGCTCCAGAAAAGTCCCGTTTTCCATGTTTCCTACAAATCCAGATGAAGGGTCGGGTTCTGACATTTTTGGGTTTGTGCTTTAAAAATCACAACAGACCTTGGATTCAAAGGCAGTTTTAGCAGCATAACAAAGGGTTTATTTTAGGCGACCATTTTTCCATCCCAACGAAGAGATGACAAGTCAGCCAGTGATCAAATTTATCCTTTACTGCTCAAGCCCAGGACAATGCAAGATTCTATCCTTCAGAACTGCAAGAAAGGAAAAAGAAAAAAAAAAGTAAGATTAATTTACTAGCAGATAGTGTGATTTAACATGTGCCTGAGACAATCTAGTTCTTCAGCGTTACAAGTTATGTTCCTTCGCACTAAGCTGCAATTCTTAAAGCATTAGCTAACAGCTATCTTTATATCTCTATCCTCCAAAATGCAGGGATTAGGAGCAATCCTACCCATCAGTGAATTAAAATTGACCCTTCCCCACCATGAGCTGTTTAACTGAGTAACGGCACAATCAAAAATATACTTTACATGGAACATACATATTGGCATCCGAGTTTGTCTTGTGGATAAAAGCTAGTCAAGGAACAAAAAATTCCTCGCGAGACTTCAGCTCCCCAACCTACAGCAAGGCTGCTCAACACCGTGATGGATGACAAATCCACTACCATTAGCCACTTACTCCATACTGCCTTGCCAGAGGTACTCAGAAGGAGAAAATCTGCCAGACCTGCTTTCTTACTATATATTTATGAAATGGATTAAATGGTTTCAAAGATCAAAATGCATCTCGCTCGAATGATGCCACGGGGATCTCAATGGCAGGCATGTTTCGGCGAAGTGTTGCAGATCCTGACACCTGAAATCAAAATCCGGACGGAATGGGCAGCCCTGGCAGCTCACCAAACATGAGGCGACTACCTAAGGGCAGTGAATGCTAATAGGGAAGAGGTCCCATCTTTGAAAAAGCTTTGCCTCTGGCTACTTTGTGTTGGAAACTGGAAGCTTGGGTGCTGGTAAAGGTCAGAGTAGCACAGGGCAAGCAGATCAGGGTATGCTAAGCTGCTTTTCTTTAAACTGACACAGTCAGTCCCCGGGTGCAGTCTGGGAGCGTAAGAGAAGGCTTGGTGATGGGGAATTGCTTGTACAAAGCTGATGTGCTCTAGCCGAATTACATGGCGTAACCCATTATCTTTATTTTGATACGAAACAGATAATGCAAGGTGCAAGCGGGTAGGAAATGAAGCTCATTTTCTGCATATAACCGTCTACGTGCAATCTTTCTATCCATCCATCCACGGTCAGCCTCTCACTGCAGACATCCAGGCACTACAGCGAAAGGTGGCGAGCTTTCCTCCCACTAGGAAGACAATATCTGTACAGAAGCATGTTCCCAGCGTGGTCCCTCTCATCTTGACCTTGCTTTCGGCCTTGTCCTGTGGTCCCAGTTCAATACAATTATCTCTAATTCACAGTTTGAGGCTTTGAGGAAAATCCCACTGGTTTTCATGGTGACAGAGAGAGCAAGCACTGTTGGCATCAGCCAGAGAGACAGAATCAGGCCCTTAAAGTAATGATGCGACAGTCTGGGTCTCTCCTTCTGTGTGTGACACAACTGCCCAAGTATCTCTGAGTTTCCATGAAAGTGTCCCAGCACTGTTCCCGGCAATGTTCTGCCTTATAATTTTTGTTTTAAACATGCTACCTCTGCTAGCTTAGTGAAGTACCTCTTTTTTCACAAGGCTGACACTTTTTGACACTAGGTGTGACCACAGAAGCCCCAACCTGAACTAAAGATGCTTAAGAAGGATAAGGTACTTTTCTGCTGGTGCTGTTTCTTCTCTGAGAACACAGAAGCCTTGGAGACATCCACTGAAAACGCTAAGAAGTTTGCTTTGCAGTCACTGAAGTTATTTGCAGAGTTACCTACTGCACTTTTGTACTGTAAATTAAATTTAAGAGGTTATGCTGTATGCCATAAAAAGCCCGAAATGCCTGAGTAAACAAGGACTACATTAAGCAGTAGGCAGAATCTAATTTTTTAATGTTTTTAAACTCTTTTTTTTTCTACACCTCAGAAATAAACTATAGTACTACATAAACCAGGTCAAGGCTATTGGGGACAGCTCGTGTGGCGCGCTGCATCAAGATGGCTGAACTCCCTTTTAGCCCCATGGACAGGATGGTCAAATCGCAGCTGCCTTTGAGAATGAATGATTGCCAGTCCTAACCCTAAATATGTCCAGGCATTGCTTGGAGGGTGCTAGCTGCCTAAAACCATGCCAGGAGGTGTGCTTGCTAATTCAATAGGAGATGATGACAGGCCTGTGCCCTAGCCTGGATTAATTTACTAGTACATACGCAATCCGTGTTTTCATGGATAAAAGGTTACATTCCAGGTGTTGTTCTATGGTTTATTTATTGCATTTATTATTTTATTGGGGAGCTTTTGGTAGTCTTAATCAAGCACCCCGATAGCCTACAAGATATGCCAGAGTACAAAACTGCATCTGCAAATACGACATAAAAATATTCTTACCTTTGTGGTACATAACTCATATTAATGCATAAAATATACTAAAACAAAACCATTTTATAACGCTAATAGTATTTAGCCCCACAAGAAACAGTATTTATTGTACCTCGTGAAGTAAGTCATAACAGACTGAACAAAGAGAGGTCCTTATGAGATTATACTCCTTTTGAACTGTCTTTAATTTAGTGATCCAAAATTAACTAATGGAACAATACATGTTCATTTCATGTTCTGGAAGTAGTTAAGTGCATTATAGATAATTTATCCTTTTTAACAGATAAGCTTTGATATAGAAGATGTTTATCCTTGATTACTTGTCATAATGAAAAGCAGATCCATTATTAATTGAATTTCTTTATAATAACTTAAGGAATTAATTCACATAAATTCTTTAACATGGCAGACGTTAAAAGCCTTTAAATTCTTCACAAATTTGAAATCTGCTACATTCTACTTTTACCATTAACAGTTTTGGCCCTGATACAACGAAGAACTTTGGCGCAGGACTTTCTTTGAAGTTAGTGGAAAATTTGTGGTCTTAAATCGGACTAATCAGAACCTCACAGTTAAGCAGAGATGCAAGCACTTTGCTAGATCAGAGCCTTTACAGGTCTCACAATGTCAACTGGGCTATTTTTAACCGAGTATTTTACAGTGAGATCAGAGGCACTGTAAAGTCTGATTCCAAATGACTATGGCCCAGATCCTAGTTGTCTCACTCATACTGCGTAGTGATGCGATGTGTAAACGAATCTCACCATAAAATGTAGCTTGAGCTAAAGTGGCTCTTTGGGTAATATTTTAGGAAGTAAAAAAAAAATCTGTGTTGTTTTAACCACACATTTAAAAATGTGGACCTAAAGTGTAAGGTCCTACTCAGTCTAAAAGGATTTTTACCAACCATCTGTAAAGTAAAACAGCAAGATCCTACAGAGTATGAATATATCTGGTCCTGACATCCGAGTAGTATTCATAGGAAAGGTCCAAAAAGCGTACGGAAATAAAATGGATCCAATCCTGATCCCTGACAATGTTCCCTGGTGCTGTTCTAGCATTGCAATCCTGCTGGAGAGCAGCCAGGGCGGCTCAGCCAGCGATGTGGGGTGCAAAAGGGTGCAAACGCTCTCCTGGACCGACACGCGGCTGCACAGCCCTGGGGCTGCACAAACCTCTGCCACACCGGAAAGCAGACCTCCCAGCCTTCAAGAGAGGGATCCACAAGCGGTTTTATATACTGCACCACAGCTACCGCTTCGGCTCACGTTCCTGCTTCTGCCAGGAGAAGGTGGCAAGTGGCATAACCATTTGTCTCTCTTACCCCAATCCTCCCAAAGGAGTAACACCCAGTAAAGCCAGATGTCAACTTCACCTTCTTGTTTCATGACTGGTTTTGTGCATTGCTGAAAACTAAATAGAACAACATCAAAGCATCAAGCCCAAACCTGGTTCCAAAAAAATGACTGGGAATTTTGTCACTGACTTGAAAGTATAACGGTAAAATTGAAAGTGGCTGACTGCAATAAACCTGTTGTCTTTCCGAGAGCCATAAACTCATCAAGGAATACAATTAAGGAACCAAAGTTTTCAAAGTTTTTCTGTAGTGGTCCCTACTTTTCCCTCATCTATTACTGGAAATTTATTGTTGTTTAAGGCAAAGACTTAATTTAAAGTGCGCTTGCTGAATGACTGGAGATGGAGAGGAACTCTGACAGGAGAAGGCTTCCCAAACAACCAGTCCTGAAAACTCCTGGGACAGGAGAACTGGGATCTGTCTGCTGGAGGACTTGGATTTTGTGGTGTAGCTGGATCTGGATTACCTTCTCAGAGGCACCTCTGCAATCCCAGGACAAGGATGTACGGCTTGAGCCAGCTTCCCGAGTCAGACAGTCCAGCCCCACCGCTGAAAATCCCAGCTCTCCCTTTCCCACACTGCCTGAGTTTTCCCACTGCTATTACTCCACTGTTACGCAGCCTTGCTGCTCTGATGGGCCAACTGCTTAGATGGATTCACGCACTTCAGTAAAACAACTCTACTGTACCAAGAAGACACAGACTCCACCTCCACGCTCTGCTGGTTTTAGATGTGCAAGAGAGCAAAACCTCGTTCTGCTACTTTAGCCCCCAAATATGAGGGCTAGCACACAAGGAAAGGCTCTGCTAGCCACACGGTGTCATTTGTACATCCTCGCTTTTCAACCAGAACCGCTATTTAAGTATTTTCCTCCAGTTGTGCATTGTTCCTCCATTCATATCCTTGGTATAAATCACTTTTCACAGATGAGGACAACCACTCTTATTCTAAGGGTAGGGCTGCCCGGCAGATATTGTAGGCAGGCTCAGTTGGAGTTTTTAATCTTTTCTTTTATCTCATGTTAAGTGGGAGATAGGCAAATTGGCGTTCCCCGAAAGCAGGGCAAACTGGGTAGATGAGGGATTAAGCAAGCCATCGCTATGTAAAATGTAAACCCCAGGTATCATGCCTGGGCAGCCGTGCCAAAGCTATCGACTGTTTGCATCTTTGATGGCATCTCTCATAAAACCTATTTTTTTCAGGAAATAGCAATGTGGTCAGAAGCAGACGCCTCATAAATTAGCATATGCCCTGCACGACAAATTATACGTAACATATGTAATTTAATCCTGAGCATAGCTGAGACAGTAGTCATCCTCCGTTTCAGTCTAAGGTGAATGTTAAACGGACTGCAGCACTCTCCAGGATGGCATGCAGTAAACAGAGAGCTTTTTCATAGTCCGACTGTCATAAATCCTTTACCATCCAGTTGTCTCTATTGTATTTCTCTGCAAATCTTGATGCAACAACCCTGTTTCTCCAGGCTCAGTGAAATATAATTTAATACAGTATACTCACAACCACTGAGGCCCTAAAAATTGAGGGGCAGGAAGCAAAGATAAGTCTGGTAGATTCATTTTCTTGGGAATTTATCAGCCGTAGATAAGCACTTTGTTTTCTTGGTTCTTCACGGCTTTTTGTGACTACAAGCTGAGAAACACGTTGGTTGTTTCAGATGCTTCAAAATGTTTAAGCAGAGAGACAAATTGTCATAAAAAGAAAATCAGTGGTTTTATGCCCCATAAACTAACATTTTTGTCACAATCTCCCATCAACTCTTTCTTTATAGGTAGAAGGTATTCTAAAAAGCCGTTATTGTAAATAACTCCTAACAGAGGAGACTTTCATTTGCCTTTACCATAGGTAGAACAGTGAGGTCCCTCATCCCGTCAAACATCAATATGCTCTCAAATGTATCTGCCTGCCTTCCCTACAAACCCAAAACCCTTCTGGCTGGTTTCAGATCAATGTATACAGAAAGGCAGAGGATTAAGAGTAAGAGTAAGAGTAAGATTAAGGTTTCTCTTGACCTTTGCTAATTAGATGTACGTATGAAGGTCAGCAAGCTTCTCATTTAATTCTTTCATCTACCCCCTCACCGTTTTCTACATTTATTTCTTTTAGCTTACAGGCCTCTGTCACCGCATATAGTCCTTCCAGCTAACACGTAACACAAAGCATTTAATGCCATTAAAAATATGTTTGCGATATGTCTGCAAATTAGACAGTAGCTCTAGACAGATAAGTGAGCAGCACTTTTTTCCATTGAAAATTTAGAAAGATGAGGTAGGAAATGCAAAGAATGACCACTCACTTGGAGTTTAGCAAGAATATGATCCTTAATGCTTCTTATTCTTGCACAAATGACTTTGACAATTAAAAGATCACAAGTAAGTAGGATGCTGCTTTTTCTTGTTACAGGTGGACCTTCCAGGAGCAGAGAATCCCTTTNAAGATGAGGCAGGAAATGCAAAGAATGACCACTCACTTGGAGTTTAGCAAGAATATGATCCTTAATGCTTCTTATTCTTGCACAAATGACTTTGACAATTAAAAGATCACAAGTAAGTAGGATGCTGCTTTTTCTTGTTACAGGTGGACCTTCCAGGAGCAGAGAATCCCTTTACCACTCTGCCTGGACAACAGGATCAGTCACCAACTGACTCAATAAAAAAAAAGGAAAAACTATTTCCTGCCATAAGCAAAGTCCTCCTTTTAATTTATGATATAATTTCATTTTTTTATTATGATTTAATATGATTTAAATTTATGACTTTTAAAACCTAAGAAGACTAGTGCCCAGATGGCTTGGTTGCAGGTTAAAATCAAGTTATATTTTGTTTGGGGTTTTGTGTAGGGCTAGGAAAAGGAATCTCTCAGAGCCATAAGGATACTTAGATTAATTCAGATAGGACCAAATGCTTTGTATCATTTACATTTCCCATGGATCTGCAGATTATAGAGATATTTATATCAATGTAAAGCAAAGACATCATGACCTGGGATCAGACCCAGAGACTGCCAGTTGAATCTGCTCCTTAAAAGTAGGAGAAAAACAAGCAAAGAGAATGAATAAAATACTTACAAGTAGGAAGATATGGGGATGCAAGCCAAATGTCCAATGCGCAGGATGTGGTTAGTTATCACGCCCAAATCTAAAGGGACTGCACGCTGAGAAAAGCCCCTATAAAAAAACCAAATCAAAGCTGAAGAGTTTAACTACATTAATAAAAAAGCAGGGAGGAAAAGTGCTTAATTTTGACTGTTCTCAGTGCCAGAAATTTCAGAAGAAGACAAACCGACTGGAATGCTGGCTTGTTTTATTCCTGCTAGCCACATCCTTCTACTGTTCAGTTACAGCACTGCATGTATAACATAAAAACCATGCTCATCTCTTGATCTCTGCTTTACAGCCATGCCTTGATAACACCTTTCTCCTCTTCTTTTGCAGAGTGCTCCAGTACGAAGACAGCCCACTGTCCCCTGGCACTGCTTTAAGCACTAAAGCCCTGTATCTGCATTCCAGTTCATTTCACATTATCCCCTAAAGAGTGCTGCCAGGAATCAGGTCTTTCTGTATTACACATCATTATTTATTCATTCTCTTTATTTCAGACAATCTGCACTTTAATTTCACTTCTCTGAAATCCCCAAACTTAATATTATATACGCACAAGGGCAGCTAGCAGATTTTTGTGCGCTGCATTCATTCAATACCTAAAATCAAAATGTGGCCCTTGAACTGTTTTTAATAAAGCAAATTAAATTGATTGTATATGAAGACACAATCCCAGATGATGCAGATTAAAGCAAAAGTAGGGCCACTTTCAAAAAGATCCTCCCCTCCAGGAAAGAAAAGACGCTTGCACAATCATTATACATCTCAGAGCTCCAGCCTTTCAGCACATTTGGTTTGAACTGCATTAGAGAAGCAGATCTCTGGGGATGAATGTTAATGCATTGTTGTGTTGCTTTCAACCCTTCAATCACTGAATCTCTTACGGTTTAAGCCTGCCCAAGTTCAATAAAGAAAATTATCTAGTGCAGCTGTTAAAAGTCAGCATTGCTGAAATCCAAATGTTTTGATAACGTTGATTACACCAGTGTTCCACCCAAAGCGAGTCTGACAGCTTGCTGACCACCTCCCCAGCAGAAGGAGAGGTGGGAGGCCGCAGGTGAACCCCCAGGTCGGCTTCCCCAGCGGTGGACTCAGCGCGTCCTCTGGATGCGAGGGCATGCACCCCATCACCCAGAAGCACGTAGGCTGAGGCAGGTGGTGGTACTGGGATGGAGACGAAGATGTAACAGCCCTTGTACTCATTTTTTCTGGCAAATCTGCCTTGTGTAACAAAGACCCCGATCCTATGTCCCTCAGTTTTCTCTCCTCGTAGCAGAGACCCTTTCCCTTCCCTTCCTTTCTTTCAGAGCAGCTCTCTTCAGGGAAAGAGGCACAAATGTCTGCAACAGGGAATTTATCTTCAAACAAAACAAACATAAATGATCTTGCTCCTTTTCCAGCTCTCTTTTGACTCTGCAGGGTCTCCTTTAGTCCTTCTCCCCCCCGGATACACAGAGCACTGCTCTGGCCCATTTAGCTCTTTGTTCAATACAAGGCCCCAATCCCCAGCAAGGCGAAGGGAACAGAGCCCACCAAATCTTGAGCTGATTAAACACACCAGAGACACAGTGCAAAACACAATACATCCTCACGGTTCTTTAAATGCGTGCGTTCATATTCAAACGGCAAGCGTACACAACGAGATGGAGAGATCTGAGCTTTTAATCACCTTTGAAGAACACAAAAATATTTGGACCAGAACATCAAGAAGCTTATCTACAGGAGACCCCTTGGCATACACCGTTGTATGCCACGGTCCTTCATCCTTTTTTTGCACCAGTCTAATGCCCTTTGCAGCTATTTTCACGTTCCCAGCGGCAGCAGTAACCCACAGCCGAGGCTCGTGCTGACCACGCTCTGGCACAGCAGGAATTGTCCCAAACACCATAGTCACTCCCATCGCCAATAAGATACGCGGGGAGCAGGGGCCCCTGCATCTCTCGGGATGTGAATAGGGAAAGAAGTCTCATCACCATACATCTGGGACCACAGGTGGGGAAATAGGACCCTCTGTGATCCTGCCTCCCATGGAAGTGTGAATCTGAATCTCACCCAAAGAACACACAGTGCCAGGGAAATCAGTCTCTTTCCTGTGTTGCTTTCCTAAAAATACTTATTTCCCACTTTTGTTGAAAACTTCCTGTGAAAAATTACAGGTTGCTAAAAAAAAAAAACCCAAACCAACAAACCTCAAAGTCCCACTCTTCCCTGACCATAGTGATGGGTGATACTTGATTTCTCGGTGTCTAGTCCCAGCTTTACTCCCTTTACTCCCACTCTGACTAACTTTTGTTCCTGTTGGCCACTTTCAGACAAATTCAACGCCAGGCAGAAACCTCAAAGCCGCTCAAGCTCCTAAAGTTTAATNCATAGTGATGGGTGATATTTGATTTCTCGGTGTCTAGTCCCAGCTTTACTCCCTTTACTCCCACTCTGACTAACTTTTGTTCCTGTTGGCCACTTTCAGACAAATTCAACGCCAGGCAGAAACCTCAAAGCCGCTCAAGCTCCTAAAGTTTAATGACAGCGGATGATCAGGAAGAGGAGACATGAAGGTTCAGACAGCCACTTGGTTGCCCCTAATAGCTTTAGGCCTCAGTAATTGATTTCTACAGTCAAACACAGCCACCGAGATGTCACTGCCACAGTACCAGACGGCGGGTGCCTCTGGAGACAGCAGGCTGGAAGGAGGTCCAGGGCAAGATTAGCCAGGGAAGAGGGAGGAATCGGTGGGTACCAGGATTCCTTAATTTCTTCATTTTGGGGAATGACTTATTGTTTGATTTCTCGCAACCCCAAATTCACGAGTTTTGTTCGAAGAGAAAATTTAGTGTAGTGTGGAATGGCTGCTTAATTAGAAATTTACATTTTCACAGGGAAAAAAGAAAGGAAGGCAAAAAAAAAAAAGTCAGCTAAAGCCTGTTTCCCTCACTGAAGCAAGCATATGAAAATACTTCAACTGCTCTGTCTTGCTGTCTCCTTGCATGGTTGAGTCATCCCGTTCCTGCCACCCCTCCTTGCAGACGCTGCAAGCCGCTGTGTGGAGCATCCCAACCCTGGTTAGCCTCACGGGAGAAGACGCCACCCAGCACATGTCAGGGGTGGTGGTGGCGATGCAGTTAACCTCAGAACAAACAAAGTTCATTAAGCTTTGTTAGCTCATGCCTGACTCTTAACGTGGGGTCCCAATAACCACCTTTCGTACGTGACACAAGCGACCAGCACCGGACTCCATGCTTGGGGTGAAATGGCCGGTGCGCGGAGGACTATGCACTGTGTTCCCTCTCCCTGAATCTGAACAGACTTCTCATGGGAAGTCTGCTCCAGCTCCTCCACGTCGTTTACTCAGAGCAAAACCTACCAGATAAAATATCGAGCCCCAGGGCAAGCAGTCCTTGTTATTAGAGCTTGCTTTCATTCCCCATCACGCTCACCTGTGAAGCTAACAACTTGCAGGGCTCAGGCCCTCAGGTCCAGCATCCCTCCAGGTAAAGAGGGAAAACCACTCTGAAATATCAGGCACGGTCCCCTTCACCTACCACAAATACAGTTTAAGGACAAAATGTGGCTAAATCTGAAAGTGAATGGATTTAAGGTCTCTATTGTCCCCTCCAGTGCTGTGGCACAGCATCCTGCCCGATGCCAGAGGAGGTGGCTGCACACACGAGCGTAGCCGAGAGCCTCCGTCTCTCACACCCTACGGCGGCATGTCCACCCGCCGTGGGCACACTGGGCCAGCAGGTCTTGGGAGCCGTCCCTGCAGACTTCAGCAAGGGGCTCTGCTGAACAATAAGTGGCCCTTAACTTTGCTACTGAAGGGGGTTATTAGTCCTTAACAAATGAAGTTGTGACCCAGTACGTGGAGTCCAGAGTAATAAGAAAATACTGTCCTATGGTAAAATTCAGCTGACACATAGGCTTCAATATATTCTCTAAAAACAAAGTATACGGTCCATATCAAACCCTAAAATGTCAAGCAGAATTCATTTTAACCTCCTTAGAAATCCTGGCACAATATAAGGCTAGGACAGAAAGTTGTACCGTTTATTCAACAGAAACCTCTGTTAATGCATCATTTTGTTTCAGAATCTTTTCTCCGCCAAAAAGCAGATTCAGTACCAACTACGTACTGTGAACTTAAATGTCACGGCAATTTTAGGCGCAGATGTGGTATCTCACAGCCAATCCTTTCGCTGTAACTCTGCTTTCCGACTCAGGTGCCTCAGCCTGCTTTACCAAGAGACGCAAGGAAATGGCCTTTTCCTTCCATTCGCTGTTTCCCCTCAACTGTACAACAGAAAAGATCTCCATCTTCACGCCATTCCTTATTTTGCCGCCAATGCAGGCTGCACGCCCTCCCTTGACAGACAGACCGTGGCATTACCCTATCTGCATTTGTGTGCATAACATTTACATACTGTCACTGTTTGCAAAACAGTCTGCAATAACTTATGCAAAGATACAACACTATTGCAAAGGGAGATGCGGTGAACCACCCTGTAATGTGTAAGCATAAGGGGGCAGGGTTGCACCTGAAACGCCAAAAAGAGCGAGTGAGGATAGCACGAGACTATGGAAGGAGAGCTGCTGCTGGTGCTAGATAAAGTGATCTGTGCGACATTGCCTCTCAGGTGTCCTAGCTTTAGAGGACACTGTTACGTTCAAATCCAGAGCCAGACTAATTCCAGTGACGGGGATGTGTGGCAGCACGGGCGAGGGCTTGTCTCAGCATCTCACCAGACAGCCGCTGAAGGCATCACAGCAAAATCGAACACGTTGGGACATATCAAGGAAATTAATGAAATGATGGACAAGGTGCCTATATGAAGCTACAAGTAAGCACAAGGGAAGCTCAGTAAAATACAAAGATGATAGCTTGAGGGAGATAGATGCTGAGAGCACTGGCTGATTAAAGCCCAGGGGCTGTGTCTTGGTAAAGCAGGACAGGTGGTACATCACCTACAGGGAGACTGTTGAGGACACTTGAAAGTGAAGCCTGCGGCTGACGTGTCCAATGCAGGAGAGAAGGGGGAGCAGCAGAAGGACTGACAAAGAGGGGAGATGCAGTCGAAGTGGCAGGCTGAGAGGTGGGTTTTTGCAGCAGCGCCGTGGATCGACTATGCCGTAACAGGATTTCCTCTGCGCACGCCAGGAAAAGGAGGTAACCGCAGTCATGAAGACACAAGGGGAGGAGTGCTTGCAAGAGAGTGCAGGAGGCAGAGGTGAAAATGCCTTGACTTTTTAGTATTTAAATTCCAAGTCTCAAATCTATCAGAAACACCAGATTTTTCAGCAACTTCTGGATGTACTCTGTGGTTGAGCTAATTCCTCTCCTGCTCTATGTAGATGGGGAGCCAGGAGCCAAACTGCACTGCTTCCTGCCTCTGATGGGGAATTTACAGAATACCATTTATAATTTGCGCTGCACCAGTAAGACCCAATTACGAACCAAGACACTTGGCAGACAAGCTGTCCCAGTCGGCCTCTTACGTCTAAAAGGTTAACAAAATGCAAACGGCAATAACTTCCTAAGCCAAACATACTCACACATATACACTCACATACTTGGTACTAGAATAGACTCGGTTGCTGAAATAGCCCAGGGCCCCTTCCCCAACAGTTGAAGGTCCTACGGCATTTCTCCTGTTGACAGCGATGCACACATACTGGATATAGCAAGTAGCAGTCTGCTGGCAGGCAAGCCTGCACGCCAGAGCAGAGGAAAGCCAGGGAAACATGAAGGAGACGGAGGTGACATGCCTGCCTCTTCTTCCCCCACCTTGGGTGATGTGGATGACCCAGTCTGAGGAAGAGGTGGGGAAGGAAGGCAGCCAGTACCCAGCTACAACCATCAGCAACCATCCCTAAGGGGGGACAAGCCCCTCTAGACATTGCAACAGAGAGATGAAGGTTGCCCTTCATTTCGGTCTGTTCAGGCACAGAAAAGTCAGAAACAGCGTCAAAATGACTGTAAAAAGCAAAATCGTAAGGAAACAGACATCTGCCCTTCAGCAAGATCGCTTATCAGAACAAAACTGCCAGCACTATGTACATCCTGCACGATCCAGATTTTACATGTCTTTTATCCAGCTTTCTCCCATTCTCCTTTAATCACCCAAGAATTAAATTTAATGATACTCAGTATGCTTTCCTAATTTTCTTTGCTTATATTATAAGCAAATAAGCTTACGTTAAGCAATGTGGTAAATGCCCTTTACTGTTCTTTTCACAATCTCCCCCTAACTATTCTTTAGCGTTTGCAAGGCTAGGAAGAGTTTGCTTCGCTTGCTTTATGTCCCGAGCTTCATCACCTCTACTGAGATGATATTGTAACAGCCCGCATCGTTTAGCTAGACATAAAGTGTTTGGAAAGGGCACATTTTTGTGCATCCATCCTGGTTTTTTTTTTTTCCCACGTTGTGCTGTCTAAGCTCAGCTCTTTCCCGGCACGTTGGACAATTTATTTGCAGAGGGAGCAATTCCTTTCCCATCACCTCCCTGCAAACAATGCGAACGAGCACACACGGGTGGCAATCCACCCTTACACTCACACAGCCAAAAATGCGCTTGCACAGTGATGACCCAACGCTCTGCGCTATCAAACCCGGAGTCCGCAGCATCATTCAGAAATGGAAACCAACCTGCGCCTCCCTTCCGTCGGCATCCCTCCTTCCAGCAGCCGCGCACCCCCGGACGCCGTCCCCGCGCTCTCCCGGAGCGCTCGCGCCTCTGCCTCCAGCAAAAGCAATTTCTCCAAAACGAAGAAGCGTTCGCTCAGTTCAAGCGCTCTGACAACTCACAAAGTCGGTAAGGACAAAACCGGGTTCTTCCCAAAACACGTTTGGGAACAACCAAACACGGGCCTAACACACACCTCGGTTAAACGCACCCGAAAATCAAGCGCCCTTGATTACGGCACGGGGAAGACAAGACACGGAGCCGCCTCCCCCGGGGCAGCAGCAGCCGGCGAAGCACGGAGGGCAGAACCCGCTCCCCGTGCGCGCCGCGGCTTTCGAAGTCCGCCCGGAGACCCCGCCGGACGGCGAGCGGTGCTCGTCGCTGCACCAAGCCGAGCGACGGCTCCGGGCGGGCCGGGCCAGCCGCACCCAGCCGAGGGCAAGAAGAAGCGCACCCGGGATTTAGGCAGGTGGGGAGAAACCCACCCCAAACCCGAAGGGCCGACCTCCCTTCAAAAGGGAGACGGCCAGACCCCGCCGAAACGCTTCGGCTGAGGGCGCAACCGGCAGCACGGCACCCTCCTGCCCGCAGCTCCCCACTCACCGCGCCCGGCTCCGGCTGCGGCTCCGCTCCCCGTGCCCGGCTCCGGCCGCCCCTGCCCGGCTCCCGCCGCCGTCCCGCCCGGCCGCCGAGGCAGCGCCGCCCCCGGCC
>VZSC01010187.1:51721-71549 GCA_013398225.1 Steatornis caripensis
ACGGCTGTCCCAGGGCATATTCTGCCGAAATGTGTTGCTCTCCAGCTCCCGAGGCTGACCCTTTCCCCGCAGAGCGACCGTACGTCTAACGGGGCAGAGCAGCCCCTGGGAAACGCAGGCCCCTCGGCGGGAGTCTGCGAGGGTCAGGTCGCAGCACCACAGCCAGGAGCAGGGCACCGCGAAGGAGCGGGTCGGAAAAGCAGGCGCCCTCAGAAAGTCAAAACTTGCAGGTGTCTTTCTGAAAACCCTTCAAGTTTTCAGGAAAGCTGGTGAGGCCCGCAAGGATGCTTTGACGTCCTTTAACGCAGGGCTCAATTGATAGTCGTGCCAAGACCAGCTGAGATAATGCCTATGAAGTAGTGTAAATGAGAACAAAATCTGGCTTGGCTAGTTTGTTCAGAGAGTGGCTTACCTACAGCTGTGGTATGCTCTGGAATCAAATATTGGGAAAACGCTGGCTGGGCAGGATACATTTCCTTCCGTGGACACTGGAAGGAAAGGCTCAGCTGCCTTCTGGTGCACTTGCCTGGTTCACTATGATTTTTTTGGCCAAATGACTTTACTGTGGGTTATAAATCAGTGATGAGCCCTGTGAAGAGCAGATGGGGAGTTTATGCACCCTCTGCAGCTCCGTCTTGTGTCTGGCTAATGTCCATGTGCAGTTCTGAAAAGGATGTTGGAAAAGGTTGTTCTTCATTTTAAATTGCTCTTCGGGAGCTGCGCAGTTCATAATGCGCTGCGGAGGCACTGCTGTGAGATTTGCTTTCTTTGATATAGTCTGTACAGTTTCAGTAGAAGAGTAACTTGGGATGTCATGAAACAAAGCCAGTTTTGGAGGAGGAAGACATCTGAGAAAGTAAATAAAATACAAATCTTTAAGGGAAAATCATTCCCGATGAATGAAGCAAATTTCTCCTTGATAGTAACGTTTGAATTCAGTGGCATACAGAAGAAACGGGTTTGGCTTTCAAGTGGCAAAACTGCCCTTTCCTTATCTTACCTATGAAAAAGGAAGTCAGTGTTTTTGTGGTTTTGGTTTGTTGGGGTTTCTTTTAAGATTTGGCTTCTCGGGGAGGAAAGTCACGTATGTGGTATGTGAACACAAAAAACTAGAGTATCGGTTCGTGTTATGATATCCCTAACCTGCAAGCGGGCTACTGTCTTGGTTCAACTTGCAGCCACTGCAGAAAAGGACACGTTTGACAATGAACTTCGCTGATTACATGAGCTATTGTGGCAATAACACAGAAAGCCTGTTGAAACTGTAAGGAAAGAAATATTGTAGACACCTACTACACTACCAGCAATGATTAGATTAGAGGTGGAGAATCCTGCTGAAACCACTTAAAAAAAAAGCCACCACTGGGAATTTGCTATATCCTTTCATATTTGTATACTCAGACTAGAGGGCTCTTTGGTACAAGTCCTGTGTCTGGGTTGTCACCGGATGTAAGCAGAGACAGATGGTGGATTGAAGTTCTCGACGTTGATTTTGGCATAAAGACAGGGGCCCAGGTACAAAACTCTGAGGAGATGGGAGAAGCAAAAGTGGTAAAGCAAAATGTTTGAATCTTGAAAAAAGAAAGAAGCCAAGAGAAATGCTTCTTTTCTAGCTCAGTTATTCCAGCAGTGGAATTGCAAGCTAGGACAGACAGCAAGAATTCCCCCTGAGGTCAAGTGGGAGGAAGAAGAGAGGGAAAGGCAAATGCAACAGAACTAAAGTGGCTGCTAAGCCAGGCGTGCTGTTGCTAGCACTGGCCCGAAAAATCGATGCTTTCTAAAGAAAACAAATTGTGATCCCTTGGACTTTTCTCACTCTGGTGGATTCTACTTCAAAGCCTCATGCACCAAGGAATGAGGAAATTCCAAAGTGATTCCTCCTGATGAATGTGCTTACCCCGCAGCATCAGGCATAGTCACTAGTAATCCTTGGTTCTGGAAGAAAATCAAAAGTCAGATCCAGATCTATTCAGTAGGTCTCACAATCTCAGCCTGTGTGATGTAGGCTAGGTCATGTCATCCTACCTTCTACAGCTACAAAAATATACCAGTACTTTGGCAATGAGTGGGAATTCATTTTTGCAGCTGTGCTCTGATTTTTCACTCTTTTCCTGAATAAAGCACCTCTTGAGAGGAGGGGAACAGCGCCGTGAGAAGAGGGTACGCATTTGTTCAGCAGAGGAGAATGAGGCAGAAAGGCTTTTGTGCTTCTTGGACGTCACTGATATTTCCTGATTTTTTTTTTAGCTTGGGTTACATCACTGATGTCCTGCCGCTCTTTTGTGGCTTGCTCATTTGCCGCGAGCTGCTCAGTGACATTGGTGAAAGCGGCACGAGAGGAGTTGTCAGCAAGATCATGCCTCTCGCAGTCAGCTCTGGTGGCTGCGTCAGGACCTCATGCAGAGGCTGTGGTGGTGGGAAGCACCGCAGCTCGAAAGTAATTAAGTCGCTCTTTTATTGCTCTTCCTCCTCCTTGCTTTCTGTGCAAGCAGCACAGTATGAGCTGGCCCTTCCTCAGGACAGTGTCTGTCATGCAAAATGTATCTCAGAATGTTTTGCAAAGATAAAATGTTCTACTAGAGCATTAAGCAGAGAAACAGGAAGACAGAAAAGATCTTTTCAGAGAAGGTTTGAAAAAAGATGAAAGAACAGCAAAGCAGAAAAATGCATAGAGAGTCTTCAGACAGTGAGAACACAGAAATGTCCCTACAAAGCTACTTTCTCTTTTTTTCTTTTTTAAATGCAGTACAGTCGGCTAGTCCAAGCGGCAGGTTGAAGGTCTGGAGAGCACTCTGAATCGGTACGGTTGCTTCTGAAGTCCTGACCTGGAAGCGGCATGTCGAGGTGACATGGCTGGACCCATGCTGAGTCCAGTTGGGCCTCTGGAGTTCCGTTTCTGCTGCTCTATGAGGCTGTCAATGAGACAGTATGGTTTTAGTGGGTTTAATAGCATTTCTGTCTTAGAAAACAGAAAAGTATCAGAAATTGCATATAATAATAATTATTATAATTATTACTGCTTTGATCATTCTTGGTATGATTCCCTGTACCTGCTCAGAGGCTGTAGGTGGTGGAGTAAGCAAGGAGCTTCTTGATGCCCCTGCTCTGCTGGAAAGTCTGCCAACAAAGCTGCTGTATGCGCTTCAAATGTATGCGGGGGATGCTGTCTGCTTGGCTTCACTATGTCTTTTCTGCTTTAGTATTCCTTCCAGGTGTACCACAGCTTGGGGAACTTTGACTGAAGAAACTGATACAATGCCAGCTTCTGTGGGCTTCTACATTGTGAAATGCAGAACTTTTTCTGTTGTTATGAAATCAATCAACAAAGAAATGTTTTATCCAAATCCCTCCCTTTGTCTTCATGGTTAGAATCTGTAGCTGGCTCTTTTTGTCCTCACCAAGATGCTGTAATTTGTATATTGAAGTGCATGGTTGAATGCAGCTCACCCAAATTATGCATCAAAAAGAGCTGTATTTTAAGGTTCTGGATGAGTCTTTCTGAAATTCTTAAATGTACTTTATAGTCAACAGAAAGTGGCAGGTGACTGTGAAAACCTCCAGAGGGAGTTCTTATTCGTCTAAGTTTGAACACATGAGTTAGATGTACATTACCTTTTCTGATGGCCTTGAATCAATTTATCTTTCTCCTTTTGAGTACGTAGGGAACTTAGGGACTATCTTGGAACGTGCTGCTTCATTACACTTTAAGATGTAGGCATGCAGCAGTTCAATGAACTAAATCCTACTGTAGAAAATTAGATCCTCATCTGTCCAGCTGAGATCTTAACTTTAAACATTTACCTATAGAGAACACAGGTCTACTAAGAGACGGGATAAAAACAAAAGCCTTTGCTATTTGGACAGANGGAACATGCTGCTTCATTACACTTTAAGATGTAGGCATGCAGCAGTTCAATGAACTAAATCCTACTGTAGAAAATTAGATCCTCATCTGTCCAGCTGAGATCTTAACTTTAAACATTTACCTATAGAGAACACAGGTCTACTAAGAGACGGGATAAAAACAAAAGCCTTTGCTATTTGGACAGACAGTCCTTTCCCCAGAAATGCTGTCTCTCCCCTTGTTGCTCACCGAGCTCCCAGGGGAAAGCAGTGAGTAGCTACGCCTGCGTGTCGTCTTAGTGCCTGCATTTGTACTCAGCTTGTAGCACTGCCTTCAGCACGTGTTTTGTCTTGTACTTTTTTTGTGAACACAGTGGCTGAAAGCTAATGAGCTTGCAGGGTAATGTTTTCCAATACTGAAAAGGCTTCTGCCCTACAATTTACATAAACATTCCTATTTAATAATGGCCAACACTACAAATAGGAAAAGTCTTTGAAGACTTATTGAGCCAATATTTAACTTCTAATTCCTCCATCACATAAAAGCTACTTGGTAATGCAAAGACCAGCTAAATGACTTTTAAAGCTCAGTTCACTCCATCATTAGATGTTTTTAAAGTACTGTTAGACCACTATTAGACCTAGAATTCTCCAGATACCTCTAGTCTTTTTAATTACCTGTAGTCATTATTAAGACTAGTCACTGCAAAGTTCATTCATTCTCTCCATGCTTCCTACTAATCCGCTTAGGAACTTTGCCATTGAGCAACCTCAAGAGAGTTTATCTTTAATGAGGGCCCTATGGAATAACAGGCTATTCATTTCCCTAAAAATCACTTGTATAATATTAATATATTTACATGCTAATGAAAGGACAAGCACCTCATGCTCCCCTTATCCCTAATATGAAACACTGGCATGGATCATCTCTGCGTGTTAACAGTTAACATTTATCATAGAATCTTGTTAATGTTTGTAAGTCAGCTCTTTGTTAGGACATATCTGCAGTGAGGTACGGTAAGTACGCAGATAATGTCCAAGGTCAGATGGTGATGTCTTCTTGTGTCCAGGGACTGCTGGTTCTTCTGGGAATCAGGGTGCATGAATAGCCAGCAGCAAATCCTGTAATACAGAGCCAGATGATAAAGTTGTACTTGATTTTAAAGGCAATGAAATTCGTACCTCCCTTATGATAAATAAATAGTTCTGCAAGTACTGGAACTGCAAAAACTTGGTCTCTTAAAGAACTGTGTCTTGAGGCCTTTGACTTCTGGTCTTCACAAAGATACAAGCCCTACTTGAAGCTTCACTAGGCAGAGCTGTTATAAAGTGGGGGGTGTGTGTCTGTGTGGTTTTTGTGATGCCTAATACCACATTTCTTTCTGTGAGGAGGACCATGCTGTTTCTTGCCCTGAGTTCATATAGTCTAGTTCCCTGATTTCAGTAAAGTGATTTTTGGTTTACATAAGTATCAGTAAAATCAGATTAAACTCATATACCATGGCATCTTAGGCTTGATTCAGTTGCCCACAGAGAGTCATCCATGACATTTTACATGTCATAGGGTACCTGAGACATCGCATGGTGCTGGTAGATTTGAAAAGGCCCCATAGGAAACCTGCAAATTTCTTACCTGGTAACTGGGAAGCAGGCAGGACGCATACATAAGGGCATCTCAAATGGCACTGAACTGAGCTGAGCCTGAGTTCTCCACTGTCTATAATGGGATCTTGGGCACTCAGCTCACATAAGACACCCCCAGATGTGCACATATAATTGGGTATTATAATGACAAGCCAACTCCCGCTTTCCTCCCTTTTTTGTTTTTTTTTTTAAAATTACTTAAGTCAGGGGCAGCGAACTGCAGTCTAAGAAGGGTTTTGTGCCCGCATGGATCTCACTGTGGGGCCAGAAAACCTTTAAGTACCTAACCAAGATTTCCAAATTCAAGTCTTGTTCTGTACCTTTACCCTCCTTGCAACCCCCAACGGCTCCCAAAAGCATATCACTGTATCGGCCAGTACAATCCCTGTTTTTCATTGATACTTATGCCCTTTGCTGATATAATCAATCAGTTGTTTTGCTCACATTATATCATTCTGTGATTCTATGTGCATTTTTCGGTGTGCAGCCAACAGCCTGAATGTGGCCTCCAAATTGTAGAGTCTGGTCTCAGCTATATAGTGTGTTTCCACACTTTCAGTGCTATATTCAAATAATTAATGAGCCAACACTATTCTCTGTAATAGTTACTGATAAGTTTCCAGATCAGAGTTTCTCTCCTTACGATACACATTCAAAGCACTGTCTGAGGCATAATTTTGTATTAGGTGTTTTCACAGACATACTCTTGGCTGCTATTGCACCTGTATCAGATGATCCACTTACAAGTATTGGATATCTGTGAGGCAGAGCTGCCCTGATATCCTTACCTGTGATGTCTTAATGATGATGTCATTTTCAAAAGAATGGGTATATGGCTGTTAGTTAACCAAAACATTACAAATCTGATGCCCGTGTACTCTACAACCATTTAATACCATTCTGTCAGAGCAGAAGTGCTTTAAAGTGAGTACAAATGTGATCTGAGCTGATTTTAAGGCCCCATTACACTGCCAGAGCACTCCAAAGTGGCCTAAGTATAAACGAAAATCAGGACCTCCATCACAAAGACAAATGATCCAGTAAAAAGATCAATCTCCTCCCCACACAGTAGCAGAAACTACAATAGTAGAGACAAATTTCACCAGTGGCCTCCTGTCTGAAGCCTACGGAGCTGGCTGCGAAGCAGGCAGCAAGAAGGGAAAACAAACCCAAAGCGCAAGACTTATCTCACATGGAGCTGCCTTCTACCAAGGGAGTGTAGCACAGCTACTGCAGCCCGTGTCGGATGAAATATTCCCAAAGCGTGTCTCTATCTCTTTAGAAAGCACTTTTTTTTTTTTTAATACAGTAATAGATTCTGAGCTGAGGAAAACCTAAGCCAGTCTAAGGAAAGAAAGTTCATTACAATTCAGAGAAGTGAGAGTTTTTTTGATAATTTTAGCATCTCAAAGGTCAATGGCTGATGCATCTTTTTGTCCCTGAGGGTAACAGTGCCTTTTCCAGCAGTGTCCCCCTTTCATCAGAATCAGAGGAAATCTATGAACTGTGTGATAACCTTAGATAATTATTCAGAGAGTAGTAACACATAATGGTATGACATCATACTGTGATAGAATAATTCTGATAATGTATCAGCTCCTGAGTACGCATCTTCACAAGCCAGCCTAGGAACATGTACTCTGAGAAGATCAGCTTTTCATCTCAACCCTATAATGAAGTGCAGTTTCTGTCACCAACCAAGAGTGAAGAAACAGCAGCTGTTCCTGCCTCTTTCTGTGATCTGTTCATGTTCAAAGAAGGGCTGGGGAAAAAAAAAAAGGTGGATTCCCTATTGGTTCAGAGTCTGGTAATACCAAAGGTGAATAATCAGGGGTTACCTTTGGCCAGAGGCACTGAAGGTATACAAAAGGGACAAAAGCTCTTTTTCTTCCCAAAACAGCTATGCTAATGGCAAGTGCAATTTTCACAGACTTTTTGGTTGAGACAGTGTTTAAATAAGTTGGATCTGATTCTGAGAAGTACTAAATAGCACTTTGTGATACATGAGAGTCCTTCATTGACATTAACATCAGAGCCTTTGCCTTTGGCGTCTCTTGGCTGCAGTCAAGGATGCTAAAGCATGAGACTGATAGAGAGGCAAATAACTCTTCACTGAAAGTTCTCATCTCCTTGTAGAAAGTGGAGCTTTGCAGTTTTCTACACGCTTACCCTAAAGCAAGCATATAACATATGCTATGTTATGCAACCATGCGTTGGACCACTTATAAACTACAATTCCCTTATTCCTGCCTCCTTAGGTTCTGCTTTATAGTTTCTCAGGTTTTAAAAAGAGAACTCAGGATATGGGTCATTGTGCTTTCTCACACAATTTTATGTGTATCTATCCAAATGCAATTCTTCTTCGCTATTGCTTTTTGACTGTATTTCAGATCAGAGAAGCCTGACAGACAAGCTCTTCCTATGTTGCACCTTTGAGGCTTGCAAGATCAAAGTTCTGCTGAAGTATAAACCGGAGCAGTAAGAGTTGCTTGCTCCAGCCATTTGGTGAGATAGGTTTGTCCATGAAAGCCAGGTCATCTAGGTCACATTAGATTTCTGGGTTACGCTTTCCAGCCCAGGCTCGTACTGGCTACAAGCAAGACTATCATCCAGGGCTAGCCAGCGCAGAGAGGATAATGCAACAGCTAGCCATATCTAAGTTGTGTTATGAGTGCAAAGATGTCCTGTATTTTGCCAGTCTGATAAATTTTAATCTTAGATTTTTCCCTTTCCTGGTTTACAGTTTTTGCTAGCTTGGAAAACCTTCCTTTTATTTTCAAAAGCCACCCAAGGTGTATGGAGGGCCAGCTCTGTGGTGGGAGATACAAGCAGCACTTGGAGGACAGGACCTGGCTTGGCTTCTGTGATGAGACCCCTCCATCACATTCTTCAATATCCTTTCCTGTCTACTGGGCTATCTGAGAGATCTTCCAATGAAAGATGCTATTAAAAAGATTTTATGTCTTAAGATTTGTTGTTAATCAATGTGTTGGATCTGTGTGTCCAGGCTTTGGTAACAGGGGAAGGGGCTACATGGGCAGGTGGCCCCTGTCAGAAGCTGCTGGAAGCTCCCCCAGCTCCAAGTCAGCCCTGCCTTGGGCTGAGGCAGTGCCATTTAGAGACAATGGATGCTTCTCTGCGTATTTAAGAAAGGGTCAAACGAGCGGTCCTTGAGACCTGCAGCAGAGGAAGGAGGGGGATGGGAGAGAAACACCTATGGAGATACGGGGAGTCAGTGAGGAAGGAGGGGAGGGAGGCAGACGGAGGGGNAGTGCCATTTAGAGACAATGGATGTGTCTCTGCGTATTTAAGAAAGGGTCAAACGAGCGGTCCTTGAGACCTGCAGCAGAGGAAGGAGGGGGATGGGAGAGAAACACCTATGGAGATACGGGGAGTCAGTGAGGAAGGAGGGGAGGGAGGCAGACGGAGTGGAGATTCCCCTGCAGCCCGCGGGGAGAAGGCAGGCTGTGCCTCTGCAGCCCATGGAGGATCGCGGTGGAGCAGCCCGTGAAGGACCATGGCAAGGCAGAGATGGACCTGCAGCCCATGGAGGACCACGGAGGAGCAGAGAGGGACCTGCAGCCTGTGGAGGACCCCACGCCAGGGGAGGTGCCTGCTCCCGAAGNCAAAACTAAACATGCCACTGTTGAGAAGACTGAAGGGATGACAGGGGAAGATGGTTTAGCAGTTTTGGGATGGTGGGCTAATAGCTGCACGCTGGGGATGGTTCACTTCTCGTATAATTTTATGCATGTGCAGTTCCATGGGCACCAGTGATTCACATGAGTGGCAAGAAAAAGCCCTGTAAGAAACCCAGACCCCTGTAAGAAGCAGTCAGCCACAAACTGATTTATTCCCTTTGCTCAGTCTGGCAGATAGTTTTCTTGAGCCAGGTTCCCAATATTGAAATCCATGAAATTATTCTGTTTGGCAGCTATTTCTTATTGTTAGCGGAAGAGCTGTGGAAAATGAGTTTGTGATTTCGTTTATAACCTCTGTTCCAAGTTGTCCTTCGTAACTAATTGAAGGCGTTCAGGTGGTGCCAGTTTTTCACCCTCTGCAACAACCACAAACCCATCACTGCTTAGAATATATTTTTTCATAGATTTACTATTCCACTGTCTTTTTATGATACGACTGTTTGTTGCTTTCTCGTAATTTACACACAAACATGTATGCGTACATACTAGTAAGGTGCCAGGTTTCTTGATCTGTAGTGCTGACTATCAGTACAAGGTAAATTCATGTCCTTGGTTATGGTCACATGAACTGCGAAGGACTTGACATTTGGAAGCAAGAAAACGTCAGACAGTGCTATTTAGTCAACCTTTTAAGTTTTGGACATACTGTAGTGTAATGAATGCAAAGCCCTCAGCAAATAACATCACAGATGAAGGATTTGGTTTAGTACTCCTGTTACCCTTAAGCTGAAGTAAAGGTTTTAAATATGTATAAATTTGTTAACAATAAAATAATGAGTTATTGTTATGCATCAGTAATGAATTCCCGGAAAATAAGCTGAATAGATGAGTAGTATTTTTTTCACCCCTAGTAAATAGAAATATATGGGAATTAGTTCTAAAGATTTGCAAGCTTTCAATGTGAGGCGTATGCTGGAGCCTTTCTCCCGAGGTCATTTATTCCAAGTCCAGCTCATTAATGACCAAAGTCTTCAGGCTTACCACTTTCTAGTTATTTGCTAGCCTATCTGAAAGAAGACTGGTTGTCTCAATCCATCAACCATGCCAAGTTAAATGGGTTAACACAGCATTTTCACATCAAATCACTCCACGAAGGTAACACTGTTAAATACACATGATAACTCTGAACTGTACCAGTGTACTTTTGGTAGGCTACAGGAATAGCTCCATGGAGGCTGGAACTCTATGAGCTTGCTTGCCTGCTTTGATTTATTGTTTGTACAAATGCCAGAGACGCTGCCTTGCAAAAAGGTATATAAAAATTCAAAGTTATCACTTGAATTAAAGCAGAAAAAGAGATTCTTATCAAATTATTGTTCCTGTTTTCTATCGTGCAAGTTGTGATATTATAGCTCCTGGCTTCCTATTCATTAAATTGCACTAATCTACTAGCTGGTACCAGAATAATAATTTTTAAAAATTTTTCTTTAATTTACTAATATTCCTGTCAATTCTGTATGTTGATATATATCTGAAATAACACTTTTGTGCTTGGTGAATGGACAGCAGTCTAAAATCAGAAAAAGCAATACATGGTCCAGATACAAAAAATTCACTTTGCTAGTGAGACACACGTTTCAAACTATTTCTAACATTGCCTTAAAGCACAGTCTTTATTTTCCTCTATATCTTGCCCTGACTTGTACATATAAAAATTTCTCCTTGTCCAGACAGGTGAAACTACTGCCCAGCAAGCCCTTGCTAACAATTGAGGTGAGTGAGATTTGGATCTCTGTGCCGAGCAAGACAGAGCAAGAATTCCTGTCCAGCTCACCTGCAACAAAACCAAATATTCTCATCACTTTCCGATTTGTTTTTTATTTTTTTTTCTGAAACACCCTTAACTTTTATCTGAACCTTCAAGTTAACGCTGTGCTGGAAATACAAGAACTCCCTTTGCCCGTATCCTCTTGCATCTGCCTGTCTGGAGAGCCCCGTGTCCAGGCCTTATACTTTAAGCACCCTATTCAGCAAAGGACTGCTAATCTGTGCTGCTAAGTGAATGGTAGGTAGATAGACAGCCTTCAGCTCCCTCGAGGTAAAGAGAAGGAGCCAGGGCATCCATCTCCAGCCACTCCACGTCTCTTCCTGGTGGGCCCATGGCTCCCTGGCCATGACCACGATATCTCTATTTTTCTCTTTCACTCGTGGTTTGGGTGACTGGCCCAGTGCTTTACCTGCTCCCAAAGCTCGTAAATTTTAAAGAACTTTTTGGGATAGCTCCTGCAGTAGTCTCCCGCTGCTCAGGCTGATGCTGTTTCTTCCGACCCAGCCTATCTGTGGCTTTAAGTATTTCCCCTTCAGATATGTGCAAGCCACAGACGTCTGGAATTGAAAAAGCAGCCCAGGTTGTGATCTCAGTCACACACCAGTGGAGATGATTCCAATCGTATGGGAAGGGAATTGAGACTTTAAATCTCACTACATGGTGGTGTGAGTTGAGTTTTTCATGCAGAAACCAGGAAGGGTGCTGGCCATGACTACCCTTTCCTTTCCCAGTGCTGGGCAGCGCTCTCTCAAGGCACTCAGGGTCCTGGGCTCAGGACCCTGCAGCGCAGGGCAACACCAGTGCTTTGTCCTGCTCTGCCTGTGCCATGTGATCTTGGACGAATAACCCAGAGGTGCTTTCCAACAGGTTTCTATGATGCTTCTCTGCACCTGGACTGCAGCCACTGAATTCAAGAAATAAATGAGTGCACCAGCACGGTGAGTGTGTCTTCACCAGACCTTGATAGGGTCAGAAGAGACAAGTAGGAAGAGACAAGCACCTGCCGTGGATTCATCTCATCAGACTTTGCACATTTAAGAGTTGGACAACATACACCTGTCATGTAGTGAAAGGCGTATGGGATGACCTTCTCAAAGCACCTCTCGCTGCTGATCTAGATCTTCTAGGTCCCTTGAGTGAGGGAAGGGTGTAGCTGGGGTGTGATGCCTTCTGCCCATGCTTACAGCCCACAGCAGCTCAGGTTCAGGACCTGTCTGTTAGGTGCTGAAAGGCAGCTAAGAGCCCTGAGCTAACAGGTTGCTGAACTCGAGGGCAACTGACTGCTGGTTGCTTTGCATGGGTGGGCGTATAGTGACTACAGCAGAGAAAGTCTGCGCGCTGCTGGAGGTCTGCAAGATCTCAAGAGGTGGTAAATGCTGCTTCCTTTCTCTGTCTTTTTCACACTATATCCCATGGCAGGATTGTAAGGCCAGAATTTATCCCCTAAACCATGCCAAGGTATTTGAGTTTCTGTAGTATATGTCTGTTCATAGCTTCGGAAATATTTACAGTATTTAGAACTGCCATCTGCAGCTAAGACTGCAACTGAGTGTGTTTGCTTCTATAGGAAGTCAACAGTCATATATGAATATGCCTCTTCTCTTCATTTATTCCTCCCAGATGTGCTATTTTATGTTAAAAATATTCTTTCATTCATTTAATCTTATTCTGGAAGACACTGAAGCATTTCTAAGAGGGCACTTAATTTCATTAGCTTTTCTGAAAACAAAAGCACAGCACGAATACCTAAGTAGAAAAATTAAGTTACTAGATGCAAGTCAGAGTAGGGAAATGCTCTGATATGAGTTTTACAGACCGCAGACTCTTTATAAACTCGTCACTGTGGTGACTAAAATTATAGCCACAATCCCAGTGACCAAAATTTTGTGCAAGGAGAAGCAAGACAGCGTGACTTACTGCTGTGGTGCTTTATATGTGTGAGGACAACAAGGCTATGTCTGAACATAGAGCAGCTGTCAAAGCAGTCTCATATGGTCCTCTTCTATTAATCAAATAGTTTCACTGTAATAATGAACATTGTTCCTCTCTGAGGTATCTTTTTTCTCCTTTTAGCTAGATTAGTCTCTGAAAGCCGTGGCTGCCCGGGTGTTTTCTTCTCCAGTAGCTGAAAACCCTGAGATTAATTTATTTGCTTCTGAACAGAACTGAAGCAATAGAATGCTATTTCTCCTCTAAATAATGCTAATAGCTAGATACATGCAAATTTCAGGAAACCTGACATAAACCTTATAAATTTTGATTTTAGACATATTTTTAAGATGTATTGTTTTGCTTTAGCCAGTGGGAGTTCATCATCAAGGTCTTGTAACTTAAGGAAAAAAAGTTCTTTTTGAATCTGCTCAGAGGTAGTAGTATATATCCAAACAACTGAACAGAAATCAAATTAATTCCTCTGACATTACATTAGTCACAAGAAATAAAAACCTTGTTCAATAAACTTTATGAATTAATGCTCTTATAGATATTTATGCCTCTACTTTCGACATTATTGCTTAAATTTCATCCACAAAATGCTGATATTCATCAGTTGCTCAAGCAAAATGTGTTTATACAACCAGAGTGGGTCCTTGGATGGGTAATATAAGATTTGCATATAAATAGAGGATATCACAGGTACAGCATCTTGTGGTTACTGCAAGAGGTTGAGACTAAAATAGCCTGGTTTGTGACCTTGCTTCTACCATTGCCAATCCTGTAAAGTGCTGGTTGCTCTCAACACCTCCCTAGACCAAAGCTGTGGTCATTCACCCTATTGCGTGTAATACAAGAAGTAATAGGGGCTGTCAGAATGAAAACATTGGATATCAATGCTAATGAGAAAGTGGCAATCCTAGCTTTGATAAGGGCTGCGAAAGCAGCAAGGTGTAGCCTGTAGTCCTCAGCACCTTCATACAGGGGTTTCAGAGTGGAGCAAAGCTACAGTCAGGAATGAATACGGCCAAACACATAGCAGCCATGGGCACCGCTGGTAAGGCGAGCCTGCCAGCCTGCACAAGATGAGATGAGATTGCGTGACCTCCAAACGCTACCACTATACAGATAATGGTAAATAATAGTGTTTCTGATCTTAGGTGACACTCTGTAGGCAAAAAGGGACATAAGATATAGCAAAGTAATAAGCGTTATATTGACTCCAGGCTTTTGTCAGTATTTCCAAGTTTGGAGCCAATATAAAGCCTAATTGTAGCAGGATGGTAGCTGATCATAAAATTACTAGTCATATATGCATTCACTCAGCCATGAATTTAAAGGGAGTTGATAAATCCCCATCCATTCAAAGCAAACCGAAGGCATGGTATTTTATTCTTCTTGAACGGTCCAAGTTCCATATTCTGGTGAAAAATTTCACACAAAACCACGTTTCATTTTTGTCCTTCTTTGGGTCTTCTGGGTTGGAGGTATTGTCACTTTTGATTATCAGAAATGTTAATAATGAGAGAGTCATCAGCAATGACAATGGGACAGCAGGGGTTAAACACAGGCTGGTGACAGAATTTCATCTCTTACAATATGAAGTCTAATTAGCATTAATATATTCTTCGAGCTAAATTACACCCAGTGTTTTGCATACATAAGTACAGAAAAATACCATTTAACAGCTTCATAGATCAAAGCGCTCTGTGTAAGACCTGGGTACCTGCTACACGCAGAAATGGCAGCTCCAGTCGGGGTTTGCTGTCCCTATTCTGAGTGAACACCATGACGGCACGCAGGATGCAAACAGAGGTTGGGGGACCGAGCCGGTAGTGGAGGGACCTAAGGATGCAGCGGTGAACCCCAGATGCCATATGGATCTACACTTTTTAAAGGGCAGAGGCATCTGAGTGCAAACATCTCACCCAAATTATTTCTAACTTTGATAGAAACAAGTGAGCCAAAAAGACCATGCTTAAGGTTGGTTTTGAGGAAACTTTGCTCAGAATATATAATAAAAATAAAGGTTATGGTGTGACAATCTTCATATTGTCCCTCTTCTGTGTGCATTCTAGATGTCAGAAAACAATAACCTTGTCTGTTTGTTGCAATGAATTTAATGTACACCACACAGTCAATATAATATAATGCTTGTAACATGTTTTGAAAATGTAAAATGCAAGTGCTGAGGGCAGTTCTTGTAATGGATATCATATTTTTTTCATAAAAGACATATAGCAGACAGTTATAAAGTAATATGCTGAAAGACAGCACATTAATTTGATGGCAACAAATAAATAATGGATAGCTATTGTTGGAAAGTTTTGCTTCTTTGGGTAGCGTTATTCATCCCTTAATTTATTACTTCTTTATCCCAAGACATACATGGCTCTTTGCAGGCCTGAGTGAGAAAGATTGCAACAGAGGGAGATGGGGAGGAGGTGGGCAGGCGACTGAAGAGCAACAACAAGGTTATGAATATTTGATTAGTTAAAGAGGAAGGTGTCAGCCCTTTACACTCATTTTTAGGGTTTTCCCTGTGCCGTTTGGTCCCTGTACTTGGGAAGAGGAGGGGCAGACATTATTTAAGAGTCTGAGATTCCTATGTAAAATACAGAGGAACTTGAGTGGAAACCGTATTTTTTGTGCTGCAGCGTTCTTCTTTAGGCATTTCTTTTTACAAAGGAACAAACTCTTTCTCTGTTAGATCAGTTAGGCAAATTTCAAGACTTTTTAAGCCATGTCTTTCTTTTCAGACCCTTATTAGTGAAACTTCCTTTCTTTGTTTTGAGTTCGCTGGTTTGCTCTTTTTCCTTCAGCAAGAAATTATTTTGGTGCAGAGTTAGTTGTTACTCTTTTTGCTCTTTAATCACGAACCCATCTGCATGGCTTGGCAGTAAGGTTGCTCTCCTGTAATCCAAGTCTGTTTGCAAAGCCCCACTGAGCATTGCTCTGTATCCCTCAGCCAGGGAGTCACATTTCCTAAAGATTCATTTTACTTTTGATAAAACGCCAAAGGCTTGTTCTGCTCTCGTTAATCAATAACACACTCTCCAATTTACCGAGCACGGTAAGCCCAGCTGAAGGGTGAGCTGCCACGGCTATTTCAGTTTAGGCAGGGGTCTGTCTGTCTCGGACCTGGCAGTCATCATGCAAGACATGCTTTGGGAGCAATCAGTTGTTTTTTTCCGCCTTTTGCATTGTAGTTTCTGCTGCTGCTGCTGTTGCCTGCTTTTGTAGTGCTATGTTTCAACACAAGGTTACAAAGAGAGGCAATTTTTTGGTGCATAGGGCTGCTCGCCTGTCTGAGCCCAAGCTGGGATGGGCTGTCAGCAGCGTTCATGCTGCTCTGTGCTGCTGTGATGGAGGCCGGCATCTTCCCCGGGCCATGACCGTGCATGAAAATCAGTGTGAAAGTGTCCATAAGTGACATTCTCTAGGAGCTGGAAGAGATTGGCGGTGCCTTGATGTAAACTGGCAATATGGACGTGTACAGGTATATTTGGCATCATGGAAAAAACATATGCTGGCAGTGAGGAGGGGAGTAGCTTTTACTCCCGGAGCAGAGGGAACGCTGCCAGAGGCTCGCCTTTCTGGGAAAATTGCTCTTGATGTGGATTCAAGACACAGGGAAATGCCTGCAGAAACCTGAGCACGTCTCGCAGGCCGTTAACATTGTGCTTAACATCTGGGGGTCAGTCAGAACAGCTGTCAAACGCAAGTAGCAGGNCGATGAGGATTCAAGACACGGGGAAATGCCTGCAGAAACCTGAGCACATCTCGCAGGCCGTTAACATTGTGCTTAACATCTGGGGGTCAGTCAGAACAGCTGTCAAACGCAAGTAGCAGGCAACTCAAAGTCAAACTAAAATCTGTTAAGGGGAAATATGAAAATATTTCTTCCAATTGTTTGGGGCCTAACGCGATTGAACTGACTTTTAAATCTGTCTAGAGGGTGACCCTCCTCTTCTGATGTGAATCTTTCCCATTCTTCCCAATGGTGTTCTTGTTCTGCTGTGAAAACCGAAGTATTTTCATTTAAGCTTGTGTGGGGACCTTTAGAGTAACCCAGTTGAGTCTGATGTTCAAGCTTAAGAAATTTTAAAATTTTCCTATTCTTAAAACTGATAAATTATTAATTATCTGATAAGAGGAAATCAGTTGTTAAATAATCCTCAGGCACAAGTTTACAGTACTTTTAAATTCAAAGATAAACTATTGCTTCCATCATTTCCCAGGGCTTGTAATCTATGTTCCACTAATTAACACACTGTTTGAATTATACATTAGCTCTTATTCTTGTTGCTATATAGCACACTGACTGATCTGCACTTTAGCTTTTTCCCTTTTAGCCGTCAGCCCCTGGGAGTCAGGCTGAGGTTTTTACGTGGCATCACTATGGCCCAGCTGGGGTGATAATCCCTCTGTCTTAACTGTTTTCAGCTCCATGTGAACAACTGGAGCAAAAGCAGTGCTTTTGTGCCCGGGACTTTCTCTCTTTTTTCCCTCCGTTTTCTGTTTTTCTTGTTTTTTTCTCTTAGGCTAAAAAGCAGCCTGTTAGTAGTAGAACTCTCAGGGTAGGATGGTTTGTGCCATTCTCTGGATGTAGTTAAGGAAAACCACAAGTCAGAGATGAAAAGAGTCTGATAAATCTGATAAACAGATCTGAGCAGGTAATTAGCAATGTGGAAGAGAGGTGGCTGTGCCCATCCTGCAAGGATGGAGAAGCNTTTTTCTCTTAGGCTAAAAAGCAGCCTGTTAGTAGTAGAACTCTCAGGGTAGGATGGTTTGTGCCATTCTCTGGATGTAGTTAAGGAAAACCACAAGTCAGAGATGAAAAGAGTCTGATAAATCTGATAAACAGATCTGAGCAGGTAATTAGCAATGTGGAAGAGAGGTGGCTGTGCCCATCCTGCAAGGATGGAGAAGCCAGCTGACCCAGCAGCAATTACTTCCAGAGTTTTCATGGTCTCATCACCTTTTCGTGTGCCTATGAATATTCCGCATCTCTTGCAGATCTTCCGCATCTCCACGTATTCCACATTTCTTGCAGGTAACACTGTCTAACCCCAGCAGCACCCTCCAGAAATAAAACCAGGGCAGCAGCAGATTGTGTGTCAAAAGTGTGTTGTAACTCACAGCCCTGCAGACAGGTGTCAAAAACCCTGACAAATATTAACCAAGGTTTCAGAAGAGCTTAAAGCTGTTTGATCTTTTTTTCTTCTGCTGGTTTACCGTCTGGGTTATATTTGGAGCATTAGAATGCTTCCCCTTCACAAAATAAATCCATATTAGTATTATAACATCTGATTTATAAATATTTGGGTATTTCGGGGTTCAAGTGTACATATATCACACATACATTCATGTTTACACATGTGTAGTGCTTGAAGAGCACTACTTATGTTAGTATGAATATATATGTGTATATGAATATACCATTGCAGGCCGTAGTAAAATATTTTGGTGCTTTTTTGTTTTTAAATCAGGAAGCCATTTATTTATAAGCAGATACACAGACTTTTGTCCATGGGTACATTTGTATGCACATGCATTCACATAGCAAATGAATATTTGTAAAGTGATAAGGTATTCTTAATTTTGAGTTATGTGAAACAAACTCATTTTTGCTTTTATTAATTTATTAAAATTTGTATTATTTCATATTTTCTGCTGACTATCAGGGTTTTTAAATTGCTTTTAAAGCTAAAAATGGACCCTCTGCTAGCGTTTTCAATGAACTGAATATGGAAAAGAAACATTACATTTACTGAAATCCAAAGCATTTTGATAATGTATTATCACGTACATCTTTTTAATGGTGACAGAGGAAATTGTGCCAACAACTTCAACTAGTGTAAGATTTTCTTCAGGCCTTCAGTCACCTTTCCTCGCTGAATTTCTTGTAGCCTCAGTGCAGAACAGCAGGTAAACACTCTGATTGCTTTTTTGTGTGTATTCTGGCAAATCTCATCCAAAGCTCTCTTCTGAGCAGAACCCTTTTATAACGTTCTCCCTTCTCTTGGATATAACAATTTCAGATTATTTTCTTTTCAGACACTTTTTGTTCCCTCTTCTAATTCTTATCAACGGATTTCATTAGCATGACTTGGTTTATTTAATTCAATATAAATGATATTAAAAAGACTAGACTCAACATGGGTAACTGCAAAATCTCAGTATGTATTTGTGTTACAAAGGTGTAGCCTACATAAAAACGCAGGTGAGAACATCATATTAGTTGTGTGCCAGGCTAGGGTCTGAAGTGTTGGTACCTTGTCACAACGGGAGCGATACTTAGTGAATCAATGGCTGCCTCTTTCGTATATCTTTAATTCGGGTCTATACCAGAAAACTAAACAGTCATCGTCATCTACATGGCTTCTTGCCCTGTGGATCCTCCAGCGTCTCATAATGTGACTGAGCTTACCAGACAGGCTTTCCCTCAGTCCATTAACTAATTCAAATCTGTTCCCTCCACCACATTGCCAATTTGCACGACATTAATGGGATTTAGTAACTTTGAGATTTTTTTCACTGAAATTGGCCAACATTGAAACGATGTGAAGAGACAGGAAATTATACCAAGATGAGACAGACAAGATTGTCAGCTCCACTTCCATAGGAAATCAGGCATATAATCTGTAAAATTTGCTGTTTTGTGATATAAGAGCCATTGCTGCTACAACTCTTAATAAGAGAATGGAACATATTTCTCGTTCTACTTGGCTCCACTTATAAGAGGACTAATGGAGTTTCTGTCATGGCCAAGGAGTCTAAATAAGTAGGCTTCTGCAGGACTGAGGTCCTGTCCTTGAAATTAAAATACATATAGGATATATTTCTTCACTTCCCTTAGGAAGCAGATGTATCTTGATTATAGCCAGAATCACAGAATCATGGAATGGTGGGGGTTGGAAGGGCCCTCTGGAGACCA
>VZSC01010188.1:0-18537 GCA_013398225.1 Steatornis caripensis
GGGGCGATGCCGGGGCGGCGTGAGAGCAACTGCCGGGGCAGGGCGCTTGCTTAAACTTCCCCGGCAAACTCTGTCCCCTCCTCGCTCCCCTTGCCCCGGTGGGGTCCATCTGTCACCTCGCAACCCGGGGCGGGGGTGGGTGCTGGTGCGGCTGCAGCTCTTCCCCTCTCCGCACCCCGCGGCAGCCGAAGCTGGGCAACCCGCACGGCTCGGTCCCGGTCCCAGTCCTCGCCGCCTCCCGGGTGATGGTGGGGAGGGGGTCGCCAGGATCGGGCGTGTTTGGACAGCAAAGCGGGCAGGAGCGCTGGAAAGGGGCCAGCGCCGCGGCACATCCCGCAGCCGGCACTCAGCAGCTCCTGCTGCCTTGTGCCTGTTCTGGGGGGTCGGGAGCTGCTGCACCCAGGGACTCTGTTTGCCAGAGACAGCCTAAGGATCCGGGACTTCCCTGCCATGAAATAGCTGTGTCCATCCCTGCCCTCCTTGCTTCAAAATCCTCCTCTTCTACGGGGTCCCTCGGACTGCGTTTTGTAACTCCACGTTGCATGGAAGATGACCGGGGCTGCTGCTGTCCCTGCAAGACCTGGGTGGCTCAGTCTCTGCTGCAGGCTTTGCTGGAGAAGGGTTTTTGCTCCCTGCAATCAGACACTGCCCAGCAACTCTGGGAGACACGGAGGAAACGCTGGTCTCTGCCAGATCCACCCATCACTCCTTCTTGCTGTCCTTGTGCAGCTTTGCTGCAGTCCCCAGTGACTGTGCAGGGACCAACAGCCCTGGGGAGCAGGCGAAAAGCAGGGGGGAGGCAGGGCAGGGGAAAGGGCTGGGGCTGTGTGGATCCCTCTTCACAAATCCCAGTTTATTCTATATCCTGCTCTTCTCAGGGCAATGTGCCCAGCCCTTGATTAGCAGGAAAATATCAATTACTAGCAACTCTCATTTCTGTTGTACACTGAGTACGTAGTACATGCCTCCAGGGATGACTCAAGAAACTTTGATTCTTTGCAAAGGCTTAACTCTCTCATCTCCAGCAATGAGCTGCTGCAGTAAAGGAACAACATTGGTGGAAATGAGTCTCCAGGCAGAAGAGCTGCCCAGGCAAATAACCATTCCAGCCCCATGTTCTTCGCCTTTTCCCTTGGTATTTTGCTGCCACTCCTGGCTGGGCTGCTTGTCTTGCAGAAACAAGCCTGCTCTCAACCCAGGGACATGAGGCAGCAGATACCTGGCTAGATCTTTTTTCTGAGCAGGGAATCACATTTCAGATGTGCTGAGAAACCCGAAGAGAGCTTTGCACTCCCAAGGCAAAGGTTAACTGATTTCTGGTTGGTGGCTAAACCCAAGCCTGGGGAGGAAATGATCTAGGAGCAAATCAAAGCAGGACACCAGAGGTTTGTTCTGGGCTGTTCCAGAAAAGTTTCATTCGGCACAAAAGGTTCTGCTTTCAGGTGATTTGACCTACTACCAAATCGTTCTTCCTCCCATTGGATGCTTAGATCCATTTAGCTGGAACAAGCCCTAGGGGGAGAGGGATGTGCCCCTGGGCTGTGGTTGATCCAAGCTGCTAGCAGGGGGCTTACAAACAGGGATCCCCTGCAAGATCTGAGCCAGATTTTGTTTGATGCACAGCGCTAGAGCTCATGTCTACAGGGATAAAGTACAGCCTCTGCCAGGGCAAGGGCCCAGCGGGGCTGGCAGAGAGCCCAGGGCCCTGGCTCAGGCCAGTGTAAGGGTCTTGGCCATAGTAAACCAGCGCCTGGGCTGGGTGGGGGCAGCCCTGAAGTGTCCCCATGACAGGATAGCTCGGGTCAGCAGCCAGCAGCATCCAAGTTGCCCTGGAGCAGGGGAGAGACAGTGTAATTTTGTATATAGAGCAGGTAAAAATAAGTCTCGGTAACGCATCCCTGAGAGACTGTGAGAGCAGAGCGGTGAGGGGCTGAAAGTAGCTGTGGCTTTGCTCTCAGACCTCTCCCAGCCCTGCATCTTGGCTGAGCTCTGCAGGCAGCTGTGCTGGGGTGCACGTACACAATTGCCACAATTTGTTGCAACAAATTCTGCTGATCTGGGAACAAACCTTTGGGTTTGGGGCTTTAGCAGCTCTCTAAGAGCAGCAGCAGAGCCTGTGGAGAGCACCTTTCCGCTCCCTGAGTCGCCCGGGACTGGGGTTTTACCCTGCCAGGCTCCTACTAGCTACATTTAGCTCAGGTCCAGCTACCGCAAGCTAAAGCTCAAAAATGAACTGGGAAGACAACCTCAACTCACGCGTGCTGTCCCAGATCTCTTGCTTGGCTGGCACTGGAAATGCAGCTATCGCCTCCCTATGCTGCCTTGACAGCCATGCAGAACTTCTCTTCCCTAGGCACGGTAGACCAAAATATCTCCTTTGCTCGCTGGCTGCCAGCCAGCACAGCTAGGGGAGGTCTGAGTGGGTTTGTCCTTGCTGCCCCATTGCTCTGCCTCGTCTCTCCAACCTCGATTCAGCCAGAAGCAATTTTGAAGGGAGGTGATTCATCTAGGTCTGAATTAGCCCTAAACCCCTAATGTGAGGTTTGGGGAGGGATATTTGCTCTTTCCCTCAGGCAGAGCTGGCAGATGAGTCTGCTCAGGGGGGTGTTACAAGCTGTGCCTGCTTTTCTGCTGGGGCTGTGGAGCAGGTGAGCTGTGGGGTGATGGGGAAGCGAAGTTAGCCCTGCCTACCCAGTGGAAATAATTTCTTTTAGCTGGAAACAAGAATTGCTCTGATTCTCCTGGGGCTCAGGAGTGGTGCTTTGGGACTGTCAATGAGCGGCTCTCCTGGTCTTGGCCAGGTCTTTCCCTCTGTGCCTTGGCCAGCCTGTCTGTGCATGCACCCCTGCAAAGCACCGCTCCATCCCCACGCTGCTCTGCGGAGAGGAACTGCAGCACCAAAGGGAATCTCTGAACTTTTTCACTGAAGTTTTCCAGGCAAAGGGGGAACATGGGGGGGGAAACACGGAGCCTGTTAGCGCTGGGTGCCTGAGGGTGCTGGGGAGGCCAGGTTGTGGCTGAAGGTCCTGGCAAGAGGCAAGGTGGGTACAGAGATTTGTCGCTGCGAAGCTTCTTGCTATTGTGCCTCAGGCATGTCCAGCCTGAGGTTTCAATGGCTGGCTAGCCACATCCACTCCACAGTGAGGTTTTTATTCTTATTTTATGTTTACTTCATGGCCAGGAAGGCTGTGATGATTTCTGCTGTGCTGTACCTCCACAGAGCCCATCAGCTTTTCCTAAAGTCATTGGGAAAGTCTCTTGGCTGATTCAGGCCATTTTTACTCTTATTAAGTTAAGAAGCAATTCTTGTGTTGTCTCTATTATAAATCCAAATTAAATTATTGATAGAGGACTCTGCCTTTCATACATGTTCTCTGTAAATCCTGGGCTCTGGAGGCTTCCTCGTGCTCATTCCAGCCAGCTCTCCTCCCTCCATAATTAATGCTGTTCTCTGCATTAACTGCTCCCGAGAAGAGCACTGCAGGGGGCAGCTGGTCTTGTTGCACTTCCCAGCACCGGTATTTTACCTGGGAATAGTGCGTAGCACTAGAAAATGCAGTGCTGGAGTGCGGGAGCCCCATGGTAATGAACTTCTGCGGTATTTTCCTCTGTGGCTGTACCAGGGCAGCTCCTGCTCTCTGCAAGGGGAATCTGCCTGGGCCCCAGGGAAAAAGCAATGGGAGCTTGGGCAGGGAAATTCCCCCCAGGGAAAGGGGGGACCCAGCTCCTCTGGCCCACGTGCAAGGGCTTCACTGAGAGATTTCTGCCTCCCAACACCTCCCCAGCTCCTGCGCAGACTCCCAGCCCACGAGGCTGCTCTGAATGTGCAAACAGTCTGCAAACAGTACAGTGAGGGAGGAGAGAGAAATCTCTGGCTGCAGATCTGGCTGCAGGTTACCACTTCTCAGCACACAGGTCTGTGTGGCAGCGTGCGGCTGGCGGAGGTGCAGGGCTCCCTCCTGCCAACAGCTCCACTTGGCATGTCAGGCTTTTCCCATGAGATGTTTGGGGTTTGGGATGGTTTTTTTCTGAGGGAAAATGCTGATTCACCAAAGTGAGCGTTTCACTGAAGAGTATCGGCATTAACAGGCTCTGGGTGGGTTGTGGTGCGGTGATTTATCAAGGCAGGATGCTGGTCTCCTGCCAGTCCACTTTCCTGTTTTGTTTGTGACCCTCAAGCTCCTTGGCTTTTGGTTTCAGCCCACTTCTTCGGGGTCTGTGAGGGCAGCAGGAACTGCGGTGCCGGGTGCTATGGCACGTGCCTGGATCTGCCACGGGCTCCTAGGGCATGCAGTTAGGTCTTGATCTGCCAGAGCTGTTCAGGTACTCGATCAAACACGCTCCTCGACGCTCATCGGCCCTGCCCTTCACAAGGGGCTACACACAGTGCCTGAAGTGGTGCCAGGCTGAGCTTCACCCCAGGGCCCCTTGGTGCAGGGGAGGTGATGGAGGGATGGGACAAGCCATGTGCAGAGGCCCCCCTGGCCATCGGGAAGATGCTGAAGCAACAGCTCCTGCTCAGCAGGTGAAGAGTGACCTTCACGATGTCACCCAGCCTGGGGACAAAGAGCTGAGGTGCCCTGGGCTGGAGCAGGACAGCTGGAGCTGCATCGGACTAAACACAAATCAAGAGGGAAAACAAGAGATGCAGCAAAGTGTGGCACTGGTGGAGGCAGAGAGTGGGGAGGTTCAGCCTCCGCACCTCGCTGGCTCAGGGGTGGCAGGGGACCGGTGACGGGGGTACATTGCCCCAGGGCCAGCTCCACACTTGCCAGGGCTGCAGCTGCAGGAATGCCCATGTCCTAAAAGACAGATCCAAAACAACTTCTGAGCAAGAAGCCAGCTAGCAGAGTGTTTATTTTAGCTTGAGTTCCTGTGAAAGGCTTGAAAGTGCCTCTGTTTCCTGAAAGGATGGGAACTTTTGTGCCCGCGGCTCCACGAACAAAATGCAAATACTGGCAGAGAGGGAAGGGAGGGGTTTGCTTTTGCAGTGTTGGTCCCCAGTGGCTGGGGACTTGGAGGAACATGGGCAGGAGTAGAAGGGAGGACAGGCTCTGCAGGGATGCAGTGTGGGTACCAGGGCCACGGACTGGCAGCCTGGGAACTGCTCAGCAGATGATGGCAATGCCCCAGCTCTGACACCTGCACAGGTCCCTTGTCCCTTCTGCTCAAGGACAAGCAAGCTTTTCTCCCTGCGGCAGAGCCCTGGGGCTTCCCATGAAGCGTTGGATAGGCAGAGGGGCTCCGTGACTTCAAACCTAGCACCCTGCAGGGGGAGTGCTGCGGGTACACAGTCTTAAGTCAGCTTGAAGACAGCCCAGTGTCCCGGAGAGGCTGCGTGGCTGTGGCAGTGGCTGTGGAGCAGCTGAGGGAGATGCTCTCTTTACTAAATGGTTTTGGACCTAATCCAGCACCACCAGAGTCCTCCCAAAGAGGTTTTCCACCAGGGCTGTGTGAGCCAAGGCTGTCTCTGCCCAGCATCTTCCCAAGCTGGAGCAGGAGCATCTCTCCTCCTTGCTCTCTGAGACAGGCTGTGCTTTGCTTTCTCTTCCACCTCTCTGCACTTGGAGAGGGCGCAGTGGGGCTCATGCCCAAAACTCAGCCCGGGGAACATTTAATTTATTACTGAGATGGTCAGAGGGGTGGAAATTCCTCCCTGGGTAGGTGGCAGGATAAAAGGTGACAGTGAAGCAAAAGGCGCAGCAGGAGGAGCTCTCTGGCCATGGCGCTGGCACCCAGCAGCGCATGGGGACAATCTGCTGCCCTGAGAAGGGCTGTGCAGGGGGGCTGCCATGGGGCTCCCTCTGTGACCTGGGACCAGGCTGGCTCCTCCTGATCCTGCTGCATTCACCGCTGCATCCCCACAGCATCCCCTCCCCAAACGCCCAGCCTGCAGGCTTGGTCATCGCCTGTGCCCACATGCTGACACCTCTTTACCTGGTCCTTGCAGACGATCCTGGTCGGAGACAGCGGTGTGGGAAAGACATCTCTGCTGGTCCAGTTTGACCAGGGCAAGTTCATTCCTGGCTCCTTCTCTGCCACCGTGGGCATTGGGTTTACGGTAAGCTCCGAGTCCCTGGTCCCTGGGCTGTGCAACCTCGCTCACCCTTGGGGGAGCAGTTTCATTTGGGTAATCATAATCTACGATCCTATGATTTTAAGTAGTGCTAACCATGAAGAATTGGGAGAATTTGCTGTGGTGCTGCTGGATGAGGGGCTCGGTTTGGCTGTGTGCTTGCTGGCAAGCCGGGGGCAGGTGCGCTTTAGGCTGGGGGGGATGGAGGATGGACGAGGCTTCACATCCCAAAACCATCGGTGGGGCGGTGCCTGAGCGCAGCCTTCTGCACCGCACCCAGAAAGCTGCCTTTGGAGCAGCCCTGCTCTCCCAGGGAGAAGCCAGCCTGTCCTGCCTGTGCAGCCTGGGGCCCTCGCAAAAAGTCAGGCATATGGTGGCAGCGCCTATGAAAAGCACTCGGCCGCCATCCAGTGCTATTTGCAGAGCTGCCGCGGGGCCAGCGAGCGGCTTCAATGCACGCGTCCCCTCTCCCGAGTGAGCCCAGGACAGAGTCACCGCTTGGGACCTCACCTTACAGCGAGCCTGGCATCCTCCCTCCAGCATCCGTGGCAAGGCTCAGCAAGAGGCTATCACACACAGGGAGGCTATGACCCACGGAGAGGCTATTACCCATGGCAATTTTCTCTCTAGTCCGGGCCAAGGAAGCAGGGCAACATGGTACCAGCACAGGGGGTCTGGGGCCAAGCAGCCCAGGGGCTGTGAGCAGTGCCAAACCCTGGGCAGGCAGCGGAGGCTCAGCCATGCTTCCAGCCTTTGCTGGCTCCCAGTTGCCTCATTTCTCCTGCAGTGAAGGACAGCACGTGGAGATGATGCTCAGCCGGGCATTTCTCCTGCCCAGGCAGCTCCGTGAGCACCAGCACAGTTTGCTGTACACTTCCAGCCCCACTCCCCAGCAAGCTGCAGGGGAGCTCAACTACTTCCGGGAGCTCCAAGCACTTCCAGCCTTCAGCTCTGGGCACATTCGTGGCCAAGGAGCGTATAAAAACTATAAATCCCCCAGCTGGGTCTGAGCGCAGTTACGGGACTGGAAATACAGGTTCCCTTTCCTGAGGGGCAGAGGAAGGCTTGGCTGGAGCAGCAGGAGCAGGGCAGCCAGGGAAGGTGCGGAGGTGGGTGCAGTCTCAGAGGGCATCTCTGCCATCAGACCTCCCGTGGCCACGCATGGCCCTCGCCCAGAGCGCAGCGAGAGGCACGGCTCTGCTCTGGAGCCCCGCACGTCTGAATCCCAGCAGCATGAGCGGGGCTGAGGGGGTTGCACTGAGATTAGCCCTGGTGCGGGTGAGACGGGCTGGGTATCCCGGGGTAAATAAATCAGAGGGGGTAAAGGGTCCTGGCTGTGGGGTGATGTCTGTAAGCCTGAACACCCTGGGCAGCCATAGTGCATGGACCTGGGTGGGGTTTTGTGGTGTGAATTTTTGGATAACGCAACATCCCTAGCTCTCTCCTGGGACTTCTCCTGCGTTCCCACACTCAGGCTTTTCCGAAACAACGTGCACTATGAGCCGGGCCTCAACGGGTGGCGTAGGATAGTGGGCGCTGTGAGCAGCCAGGGGGAGAGGGAGCCATTCCGGCCAAGATGCAGGTGCCTCTGAACCGGCTCGCTGCAGCACGCAGCTTCCAGCTAACGGCCACTGCTTCTGGTTTCCTCCCAGCTTCGCTGGGCCTTGGTGCTAACCTGGGGCCCAGCCCGGCAGCCATTGGGGCTGCAGCAGATGGGGCAAAGCCCCCACCCTCGGGTGGGCTAGGAGCGGGAGCTGCCGTCCCCACTGACCCGGTGTGGCCGGGGTGATTTGGCAGCACGGGGGTCTCCATCCCCACACCCTGTGGGGGTCGGGGGGCTGTTCATTTGTGGCATGAGCGGTTCCTCCTCTCCCCATCCATGTGTCCAGAGGCACATGCCAGGGCTCTGCCTGCCGCCCGGTGCCACCGAGCCCCTGGCAAACCCAAGCAGCCCGGGGTCTCTGGTGTGGGGGTGCAGGGGGGCAGGTTTCCAGCCTTGAGCCTCCCGTTCCTCACCCCGGGGCCGGGCTGAGCAGGGAGGCAGCTGGGGCACAGCCTCGGGGGTGGCATTGGCCGGGGAGGAGGAGGAAGAGGAGGAGGAGGAAGGCGGGCAGGGCCTGGCCGTGCCGGGTGGGGCCGCGGCTCCCGCTGGCCCCGCGGCGCCGGGGCTCGGCGGCTCCGCTCGGACGCACCATGAGCGGCCCCGGCGGGGCGGCGGGGAGCGGGACCCCCCCGGCGGGGAACGGGGACCCCCCGGTGCTGCCCCGGGACTACGAGCTGGCCGGCAAGGTGGGAGGCGGCACGGGATGCTGCAGGGGGGCAGCAGGGGGGGACCCCTCAAGCCTTGCCGGGGGTGGAGGTTGGGTCGCGACCCCCGTCCCGGGGGAGACCGGGGGGTGGCTCCGGGGGGGTCCCGGGGGCCGCGCTGTTCCTCCTCTGCCGCGATCGCGCCCAGGAAGCGGCTGCTGGTCGGGCAAGGGGAAGGAGGCGGCGGTCCCAGCTGAGCCGCCCCAGCCCTGCCCGCCCCTGCCCCGGGGTGGTCCCAGACCTGGCAGATGTGGGGATGGGGGTCTTTCCCTCCCGGGAGGTGGAGATAGGGGGTCCCTGCCCCGGGGGCGGGGGAGGTCTCTGCCCCGGGTTTGTCCCGGCCCCGAGGTGGCGGTGCTGCCGGAACAGGGCTTTTGGGGCTCCCGGCTTGGTGGGCAGCGGGGCTCGCTGGGGGTGGCACGGCCGAGCTCTGCCCTCTGATAGCCCGTCCTGGGGCAGCTGTGCCCCCCACGATACAGGGCAGGGGAAGCAGGACCCCATCCAGCCCATCGCAGCATCCCAAGGGCACTGGGGAGGTGGCAGCATGTGTGCCCCAGAGCCGAGCCAGCCTGGGGCCCCGCACCCACCCAGCAGCCCCCCACACTGCAAACACCCCCGCGCCCCTGCCAGGCGTCGGGGTGGAACTCTCCTCCCCGAGCGCCCCCTCTTCCCCAGCCCAGCTCAGCCAAGGGTCGCCCCGAGGAAGCACCTTCCTCTTCCCAGTGGCATGGGGGAGGCACAGGGCTGACGAACCTTTTACCCAAAAAATTCAATATGCAGCCCCAGGCTGAGCCCAGCACTGATGGTGCCAGCCCTGAGACCTCCCCCTGCCTCGCTGAACTGGCTCCCAGAGCCACCCCGTGCACTGCCACCTTCCCTAAACTGCTTCTATTCCTTTGCTTTTATCCCTTTGCTTTTATCCTGTCTGCTCTGACTCCTTTCAGTGGAGAGCAATTTTTGTGTTTGAGGGAGGAAATGAGTTGCCAGCTTGATCTGGAGCAAGATGGAGGCAGAACCGAGTGGTGTTCCCAGCTGCCCTCCAGCCTGCGCCGGGTCAGGCTGTCCTGGGCAGGACTTGACCAGCAAAATGAAATGGCAGGAGGCAGGGCATTTCCAGCCCCCGACTCTGGCTGTACTGGCCTGCAGGACGTTTACTGTGCCATCCCTGTGGAGGGTGACCACAGCTCACTGTGTTCGCTCAGCCCGGGGGCAGCGTGGCCATGTGGGTTTGCTTTGCAGGCTCCAGCATCCCCGCAGGGTGGGCTTGTGGGGATGGACTCTCTTGCTGGAGTCCTGCTTGCTACCATTTTTAGGTAAGGTCTAGATGCAGTCAGCACCAGTTAATTATTGCCGGGCAGGAAAGGGCTGCTGCTGGCCAGCAGGGAAGGGCGTGCAGTGTCGTGGGGTTGGGTAAGGCTGTGCTTACGGAGACCTGCGTTGGTCTTGGCTGCTGCCTACCTGGGTCTGGCAGTGCTGGAGCGGTCAGGGAGCCCAGGCTGAGCCTGTTTGCTTAGCAGGAGGGGAAAAGGCACCATGTTTGTTTTGGTGCCTGTGGCAGGCAGGGCCCTGGGCACAGACAGGGTGAGAGTCCCAGACACGGCGGGGTTTGCCCAAGCCATGCATCAGCCCTCGGGCTGGGCATGCCTGGGCCAGGTGCAAAGCGTGGGTGGAGGCGGCTCCACGTGTTCTGGGAGTTCTCCAGGACCCTCCTGGGCTGGCAGATGGCCAGGAGCCGGCCAGCAGACATCTCTTCTTGCTGCGGTACCTGCCTTCCCATCAGCTCTCCTCTTCTTCTCTCCTGGTGGCTGGGGGCTGCTCTGCTGCCCTGGGGCACCGCTTGGCTGCACTCGCGGGGGTCCCATCCCTTCCCCAGCTCTCACGGGACTCCCCAGATCTGGCAGGCCCAGCTCTGGGGAAAGAAATGGAGGCACACGAGGGACCGGGGGGGCTCAGCACCACCCGGGGATGCTGCCCCCTCCCCATCCCGCTGACAGCTCTCCCTGCACCCATCTTGCAGGTGATGTTACTGGGAGACTCGGGCGTGGGGAAAACCTGCTTCCTGCTCCAGTTCAAAGACGGGGCCTTTCTCTCCGGGACGTTCATAGCCACCGTGGGCATAGATTTCCGGGTGAGACCACCACGACTGCCAGCCCCTCGCCTCCCCTGACCCATACCTCAGCCAGGACGGGTCCTGGGAAGGGGGGGACGGGGAGCTTCCAGCCTCTGCACCCCCAATAATCTCCCAACCGGCAGCAGGTCCTTGCTGAAATCCTTCCACTGCTCCCTGGGAGAGTGGTAACAGATGGAAGAGCCGGCTGGGAATGTCACCTCTTGCCTTTAAATGAGCAAAAAGCCTCGGTTTAGCCCATCCTGTTTGGGTGCGTGGGCTGGGGGTGTGCTGTGGGCGGCCGGCACGTTCCACAGGCTGGGCTGATGCCAATGGCTCAGGGTGGCAAACACTGGTTGCTGTAGTTCTGTGACTTGAAAGGGCTGAAATGGGCTGATGAGGAGTTGTTAAGGTCACCAGATCCCGTTTTAAACCCTCCCACCACTCTCTGTTCACCAAATTTCAGCTGCAGGGTCTCTCTGGGGATGAACAGGCAGGCAGAGCTGTTTGCAGCACAGAGTAGCGCAGTGTTTCAGCAGTTTCATGGGGGGTGTCCCCAGGCAGGGCTCTGCCTGTGGCTTTCGACACGTGTCAAGTGCGGTTGGCACTTCCTCTGCCTCTGCAGCTGCAGCTGCTCTGGTTTTCTGCTGCCTTTGCTGGCCTTGCTGCTCTTGGCTTGCAAGGGGGAATTGGGGGGTTGGTGAGCAGGGGCTGGGGGGAGAGGGCTGTGGGTTCACTTTGGAGGGGTATCGTAACCTTCCAATAAAGCCATGAAAGAAGGAAAATCTGCCGCATCCCACTGCTGCGCTCAGCGCTGGTGGCCCCAGGAGTGTTGTCAGCTCGTACATACCCACTCTGCCTCGTGCAAGCATCCCCTCCAGCAGCTCACGTCTTGCTGCTGCTAGGTAATTTCTAGGGTCTCCCGTGGCACATTTTTTGTTTTATTCAGCCCATTTTCTCAAGCTTTTGTCGTGTGCACATGGGCTGAATTTCCATTTCAAACAGTTCCTGGCCACCAAATTATTTATAGGGGTCTTCTCTTTTCAGAAGCATCCCTCCAAGTTCTTTAAGAGTCTTAAAATAACCCTTTTGTAATTCCTGCTTTTCTTTTCTTGGGCGTCTGGAGAGAAGTGCCTGTGCTTCAACTTGGGTACAGCAATTGCTTAAGCCCTGTCTGACAACTGCCTTCCCTGCTCACTTGCAAATGCTGTTTCCTTTCCCCAGTCCAAGCCCTGCTGCAGGGTTGAATGGCTCTGATGCCTGCCTACAAACTGCCCTGCCTGGGAGATGTCCTCCTGCAGCGCTGGATAAAGCGATGTGCTACCTGCAACCCCCCAGCCCACCGTGTCCAACCACGCTGAAGGGCCAAGCAAGGCTTCCACCAGCAAGGAAACCTGAGCTGGACACCCAGCATTGCCCACTGAGCATCCCCAGGCAACTTGCAGCATCCAAAGGCCTTAAATTGGTGCAAATAGCCCCGAATTTTTAGTGAAGCAATGGTTCCTTCAGCACATGGAGCAGAGGAATCCTGGCAGAAAGGTCCGGGCTTTATGCTGGGCAAACATTATAAAAGCAAGCCAAGATGTTATTAATAAATGCACGTTTGCATGTAGTTCACGCAAGACCTCCCCGCTTCCCCTGCTCTGCCAAACTTTCCCTGGCCACATGGGCAGCGGCTGCTGCAAGCCCGGGGCTACCTGGCAGGAGCCAGAGCGGGTCAGTGTCCCCAGGCTTTGTGGGGCAGCTTGCATCGTTAGCCAGGTCCTTAGGGCGGTCAGGAGCCACAGGACAGGAGTGCTGGCAGTAGATGAGCAAGGCACTGGATCCAAAGCAGACTGGGATCTTGCTGTCCTCTCTCTGTCAGGGCCTGATTCTGCCCTTTTCCAGCCCGGCACAAGGGGAGGCTGCTCTGGGTTGTCCCTGTAGCTGCTGCATGACATTGCAGCCTCCCAGCAGGACCACGGTTTGTAGCAATGAGGCTTCAACATCCATCCCCATGGGAAGCCTGGCTTCATCCTGCCAGCTGTGGGAGAGCAGCTGAAGGGCTGGGGCATGGCCAGCTCCAAGCTGGGGCTGGCCAGCACCCGTGCCAAGGCACGTTTTGGGGTGATACACATGCCCTCCTTCTCTTCTGCAGAACAAAGTGGTGGCCGTGGACGGTGTGAAGGTGAAGTTGCAGGTGAGCTTTGGGAGGGTGTGAGCAATTCCCAGCCAGATTGCTGGGCCCCCTTGCCGAGGATGAGCTCGGTGGTCCGGTGGGTCTGGGAGCCGCAGGGGCATCCCCAGCTGGGGGTTTCCCCTTCCCGCTCTCACCAGGGCGGCTTCTCGGCAGATCTGGGACACAGCAGGGCAGGAGCGTTTCCGCAGTGTCACCCACGCCTACTACAGGGACGCCCAAGGTGGGTTTGGGGTCCAGCAGGGACGGGTGAGACCAGCCGGAGCGCATCCCTGCAGCGGGGCAATGCCTCTGCCTCTTCCCTTCCAGCCCTGCTGCTGCTCTACGACATCACCAGCAAGATGTCCTTCGACAACATCCGAGTGAGTCCCCTCTGCAGGCTTGAAGGGTCGTGGGTGCCCTGCATGGCTTGCTGGGTGTTTGGGGCAGTTTGAAGCCTGTTTTACACATAAGCACCGGCCATTTCAGCCAGACCCAGCCAGCTGGGAGCTCGTCCCCGGGGCGCCTGGCTGGGTGCTGCATGGCTGGGTGAGTTTTGTTTAGGGACACAGTAGATGGCTGGACGGGAAAAGGCAGCTTGGGATGGACGTGAACTACGTGTAGGCTTGGGCTGTAGCCAGGAGACAGGGCGTTTTCAGGACTGTTCAACTGTGATGCTGGAATGGTTCCCGTGCCAAAACAAAGCCATTTTCCCCGTTCTCGCAGAGGGGGTGTGGGCTGAGAGGGGAGGGATGGGGATGCCGCTAGCCCCGACACAGCCCCACTGCCCCACAGGCCTGGCTGACGGAGATCCACGAGTACGCCCAGAAGGACGTGGTCATCATGCTGCTGGGCAATAAGGTGCGTGCAGGGTGCTCCCTCACCCCACGGTTTGCCGTGCTGTGCCATGCCGTGCCGTGCTGTGCTGGCCCTATCCTGCTCCTGCCATCCCCACAGCCAGGGATGGGGCTTGGTGGGTGCCCTGCCTGCCGGCCGGCTGCACCCTACCTGCACCCTCCGCCGGGCTCTGCTGCATTCTGAGCTCAGCCAGGCCCAGCGGTGACCCCAGACGTATGGGGGGGGGGTGGCCGTGTCCCTGGCAGCCTGTGGGGGGCAGCACGAGGCTGAGGCTCCCGGTACGGGATGCTCCCAGTAAGGGATGCTCCCAGTAAGGGATGCTCCTGGCACGGGATGGCGCTAGGTAAGGGATCCCCACCCAGGTCCTAATGTGCCCTCAGATCCCAGGTAGCCCCAAGTCCCAGATGCCCAGCCAGGTCCCAGATTCTCTCCTATGGTCCCAGATGCTTCCTGGTACCGGATTTTCACCTGGGACTGGATGCCCCCCGGATCCTGGATGATGCTGGGTACTCGATGCCCAGCAGGGTACCAGAAGCCCCTCTGGGTCCTGGATGCCCCCAGGTACGGGGTGCTGCCCCAGGTCCCCAGTGTCCCCAGGTCCCAGAAGCCCCACCACCACCCTGAATGCCACCAGGTCCCAGATGGGGGACCAGAGTCTCCTCTGAGCACTCCTCTGGGTCCCTGGCAGCCCCCTGTGCACCCCACACCTGCCTGCCTGCCAGATCCCCCAAGGGCGCCAGCCGGCCCTGGTACACGGTGACACTTTTCTTCTCTTGGCAGGCCGACGTGAGCAGCGAGAGGGCTGTGAGGATGGAGGATGGAGCATCGCTGGCCAGGGTGAGCTTTGTCTCGCATCTAACCCATCTGCAGCACCCCCAAGACAATTGCATGTCGCTCAGAGTCCCCGCACAGCCATGCCATTCCCTCTGCTGGGTGCCCAGACCTGCCTGGCTCTAGCACGGCTGGTGCAGCAGCCACTCGCATGCAAAACCTGTGGCAAGGCAGGGAGGGCATGGCACCCTATCCCCAAGCCTCAGCCAGGTGACAAGGATGATTTGGAGGGGCAGAGCATTTCGGGGCTGGCTGCTGACAGGGCTGTGCTGCCCTTGCAGGAGTACGGGGTGCCTTTCATGGAGACCAGCGCCAAGACGGGCATGAACGTGGAGCTGGCCTTCCTGGCCATTGCCAAGTAAGTACCTGTGGGCCAGGGAACCGGGCAAGGGAGGTGTCCCCTGCAGCCCCACCGCCTCCTGCAACAGCACTGGAGTGGGCGGGTTGGGGTAACACGGCCCCACCACCCCAGGGAGCTGAAGCAGCGTGCAGTGCAGCTGCCGGATGAGCCCCGCTTCCAGATCCACGACTACATCGAGTCACAGAAGAAGAAATCCAGCTGCTGTGCCTTTGCCTGAGAGCGGCTGGGAGGAGCTGGCCATCCCGGGGGCACAGGCAGGTGGGAGGCAGAGCAGGGGCCCAATCCTGCCCTCAACCGCCTGAGGGAACCAGGGTCTGACAAGTCAAGGGACAATACAGTGGGGCAGAGCGTGCACAAGGAGAGACATTGCCCTGGTGCCAGGATCCCGGGGCTGGATCCTTCTGCCCTTTGGGACAATGCCTGGAGCTCGCTGTGTGCCACCGGAGGAATAAGCATGGTGTGATGCCCACCAGCCTGAACAGGGAGCCACGGTGATGCCTCTATCACCTGAGCAGGATGCAGGATACGGCCCCATGCCCAGCTGAGGGTCCCTTGGAGTGGCTGGAGGGGCCCTGCACAGCCCCCAGCCCTCTGCTCCCCTGCGGCCACCCCTGCTCTGAGCACTGCTCTTGTCCAGCTGGAAGGGCCTGATCCAGTCCGGTGCATCCCCGGAGCTCCTGGGCTCTGTTTCCCTCCAGGGAGCCTCAGCTCTGCCCCCAGGGCTGCCCCACGTCCAGGTGCAGCCGGTGCCCACACTCGGCCATGGTTCCTCACTGCTGCCATTGCTGCTGTCGGCTTTCATCCTCCTGCTGCCCCGTTGTGTCCTGGTTCTGCTGGAGGGAAGGGCTGGGCTTGGGAAGTGTCTGGCCAAGGCTGCTCTCTGCCCCTGCAGCCGGAGTGAGAAATACAGCTCCCCTGGGAGCGCCCAAGCGACACTTGGGGCACTTCTGGTACACACGGCAATTTGGAAGAACCTTCATTTCCCCCCTCTTGTAGGCGCAGGAATTAGAGGCTTTTTTTTTCAAGTGAGAAAAGCCTTTTTTTTTTCAATCCCTCCAGACAAAACCGTCTTCGGCCTCACACGGGCTGGAGCTGCTTGGGTAGAGGTGCCCACGCTGGCCTCGGGGTGCTGTGCCTACTGGGTGCCAGCGCAGGCTGGGTTTCTCTCCCATCCCTGCACATGTAATGCAACCGTTTCTTCCTGCCGCTGCCAAATCACAGCTGAAACCCACTCTCTGGAGAGCGGATGCCTGAGATGCTTCAGCCAGCAAACGCTGCTGTGTCAGGCACCGGTGGGGTGCAGCGTGCAAGGGTCAGGTCCCATGTTGCTGCACATCCCTGGTGCTCAGCCTGGCCCTGCTGACCCCGACTGCTCCAGCACACTGCCGGCTCCCCCAAGCACTACCTAGGGCAGTGGGACAGTGAATATTTGGTTATGTAGCTGAAGAGCTGATGCAAAGGCAAGCTGCGGAGGGCACGGCACTGCTGCATGTAGGAGTCGGGGACTGTCTAGCTCATCCGTCCCCGCCAGCATCTTTCCTGGCCGTGTGCCTGAGCTGCTTGTCTCTCACCGGCCCTGGGGCCTCCTTCGCCTCTGCTCTGCTCCTGGGTGTCTCTTTGCAAGTTTACAGATTAAAGCTGGGTATTTTTGAGGCTTTGCATCTGCCTGGTTTTTTATTGCGTGAGAAATCCCTGCCCTGGGTCTGCGACGTGGGAGGCTGCTGCGCCGGGTGCTGCAGAGCAGCAGGGCTGAGGGGGCCCTGGGAGCAGCTGTGGGGAGGGGGAAGCATCCGTGGCCCCTTCCACCCCGCCGGGGCTTTCGTTGCACATTTCAGACAGTCCAAAGGTGAGAGGGGAAGAGTAAACACGGCCTGTTAAATTAAAGCCAACCTCCTCCCCTGCTGTTCTCATGGTGCGGAGTCCAGCATTCCCCAAATAACTCCGTCTTCCCACCAATGGCATTGCTGCTGCTGCTTGGCTGATGTCTGCAAAAAATGCTGGATGGCTTCAACACAAACAGACGTTGGCTCTTTTGTGCTTTCCCCCCTCCAGCCTGAGCTCCCTTAATGTCACGCGGAGCCACAAAGGGCCCTGGCAGGAGGGCGCAGCTGGGGTGCGACGGTGCCGCCCGTGCCCTGCCATCCCGCCTGTGCTGCCGGGCTCTGCCAGACCCAAAAGCAGCTTCGGCTGTTTCCTTTGCTGATGGCTTTCTTCCTTATCGCGGTCTTGTGCTCAAACCAGCCCTCTTGGAGCTGGGTTTTGTTTCCTGACTCAGGGCAGTGTTCCGAAAGATTGTCCCCCCCCCCGTTTCCCCCCAGAACACACACGCTCATGGGGACATGCCGTTCAGAACCCCCTTGCCAAAGGGAGGGAGGGCTCTGCCGTGCTGACGCCGCATGTGATGGACCCCCCGTCCTGCTGCTGCCACGGTTGTCCTGGGGCCGTACCGTGACACACTTGCCCTGGTTTTCCTCTCTGCAGGCATCTGCTGCTGGCCTCCGTGGGATTCCTCTCTGCTGCCTTTCTCAGGGCTGAGTGGCCGCAAGAGAATGCTCAGCAGAATTGAGAAAACAAATGAGCCCACCCTCTGCTCACAGCTCGGCCCCGAGGAGCTGGAGCGTGGCCACCCCCAGCACGTGGCGGGTTTCTCAGCTGCTGGGGTCTCTGCGGCAGGGGTTCGGTGCAGAACTGACCCGGAGGGACGTGTCCTGTGGTGTGCTGCTGCTGTCACCTCCTCGCTCGCTGGGCTGCACCACAGTTAAAAGTGGTCCCAGCTGTCCTGGGGACCTTTGGACAGCCTAAACTTCAGCCAGGCCCTGAAGTCTGGCACTGAGAGACACTGATGGTACTTCCATGCCACCCTCCCCAGGACGATCCCAGGGGCCAGCTCTGCCTAGCACCAGCAGCCCTGCCACGGTGCCAGAGCAGCCCAGGCTTGCTGCAGCCCCACTCTGCCCTGGCTGACCTGAAACCCCACCATCTCACACTTTCATAACCCCCTGCAGCCACTTCTGCTTCCCAGGCTGAGAGCAGAGCACGCTGGGGCCGGGGCAGGACGAATCCCACCGGAGTTTCCCCTGTCTCCCCATCCTCACCTCCCCAGCTCCAGGGTGCTGAGCAGGGGCCGGGGGCTGCTCGGGGGAGCGGGGCTGCTCTCTCGTTTCCGCGGCACAGCGAGTTACCGGCAGGCACGGCCGCCCGCGCTGCTTTCCCACGCAGTTTCTGTTTGGGGTTTTTATTCCGCTTTTGAAGCTCCGAGTGTCCCCCCCACCGCCCCCTCACCGAGCAGCGCCGGGGCCGGCAGCGAGAGGGGCGTTCGAGGACCGGACGGGGAGGATGGGCCCCGAGAGGCCGGGGATGCCACCCGGGACGTGCCCCAGGAGCAGCGGGGAGGGTACCCAGCCCCCGTCGGGGCCGCGTGCGTGACACCGGGAGGAGGCAGTGCCGCTCCTCGGGGACGGCTCAACGGGGCGCGGGGGCTGCCCCGGCAGGCCCGCCCGGCTGGCGGGGAGAGGCGGAGGTGGCCCCGGCGGAGCGGCCCAGCCCCACGGGGCGCGCAGGGCCCCGGTACCGGCAGCAGGGCCCCAGCACCCCCGCGGCACCGAGCCCGGGGCGCCCCGGCGGAGCGAGGCAACATTTGCACAATACCCGCGCCCCCGGTAGATTTGCGTAACCACGCCCCCCTGCGTTTGCATGGCCGCGCCCCGCCGAGCTCCTTGTTTGGGCGCTCTCGCCCCGCCCCGCTCTCCGATTGGCGGCCTCCCGCCCCGGCCCCGCCCCGGGTATAAGAGCGCCGGGCGCGGGGCGGCCGCGTAGAGGCGCTCGGTGCGGGGGGCGGGCAC
>VZSC01010188.1:23450-35677 GCA_013398225.1 Steatornis caripensis
CCCCCCCTCCCCATTTTTGGCCGCAGCATCTCAGGGAGCCTGGGCTGCCAGAGCTTTGTTGGTACGGGTGGGAACAAAGTCCTCCCTCCTCCTCCTTGCCTGGGAGCGCTGCCAGTGCTGCTTGCCGGGTGCTCCCTCCGGCTTTGTCCAGAGCTATCGGCGTGGAGCAACCCTGTGGTGCTGCCAAGGGCACCGGGAGCACGGGTGCTCGCAGAGCCTGAAGCCCCTTCCCAGGGCAAGGACCCAGGGAGGTGCTGCCTTCCTCCAGGCTCCATCTTTGGCCTTGTTTTGGGTCTTCCTTGTCCCTACCCTCACTAGGGATTGCTCCCTGGGTGGAGGGTGCAGTCACAGCAGCCTGGGCACCCTGTGAACCTGCTGCCACCCGGGCACGTCAGCTGGGGCAGGGCCCACAGCCCAGACCCTGGCACGGGGGGACCGAGGGGCAGCCGGCGCGAAGTCACGGTGTCGCCATCCTCCACCCAGCCAGGGAAACCGGTGCTGGTCTGCGGAGGAGGCACCACCAGCTCTTTGGGATGTGGCTGGGGCTGTTGCACCAGGCATTGTCCAGCCGAGGCACGAGTAGAGCTCGTCCTGCGCGACTGCCAGCGCTGCAGCATCCCGGGCTCACCTGCGCTCCCCGGCAGACCCTGCTTGCACGCACCTCCGTCCCCAGGGCGTTGGCGAGCGGTGCCGGGGTGGCAGCTGGCCTTGACCCTGCAGGAAGGCATTGTGCAAGAGGACGGGGGTTTATCACAGCATTGGGCTTAGTGATTGCGAATGCTTCACCCTGGCCGTGCGGGACCCTGTGCCACCACGGTGCTGCCAGACACGGGGTGCCGGCACCCTGGGGACCAGGCTTTCCTGGCAGGGGGCAAAGGGGATGTCGGAGTGAGAAGGGAGCGTGCTGTACACTGAAGGGTAGCACAGTGTGCGTACGGAAGGGGAAATTCCTGCAGTGCATGTCCCCAGTGACAACGCTATGGGTACCAAAGGAGAACAAACAACCTCAAAAGAAAGAATAAACACTAAACCGCTCGGCGAGGAATATTTCAGGAGCTTGACTGTGGCTTGGCTGCTGGGAGAGCCCTACCAAAGCCATGGAGCTGGCGGTCAAGGCAGGAACAAACCGTTTTCTATCTAAGTATGTAGAAGTGGTGTTTGGGTGCTGGGGTTGGAGCGGTTCTGATCACACTGCGTGCGGGCAGCTGGTTTGTGTCGCCTGGTTCCTCTGACGCTTCCCGGGCATCCTGCTGCCCGCTGCGTGAGCGAAGGCGCCTGCTGTTCGCCAAACGCCTGGGGACGCTTCTGCTTCCCCACTGCTGCAGCGTGGGCAGTTGCGCTGTTAATGGGCTCGTGGGGGGTCGGGTGTGGGGCCATGGCTGCCCCAGTCGGGTTCCCTCGCTCGTTGCTGGCGGATCCGCAGGTCAGGGTGAAACCAGGCGCAGATGAGCTGGGTGTTCCCTCCTGGAGAGGTGAACGTCCCACGTTGTGCTGCCCCGGTCGAGCTGGTTTCTCTGTGTTGCAATCGAGGAGCATCGTGCCGGGGCATTGGGGCTGCTCCACCTGGCTCCCTCCTTGAACTCTTGTGCCACTTCCCCACCAGCAATGGCTGTGGGGTGCTTTGGGCTGGGGGGTGTCCTGCTGGTCCCACTGCTGCGTTTGCTGTGGAGGGAGCTGGAGCTTGCAAGCAGGTCACGGAGGGGAGCTGCACTGGTAGCTGAGACTTCTCTGGTAGCAAAGGCTTTCCGGGTGGGATGGGGTGGGGTGGGGTGGGGGTGCTTCACAGCAGCCTGGGCTGTGTTTCCTCCTCCTCCATGGCAGTTGCAATCCTGATCCCAAAAGCAAGAGCGTGGTCTAGGGACAGACGTAATAACACGTTGCCTTAATGTTGTGCTGCAATTAGCATGCCCTGTACCTAATTAATTAACTAGAGCCTGGGTTCACAGGGTGTTTCAGCACTCTGTGTCCCAGCTCGAGGTGCCTGTGGGTGCGGGTAGCCACCTGAGGATGATGTCCCTGCTGCCCAAGCAGGCATCTGGTGGTCCCAGTGCTGTCGCTGGGTGTTGGGGGGTCCGGGAGCGGCTTTCCCACAGGCTGTCCCCATTGCAGGAGGAGCTGCGGCCTCGGCTGTGCTGCATGAAGAAGGGCCCCAATGGCTACGGCTTCAACTTGCACAGCGACAAGAGCCGCCCGGGGCAGTACGTGCGCGCCGTCGACCCTGACTCGCCGGCCGAGGCGGCAGGGCTGGCCTCCCAGGACCGCATCATCGAGGTATGCCCCGATGGGGACATGGGGGTCTCCCCGAAAAGCTCGCATCCCAGCACCTGGGAGGGAGGTGCCCTTTGCCGGGGTGGTGTGCGGTGTCCCCAGCGCCTGCGGTGACTCACGGTGCAGCCGCCCAACCTGCGCCAGCCTGCCGGTCTCCACCCAGGGGTGCAGCCGAGTGGGTGGTGAGGAGCAGCACCAGAGGGCTGGGGCTGAGCACTGATTACCCTGCTGTGTGTTACGCAGCGGTAGTACTGTCTCCTGCCTGGAGCAGGAGCGTCCCTGGGCTGTCCTTGGGCTGCGCCAGGATGAGGACAAAGTGCACGATGGCCCCAAACCCTGCTGTCGGTCGTGACCGGGGTGGGGACGGGGACAGGGTTTGTGCCAAGTGGGGTGGTGACCCACGAGGGCAAGGATCGGCTGAGCTCTGACCTGCTGCTCACCAGGATGTGAGGCTGCTGCCTCTTTTGGGGAGAAGTTCTGGGGTCTCTGGGGACCGTGCTATGGTTCCAGGGCTTTGTGCCTTGCCTGTGCTTCCCATCTCCTGGGCAGCCCTGGGTCCGTGCCCTGCTGGGCACTCCCTGCCAGCTTTGTCCGTACCATCCTGTGCTAATCACTCAGAGGAAAATCTGCTTTTAATGAGGTTTTGCTGGCTTCACCGCTAATCCCTGCAAGGCTGTGGATACCTGCAAGGCTGTGGGGTGGCCGTGCTGGGGCTGTGACTGGTACCAAGGCTGGTACCTGGCACCTCCTCGGAGCTCCCAAGGGACAGAAGTCCCCTGGCCTCAGCGGTGACACAATGCCATGCCTGCAGGTGAACGGGGTGTGCATGGAGGGCAAGCAGCACGCTGACGTGGTGGCAGCCATCAAGGCGAGCGGTGACGAGACCAGGCTCCTGGTGGTGGACGTCCTCACAGACGAGTTCTTCAAGAAGTGCAAGGTGGTGCCCTCAGAGGAGCACCTGGCAGGTGGGCTGGGGGCTGCGCTGCAGGGAGGGGGGTTTGTGCTACCTCTGCCGGCTCTGTGTCACCTCACCCCCAAACCTGGGGGTGTTCCCGAGCCCTGGGAGGAGGCAGGGATTTCATCACCCCAGGGCCAAACAGGGTCACTCAGCTTTGGCATCTCCCTGCCCAGCCGAGGGCCCTGTGCCGAGGCTGACGTGGGCTTTGCAGGAAGGGCGAGTTTATGGCCCTGGACTGCACTTTGTCAGGGTTTATGGCTTGGGGAGCAAATGGGCAGCAGCTGCCTTTCGCTCTCCTCCGCAGCCTTGGCTCAGCCGTGGCCCCCTCCCTGCCATCACGGTGGTCCCCAGGAGGACGGTGAGGTCTCGCTGGGCTTCACGCTGGGAGTCGTCATGGTGGTCATGCCTGGTGCCCGGCAGCATCCCCGCCATGCTGCAGGGCTGGCTTCGAGGGGTGGGTTAAAAAATTTGGGACCTGGCCAGACCCTGGGCAGCGTTGGGTGAGCGCTGGCCATGTGCAGCCTTTGTTGGGCCCTGCTGTGCCCGTTGGCGAGGGGGCAGAGCAAACACATCCTCACCCAGCGCCCGTGTCCTCACCCTGCAGGTCCCTTGCCAGAACCAGTTGCCAATGGCGATATAGGGAAGGTAAGAGAGCCTCATCTTGCTTTTAATCCCGTCTATGCCAGTCTCCAGGCAGGGACCCTGCCTGTTCAGGTGTCCCCTGCCCTCTGCCCATGGATGGGTGATGCCACCAGGGACCGCAGTGCTCCCAGGCTGTCACGCAAGAGCAGGTGCCACTGGGAAGGGGACTGGGAGCTGGTGCCCCTCAGGAACGGGGTTGCTTGTGGGGCTGAGTGTCATGGAGGCGGCTGCAATGCCTGCCTTCCTCCTCCTCTTCCTCCTCCATTCTCATGACACTCCAGGGCTGGGAGCCCTTGTGCTGCTGGAGGGAAGCAGCATCCAGCCCTGCAGCCGCCCTCCTCCTCCTGTGAAAGCTGGGGCAGTCAGGCCGGGCTTTAATCCCTCCCCGCCCTGGATGGGCAGCACTGGAGGTATTTATGAGCCTGGAGCTCGCAGGGGATTATGTGTGGGGAGGATGGATTTTGTGGCCCCCCCGGGCGGGACTTGCAATTCCGGGGGCTGTTCCCAAACCTCAGGGCTGGAGTTGCCCCGCTCACACTCGCTCCCTGCTCCCCTCCAGGAAAACGGTGGGGAGCCGCAGTCCAACTCGGTGTCCGAGAGCCCATCAAGCCCTGCGCTGCTGGTCGTGTCCCCCGAGTCCGGCGAGACCCACAGCGAGGTAGGGCTGGGGATGCCAGGGGGAGGCAGTGGCTGGGAAGCGGGGTCTGGGCTGAGGCCCCACTGTGGGGCTGTCCTGGGGTGCACGGCAGGGCTGACACAGCCTCTCGCCCCCCCAGCCTGACACACAGGATGGTGACAAGCGCCATTCAGCATCTGGCTCCCCCCTGGACCTCGACATCCCGCTGGCGGTGGCCAAGGAGCGAGCGCACCAGAAGCGCACCAGCAAACGGGCGCCCCAGATGGACTGGAGCAAGAAAAACGAACTGTTCAGCAACCTGTGAAGGCCCTGGGGCAGGGGCGAGGGTCCACCACACCCCCCCGGCATCGCACCCACCTCTCCCGCATCCACCTCCTCCCTGCCACGGACTCCGGCAGGGATGTGGGGCTGCTCCCCACCACCCTGACCTAAGGGATGGGGCTCGGTGGCCAGCGAGCATCCTTGCAGCGGGGTCCTGGGCAGTGGTTTTAGGCTAGAGAGAGCCGGGGGATGCTGGGGGGCGGCCCCCTCCCATGATCCCAGGAGTCCCCCGGGGTGCTGCTCCAGCCCTGCCTTGAAGCCCTGCACACTCCCGTAGGCACAAGCAGGGGTTAGGAGGGGATTGGGGATTTGGGGTGGCCCAATGCCCAACGTTTCTGGTCCCTGCTGTTCCCTGGTTCTTCCCCCCCGACTCCTCCAAACCCCATCTCTGTTGGAGGCCCCCCACCGAATTGCCCTTCAACTGCAAAACCTGAGGCTTTTAGTGACTTTTAGCAAACGCCACCTGCGCAACCACTGACCAGAGCGATTCCTCCCGGGGTGTTTGACCCCCGCCTGGCAAGCTCCGTCCACGATGACCCTGTCCCCCGTGGGTGTGAGGAGGAACATGGGTGCCCAGCATAGCAGGGAGCCCCAGCACCCTGCCCCAGGGCTGTTCTGGGAGAGGAGAGGGTGCCTGGAGCCAGCGCAGCAAGCAATAATTATCTCCTTTGCTCCTGCTCACTCCTGGAGACAGAGCCGATCAGGGTTTGAATCCGACACTGTTTAATTTAAAGGCTTCTCAACAGACTCTTTTGTTTTTTTTCCAAAATAAGAGTTTTCCAATCACACTTTATTTTTTTTAAAATCTTTTTTTTTAAATTCTTCCTGTGGATGTTTTGTTTCTGTGTTTTGCAATGGGTTGTTGTTCTACTGTCGAGCTCAAGAGAAATTCTGTTTACTGGAATAAACCTTCCTGACTTCACGTGTCCGGTTTAAGGCTAAATCCTTCCGAAGCCTGAGGATGCGCAGGGGTTTGCTGGGGGCTTTCTGTGCTCCCAGGGCTGGGGCAAGAGGCAGGTAATATTCCCAGTGGTGGGGAACATTGGGACTCGTTTGGGTGCCCCCTCAGCACCCAGTGGGGCCAGGCTGGGGGGGGTTGGAGAGCGACTGGCTGGTCCCAGTGTGGGTTAATGCCTTGGGGTGATTAAAGGGCTCTAATCCCCTGGGGGCGGGGGGGCGGCGGTGGTGGTGATGTGAGGCTCTAATCTGTGTCTGTTGGCTGGGTTGGAGGGCAGCAGCTCTGCTGAGGGCAGCCCAAATCTGCCCCCAGCCCCTCTGGGGGGATTTGGGGTGAGCCTGAGGCCCAGGGTTTCATCCAGGGCTGGGGGAAGGCAGTGGGGATTGGCGGGGGGGTTGAAGAGGGTTGCTTGTTCCTCCAAATTAATGGATCTTAGCCCTGTCTGGGGAGCGAAGCAGAGGAAAGCAGGGCAGAGAGGTGATTCAGCATGGGGCTGGTGATGGTGCCGGGGCTGGAACGGGCTGGGGGCACAGCATGGTGGGGCCAGGATGTCCCCAGGGCTCTGCCACCCCGCCTGCTTCCCAGGCTTATTTTTAAGCCTTTGCAGGGCAGCTTATACCCAGGCAAGCTAAGCCCTCCTGCCACAGCGGGCGAGCACAGGGGCATGCTGTGCCTGGGTGGCTCAGCAGGGCTGGGCTGGTGGCATCATGGCTGCACCAGGGAGGGTGGGACAGTGGCTTTGCAGGGACAAGGCAGGGCTGTGCTCTCAGTGGTGGCCCCCCAGCCCTGGCCTCTGCCTGCCGTCTTCGCTTCCTCCCGTTCTGTACCCTTTTGTTTTGCGCTCCAAGCCTCCGGACAAGCCCCTCTACCTGAGCAGATGAGTCACTGCGGAAGTCTGCAGCTTAAATGACACCCAAGTGACAAAGTGCCACCAGATCTACAAGGGATGCGCAGGCTGTCACTGCCCCCGGCAGCTAGGGGAGCCCATTTCAGCCTGCCTTGTCCTCCAAAGTCGTATTGTTGGCGTATTGTTGGCGGCAGTGCTGCTGAGTGGAGGTGAGTGAGCCCCTGTCCCCTCCTTTCCCACCCTCAACCCCCTGGGAGAAGGGGGGTGGCCCTGCCTGGGATGGGGTGTGATGCCACAGGCTGGGGCTGCCCATGTGGGGCACTCGGTGCATCCCAGGAGCATCTTTTGCATCTTTGCCCGTGGGGTCAGAGCAGCCTGGTGACTGGTTCCCTGTGGGAACCCCAGTTGAGGCCCACCAGGACCCCGCCTCAGCCCAGGGGAGGGCCGTGGCACTGGGACAGACCCAACTTTGTTTCGAGTTGTCAAGGCAAAGGCTTTTCCCAGCCACCCATGGAGGCGGGGGAGCGCGCTGGCGTTGCCGGGGGATCGGGGATGCCAAGCAGGGCACTTGCTGGCTCCAGAGCAACCAGCCAGGGAGTCGTGGGGGAGATGGAGGGCAGCATGGTTTCACTGTGCCCCCCTCAGCTCCAGCAGCAAAGGTTAAAATACATTATTTTTCCCACCTTGGTCATTCTTGAGGGGAGCAAATCCCACCCCAGCTACACTTCTCCTGCCAGTCTGACCTTGTTCCTCTGGCAGAGGGGTGAAACGCTCCACGGAAGGAGTGCAGAGCCAGCAGTTTTCCTGGCAGGTTCTGGGGGACAAAATCCATTCCTGCCTGCAGCAGGTGACAAAGAGCATGAGGATTAGTAGCCCTCATCATGGTAATCCCAGCTAGAAGTGAGCCACCCTTCACTTTATTACCCCTCAAAGCTTTTGCTACAACTAAATCCACGCTAAATACTTGTTGTTTAAAATACCATGATACACTGTTCCCACACTTGATTTTAATATTAGTCACAGGAGCTATGTATTTAAACGAACTAAAATTGGAAAACTAAAACCCCCAGGCCCTAAAAATATAGGCACAGTAAGGCTAAAAATTCCACAGTCTACCAATCTCTGACAAAAACATCCCTGGGCAAATCTGAAAGCTATTATCTGGTACTTTGTCATTGGAACAAGTATTATCTGGTCTAGAATTGGCCATTATGGCTGCTGTTACAGTGGGTAAATGCACAAGAGCATCAGTTATCCTCCTTACCTTCTGTCCTCTCCTCTTAGCAAGCTTCCCTGCTGTGGAGAGCATGCTGTGTAGGGCAGGCTAAATAACTGCATTAAAAAGTCTCTCCAGGGGGAGTCAGGCAAGGGCCTCTCCTTCAGAAATAGCGAAGGCTGGCCGGCTAACTCCTGCCCAAAATGTATCTGCCCCTGGTAAGAGATATTCCCCCCCTCCCCATTCATCTTACTGCAGAACAGCAAACAGAGCCTCCAGGCTCAGCAGAGCAGGTCCTGAGCTGCCGTGAAGAAAGGGATCGCTATTGTGTCTCCTTTCCGTTGTGTCCTCCTCCTCCTCGTTTTCATGAAAGCAGCCAAGTAAAAGTGCAATATCCCTTCACTGATGGCCCGATGTTTCCAGGTCCAAAGTATGGCCCTGAAACTCAAGGGGGTTTGTCTCAGCAGCCTCCTGCAGTTGCCAGTCGCCCCAGTTACGCAGCGATCCTGGTGAGGCTCTGCTCTAGTCTTGGTCGGCCAGTATCAGTAGTTGTCATTGTGTTAACAGCACCTGGCCTTTGGTTGTGCTCACCTACCCCTGGGCTTCTCACTTTCAGGACCCAGCACTGCTCCCTGCAACCCACCACACCCTAGAAAACAGAGTTCAAACAGTCTCTGCTCTCCTTTACCACTTCTAACCACGCTTTCACAAGCCAAAGCAAGCAGCCGAGCCCCACCACTCCCAGACAGCTCTGGGCAAATCTCAGATTTTTGTCAGTGTCTTTTATTCAAGAGAAAACAGGCTGAGCTGCCAGCGTGCTGAGACTGCCACTGTGGAACTGATGAATCCTGCTCTGATGCAGGGGAAGAAGGAACAGTGGGTGCTGCTTGTCCAGAAACTGGTCACACCAGGAATCAATTAACTGCTGGTGATTTTAGGCTCTGCTGGAACAGCATGTTAAGGTTCCAGTCACTCCTAGACAAGCCTGTGAATTAGTGGCTGTTCTCCACGTCCAAATTCCAGGCAGTATTCCTGGCTGGTGTGACAAGGTGCAAAGCTGACAAGATGACAGAGTAACCGAAGGAGACAGATGAAAACAGTCAAGTACAGCATTGGCTCTCTGGTGTCCTCCGCACCCAGACCTCACAACAGCATCCAACTCCTCCCTGGAAACCAGGCTGGTGTCTGGATGTGCCTGTCAGGTCTCTAGCACCCCAGCTGGCAGCTTCAGTTCGATGTAGTTCTTCTCCTCCACATGGCTTGTCTGTTCCAGGAGCCATCGTCTCTCCTGGTCGCTGACATCCAGCCTCAGCGTCACCTCTTGGAAAACGCTGTTCACAGCAACCTGTACCATACAGAGGAAAAACAGCTCAGTCCCAGCCACAGGGCAAATGCTGCTCACATTCTCTGGGCAGAACACGGGCTGTTACCGCACCTCCTTAAAGTGGAGCTTTTTGAACATGCAGATGCTGGCTGCGTTTTCCTGACCAATCTTAGCCTCAAATTTGGTGATCCCGAGGTTTCTCACTCCTGTGGAAGAAATCACAAAGAGAAGCATTTGTATTACCTGCTTGGCTGCCACATCTACAAAGGCACAGGACTCCAGTTTCTGGGGCAGATGGAACCCTTACTACCCTGTGTCACCAGGAATACGTGCTTCTAGATCACACCCCGACTATTCCTGCTCCCTTGCTCTGAGCCACCCTTACCATAGGACATCATCATCAGAGTTGCCTCCTTGCCAAACCCTCTGCCTCGGTAGCTGGGCTCTGAAAGAGACAGCCATAGAAATCAGCATCCAGATACGTGAGACAAATCCGCCACGCTGGGTACTTTTCAGAAGAGACTGTGACCTAGACCAGCAAAGCATGCTGATGAGGGCTGAACAGCCATGATAAGGCAGTGAGAATAAAAAGCTGCTGTACATAACATCTGTCTGCAGCTGGCTTTAGCCATGGCGACAGAGGTCCAAGCTATGAAGCAGAACTTGACCTGCAATCATAATTTCAATCTCGCCCAAAGTCGGATCCTCAGCGTCGGTGAGGAAGAGATTCACGTCCCCCACCATGCAGTCCTCATCCGCACATGCCTGCCCGGACCACCGCTCCGTGTCCAGCACAATGAAGGTGCACTCTGGGGAAAACAAAAACTTAATTGCATTTTCAGGGCATGCTGAGGGTTATTCACAAATTACTGAAGGATGAAATTAAAGGCATGCAATGGACAGAGAAGCAACAGTTCCCACATGTTAACAGTGAGGAAGAGCTAATAATTGGGCTTCCCACACCAAGCATGCCTGCTCTTATCCATAGACATGTAAGAAATATTTTGAAAAACTCATTGTGAGGGTGATGCAGACACCAAGGCTAGAAACAGCCTATTTAAGGAGCATGAAAACTTCCATCCCATGACTAAGGGCTCCCTGCCTTGTCTCACTCTGCAGCAAGTTTGGGCAAAGAATTGTTTGGTGCACAAGAGACTAAGACCTAGTGATTCACCTAATCCATGTTACTTTTGCTTTTAGTAAGGTTTTTAGTGCCAGCTAAGACAAATGTTCCAGACTGAGGTCTTTGCCAGCCTCAGTATTTTGCAGCTCGCTGTATTCCTAGCAGGCTTTTATGGGCAGTGATTCATTACCTGTAGGAGAGCCAGGGAACAAATTCAGCCAGCACACCTCAATTGGGTAATTATAAAGCCATTCGATTTCTCAAGGAAAAATACACCCCCTTCCACCTTTTTATGGCTATCAGACCTGAGAAGTGCTGAATGTGCAGCAGCAGCAGCTCAGCAGATAGTGCTGTGGGAAGTAAATCACTGTAATCTTTGAAGAACTGCATAAAAAGGACACCAATAGCCCCAGACATTCTCTACTTCCCTGAGCATATACCAGCTATAAACAGAAAGCCAGTTTGAAGCTACTGTTGTAGAAGGTCTCCTACCCCATCTGCTTCAGCAAGTAGAGCCCGCTCACCAGGTGCTCTCAGCCCACTGCAGGTCCTTTACAGGACAGAAGGGACCAGCTCACCACTCCCATCCACCCTCAGGAAACGTTTAAGATCCTCACTGTCTGCGTCATCCCGCCAGCTGCGCTGCATCTCGTACTCCTGCTCCAGGCTGAGTGGTTCAGAGGCGGTCAGGCGCTGCAGCTCCTCTGACTGCATCCACTCGTGGTACCTGACAACGGCACCCAGAACTGGATCACTGCCTGAGCCACAGCACCGCAGTTGATTTCCACAAGCACTCTAAGGATCAGACTGTCACAAACTGCTCTGGAAACACTAGCTCAGCATTCGTGACAACTTAAAAGTATGCACAGGCCTGTCTCCCTTATCTAACACAGGAATTGGTGTTCTCTGTGGAAATTCAGGAAGTTTGTCTGTCCTGTGGCTTTGTCTTGAAGACTGCCTGATGCAAGTGGTGTTTTTAAAAGTACTGAGCATTAAGTTCCGGTGCTTTTCATCCTGACTTGAGACTGATACAGCAACTCCCAGGCACTGACAAATTGACTAATACTGGCATCTTTGTGCTGAGGCTGCAGCTGCCCAGGCCAGCACTTTACAAACTGCCTGCATGCCTGCTTCCAGTTTATCAAACATCCATCTGGCTTTACACATTGAAGTTTTGCTCTTCCGCTGTCATTAGGGAAAGACATCAACGAACACGAGAACTGCTGGCGGTTCACTCATAGCCAGTATTTCCCTTTCCACGGGTGCACAGTGGCACAGATGAAGTTCTCTTTGCCATCAGGCCCGGCGACGTCCGCTGCAGAGCACGGAGGGCAAAACCGATTGACTGCCTTTCTACGAGTGCTCTTCTTGCTGTGCGGTTCCCAAGGGGAAGAGGGCCTTGCAGCTGCCAGGCCAGCACCCTTCCCCAGCGCCACCCACCCTTAAAAAAAGAGAAGTGAAATCAGACCGTGCGAGAGTACCGGAGGACACGAGCCACGTACCGGGGCACGTGCGCGGAGGTGTACGGCACCAGGGTCACCCTCTGCCCTCGCAGCACAGTGTTCTCGTTAATCTTCATGGCCTCCGCGCTGACAGAGGCCCGACACCCGCTCTGTGCCTCCGCCGAAGCTAAGGGCCGGCACAGCAGCCCCCGCGGCGCTCCGGGAGCCAGCGGCGGCCGCTCTCACGGCGCGGACAGGCCCCAGCCCGTACCAAGCCCCCACACAGCAACCGCCCTGCGGCCCCCCGCGCCCAGGGCAGGGCCGCATCCGTACGCTCGGAGGCCCAACAGCACCCGGGGGCCTGCCCTGACCGGGGCCGCTTAACGCTTCATGGCCCAGGCGGTGGTGGAGGCGCCTTGCTCGCACACGCCTCGGGGCGGAGGGGAGGGAGCCCCAGGCCGTGAGGGCCGCCCCGGCGCTGACGGGAGCCC
>VZSC01010189.1:4525-44244 GCA_013398225.1 Steatornis caripensis
AAAAAAAAACAAACCCAAAAATCTCAACAAAGGAGATGCTGCCATCGTTTAAACACCTCTTTCTCCAAGCCTTGCTGAAGCCCAGCTGCTAGATTCCCGCGTAACACTGCAGTTTTGGGGGAGTTGGGTTTGGTTTTTTTTCTTTTTAATTTGCAAAATAACTCGGGAAACATGAAATTCCCCCCCCCCCCGCCACCGCAAAGAGACGTCGCGAAGTCAAAGGTAACATCAGAAGGAGGGATGCCTCGGCCATGCCAGCGCGACTGCGCCCTTGGCTGCGCCCTCTCCTGCAGGATCCCACCCGATGCTTTCCACGGGCTCCCCTCCTGCCAGCCCCACGGCGAAGGGCTCAGCGCCTTCCCGCTCCCTCTAAAACCCACGTGCCGAGGAGGGGATTCCTGAGCAACGCAAAGCAAGCAAGCATTTGCTTTGTAGGGGCCCAGCACAGATTTATTATCATTTTTCCACGCCCAGTTCGTTCGCAGCAGGGCTGGCACTTCCCAGCTGCAGTTGCTCATGTGGCTTTTCCTATTATAAATGGTCTCCAGAGAGCGAAAAGAAAAAAAGCATCCTGTATCAGAGCAAGAAGCAGAATGGCGATCGGTTCGGTAAATCGAGGCTCCTCCGCCCGCTCAAGTCCCTCAGAAATGCCTCGAGGTTTAAGGATCAAGCAAGCAGACGTCATTGGGATAAAGCGAGCTGGAACGCCACGGGGAGAAGGCAAAACCCAGCCCCGTGCTCTGACCTCCAGGATGGACGCGTTTCAGCGACAGCCCTGGAAAACCACGTCCCGAGAGCGTTGCTCTTTCTCTCGGCGCTGGAAGGTTTGCGAGACTCTCCCGCTGCAGAGCCGAGGCTGCAAGGACAGGGCGCTCCTCTAAGGCGGCCGCTGCCGCTGGGTCCTTCCCTTGTCCCGCCGCGGCCCCCGTGCGCTTCTCCCCAGCGCGCTCCCACGAGCCCAGGGTCCTTGCTGCAGCGTGCAGCTCGCCACGGCAGCTCAGACACACACCTCATGCCAGCGCAACGCTCGTATCTGATGTCCCCTCCTTCACCACCGATACCTGCGGTGGCTTTACCGGCAGGCAGAGTCTCGCTGGGTGACGGACGTATCGCAGCGGGCTGGGATGAGGACGGTATCCAGAGGGGGATGTTATCCGCAGGTTCACTGGCATGGGGAAGGCGCAGAGGTATTGCTGCAGTTTGCTTCTCCTCTGAGCTCGGTTGCATCTGGCAGACCCAATCTGGCATTTGCTNTTACCGGCAGGCAGAGTCTCGCTGGGTGACGGACGTATCGCAGTGGGCTGGGATGAGGACGGTATCCAGAGGGGGATGTTATCCGCAGGTTCACTGGCATGGGGAAGGCGCAGAGGTATTGCTGCAGTTTGCTTCTCCTCTGAGCTCGGTTGCATCTGGCAGACCCAATCTGGCATTTGCTATTTCGGGCAGCGCTGCCTCAACGGAGGTGGGGAATAGCGCGGGGAGCACAGCACACGCACAGCAAAGAAATTCAGGGCGGCGGCGACCCGCAGAAACCGCAGGTCCCCGTGCAAAGCCGTTCCCACGTTCGCTGCAATTAGCACGCTGTCAAGGTCCCCCGCCTCCCCTAGGGCATAAGCGTCCGACGGACGAACCCTGCGAAGGCGTTGGCCCGCGATGGATTTCTCAGTGTTGGTCGGCATGACGCTGCTGCTGCTTTCTGACCGGGCCCTGCGTGCCAGAGTTTTAAAGAGCCAAGAAAGCAGCACTAGAAGGGGCAGCCTGCTCCTGCCATGCACCTTGGTTACTTTTCCATGGGCCTCCATCACCTGCTCTGGCTTGTCCTACAGCCCCCCGGGAGAGCCAGGCCGCGGCGGGATGGCTTGGCTCCCTCCCCTCACCTTCCCTCTCCGACGCAGGCATCGCCTCAGGCCACTGGCTTCGCTTGGAAGGTGGTGGCAGTGGGATGCGGAGCTTTTGCTGGCCGGCACGTGCTCCGGCTCACCCGCCGGGGTGGCTCTGGCACGCTGACGGGTCGTTATTTTCATGCTGGGTCTCACCCACAGACGCTTTGTTCTTTCAACAGCAAAAACACTTAGGCTGGACCAGAGCGAGGAAGAGGAGAGGATGAGGCGTGCCAGCTGCACGTGGCTGATTTACCACCTCGGCAGGTGGCTCTATGCTTGCTCTGGCCAGTCAGCAGCTTGGCGGAGGCAACATTTGCTGCCTGGGTTCCCCTCCCTCCTCCAGCATCAGCAGAAATGCGAGGGGCGGCCGCTGCCAGGGGAGGTTACTGGCGCCACCTGAGCCCCCTTAACCCTGCCCAAAGCACCTGTGCTCGCCTCCATGGGGAGTAAGGGGATGCTCCTGAGCACCCGCCTGAAAGGCACAGCTGAATCCAAACTGCCAGGGAGGGCAGAGCGAGGGCTTGGCACGGGGCAGCAAAGCGTCTTACGAAGGAGCCGGAAGCACCTTTAAACGCAGAGGCTTGAAACGCTCGGGAGAGCAGAGCACGCGTGGGTTTTACGACACGTAGGCTGAGCGAACTGTTGACGCTCAGCGGCAGGGGCTGGCGGCCCCCTCCGCCTTTCTGGAGCTTTGCCAGCCGTGGGCTCCTCTCTAAGGGGAGGTGACGATGCTGCCTGACACGCGCAGGTATCAGGCACGTGCTGTCTTGCTCAAGAGAATTTTTGCCCTCTCTGAGCCACGCTATCATCCCCGCCAGCCGCTGAGCAGCTGCAGCCCATAGCCCCCTGCCCGTCCCTGGCTCCACTGATGCGGTGGCACCATCCGGGGTCCCCGCTGCAGCCCTGCGCGGGTGCTGAGCAGTCAGCATCGGCGACAGGAGACACGGTCCAGCACCCCGGCAGGAGAAGGGAGGCGAGCTGCCAGCGGTGCCCGCCGGCACTAGGGGAGGCAGAGAGGGAAAGACCACGAAGTCTTGGGGCTCGCGCGGAAAAACGATATAGTTCCCATGCGGTACAGCGTGAAAATGTATTGTGTGGCCGCTTTAGCTGCCTGGGGACACGGTATAGCACGATCCCCTCATTTGCAACACAGGAATGACATGTACCATACGTCTTGCACGGTAGGAAGTCAACAGACGGAAAATATATTTGTTTCCCTGTTTGAGAGGTAGGAGAGCACAGTAAAGCCTGGAAGCAGAAGGCAGGGCTGGGCACAGAGAGCCTTGGGGAAGGGTGTGGGGCACAGACAGGGCAGATCTTTCCAGATGAGGAGGTAGTGAGAGACGTTTGTTGTCACACCGTAACTTGTCAATTCATCTTAGGGAAAACCAAAGCACTGTGCACGCCAAGCACCCGCCCTTTTGAAAAAAGAAAGCCTAGAACCCCTCAGGAAGGGCATCACTCACGCACACCTGCTCTAAATGAAATATAATAAAACACGACGGTGATAATCATCATGAAGTTTTGTATACGACCCCCACCCTCCCTCCCGGCAGCTAAAAGGGTGCGGAAGGATGCAGAGGGNAACAAGGACCATAACCAAAGAATTTAGGAGCAGCCTCAGGAGCACAGTAAGGAGCTCGTAAAGAAACGTTCCAGTGTGTGCATATGCGTGTGTATTTATATATATATATATATATTCGTTAGTAAAGAAAAGAGTATCTGTGGAGGTAAAGGGAAGACGGTAAATGTACAGGCAGTACAGGCTGGGTGGAGTGCCGGTGGCTGGAGAGGGTCGGGTGGTGCGGAGTGGAGGATGGTGGGTGGAAATTAGAGTGCGCCCATTCCAGTGACCTCAGACGTCAGCCTAGAATAGACAGGGGCAGAGAGAGGGGTGGGGGGGAGACAAAAACAAGCGCTTAATAACCAGAGCAGAAAAGAAAACGAAGACCCTGCGGGGCAGTGCTCCTCTTCGTGCCTATGCCCTGCGCAGGTGGAGGGCAGAGCATCCCCGCGTGGCTCGAGCGCGTGGGGCTTTGGGGGGGGGTGGGGGGTGTCCCCATGGAGGGCACGGGGGGCTGGAGCACAAAGCCAGCTCAATGGCCGGCTTGCTTCCCCGTCTCCTCGCTGCTGCCAGGTGATGCCCGGCACCGGCACCGCGTCGCGGCAGAGGCGCCACCCACCAGGGGTGCTGGCAGGAGACATCCCAGCACGTGGCTTCGCTTCTACCAGCATCCCTCCCACGGAGGACAGGCAGCTGTCCCAGCTCCCCTGGCTTCTTCGTTTTGCTCTGGTTTTCGAAACTACGGGAGAGGCTGAGCTGTGCCCCATCCTGCTCCCCGCCAGGTCATCTCAGCCTCTGCCACAGCACAGGCTACAGCTCAGCCAGCCCTTCCCAGTAAAGAAGAGACACGCTCGTTTTTCTTTTCTTTCTCTCTCTTGTCTCGAGAGGCAGGGAGGATTGGCAAGGAGCTGTGGGGAAAGCCGCTTGGCCGTGCCCACGGGCACGGGGCTGGCCCCAGCCCTCTCCCGAGCGGCTGGAGAGGTGCCATGGGTGCAGGCAGAAGGGCAGTAGGGCAGGACGGGATGGTGGAGGTCCGTTGCAGGTCGGGGCTGAGGTGGGTTGGGTGAAAGGAGGAGAAAGCACGTACAGACCTCACCAGTGCTCCCAGCCCACACCCTAACGAACGTCCGAGTCACCACCAACAGCCCCCCAGCCTGCTGGCAGCCTCCGNCCACCCTCCCTCCCGGCAGCTAAAAGGGTGCGGAAGGATGCAGAGGGAAGGATGGGGCTGAAGATGGCGGGGCGGCCCAGGAGAAGAACAGTCGGAGCCCATCGGTAGCAGAGCTGCGCAGACATTTATTGAACACAAACAGCGACAAACACAGCCGGCTCACGGAGCTTCCTGAGCTATCGTCCAAACGTTTTGCTCATGGGGACTGTCAAAAGGGTGCTTTCAAAGGCCCCTGGGGGGGGGGTGAATCCCGTACAGCTGAGTTCTTCCCGCTTCCAGTTGCTCGTTAGTTAAAAAAGACAACCATTTGTGTATTCGCGTGTGTGCGCGCGATTCCCTTGATTTAGTATGAGAAACGGCTCGTCTGGACGCTGCCGCGTTGCAAAGAGAGAAGCCCGCGGGCGAACCCACGCGTGCGCGTCGGCTTTGCTCCCGCGCGTTCTGCTTGCCAAATAACGCGCGGTGAAAACTACGCCTTGCCCTGAGGGTGGGCATGCAAGGTCACAAAGCGAACGAGGAGGGGAGCACCAAAGGAGGAAGGGTGAGAAAAGTAAGAACTCTGAAAGCACGCACAGCTCTGAGTGGCATCGCACGTCCATAGGCTACAGCAAGCACCGCCAACGTCGACTCAAACGTGTAAGCAGCTACGCTAGACTGACACGAGAGACCCCGTCATCTTCCGAGGTCTCGCCAGCAGAACAAAACCAACCCCCCACCCCTCCCCTGCCGCCCNCTCTCTTGTCTCGAGAGGCAGGGAGGATTGGCAAGGAGCTGTGGGGAAAGCCGCTTGGCCGTGCCCACGGGCACGGGGCTGGCCCCAGCCCTCTCCCGAGCGGCTGGAGAGGTGCCATGGGTGCAGGCAGAAGGGCAGTAGGGCAGGACGGGATGGTGGAGGTCCGTTGCAGGTCGGGGCTGAGGTGGGTTGGGTGAAAGGAGGAGAAAGCACGTACAGACCTCACCAGTGCTCCCAGCCCACACCCTAACGAACGTCCGAGTCACCACCAACAGCCCCCCAGCCTGCTGGCAGCCTCCGGGCCGCTGCCGGCAGCCTTCCGCAGCCGTGCGCGCCCTGCGCTGGCGGCGATTTGGCGCGGCACCAACTCTGCCCACGGCGGAGGGCACGGACGAGCGAACGGCCTCGGCTTGCGCGGCTTTGCCAGACGGGTGCGAAGCCAGCGCAGGGCCCTATCTCCCCTTAAGCTCCCCATCCGCGAGTCTACAGGCGCAGGCTAACAGGTCTGTGCGAGCGCTCCCGGCACGGCTCGCCACCGGCATGGAGCTGGTCCCCAATCCCTCTCCAGCTACGCCTCCACCATACGCAACCCTCGCAATCCCTTGCCGGAGCCCCGGTTCCCCCGTGGCACAGGCAGTATCGCCCCACGGCCGGAGGCAGCGTTGGGAGCGCTCGGCCCCTGCAAAGTCCTGCTGCGCCAAGCTTTTTAGCATGAAAAGGAAGAAATCAGGCCATTCCCATGTCTTGCGTTTATTGGACGGATTATTTTCATCAGATGCAGGAAAGCCTTTGGGAGGCCTGGAAGCACGCGAAAGAGGCTCTGAGGTGGCAGTAAGCGATGACGGGATCCCAGCGAGCAGGTCCCAAGCGATGCCTCCCCACCACCAGCTCAGCTCCGTCCCCATCCCCTGCCTCGTCCGCAGGGAAAGACGGTGGCGATTTTGCCCGCCCACGAGCAAAATCCTCGAGGGAGGGTGTTGGGTGGGCAGGCGACCGGCGCGACCCGCGGCCGCTGCGCCAGCAGCGAAGCAGCTCCCAGTCTCCAGCCAAAGTGCCAGCTGGGGGGAGAGGTCCCGCTGGTGACATCTAGTCCCCGCTCAGAGGTCTCAGCAAGCCACCATCTGCCCCAGCCGGCCTCAGGATGCCCCTCCTGGCCCGCGGTGCCAGGAGCAAGCGCTGCTCCCACCACGCCGGCAGAACGGGTTTGGCCGTGGCGGGAGGCGGCAGAGGTCGGCAGGGGGGTCTCACCTGGCGTTGATGAGGTACTGCGCAAGGCTGATGTTTGCAGGGGTTCCTGTGATGGTAATTTGGCGCTCCGATGACCCTTCCGTGGCGTTGGCGATTTTGATCTGCGCTCCCGACATCTGCCGAATTTCATTGATTTTGGTCCCTTGGCGTCCGATTATGCAGCCTATTAGCTAGAAAAAAAGCACGGAGGGAACGTCTGAGCAGTCACCGCAGTCTCTGGCAGTCACCGCCGGACGCGAGCACAACCACACGGCGCCGGCCAGAAGCCTTCCTCCTCCCTCTGCCCTGAGGCACGAGTGACCTTAATGCTCATGAAAACTGGAGAGGGACAGCCCGAGGGTGAGTCCCACCTGCGCGCGAGCACAGTCCTCCCAGGACACGTCCAGCAGCCTGCCCTGCCCTGCTCCTTGTGGGGCAAATCTCAATTATCTGCAACACGATGCCCAGCATCTCAGAGGGCTTCGGGAACGGCAAGGCATTATACCAGGCTCATTTTGGTAATAACAATTTTCATGGTCTAATACTGGCTCCGTGTTTTGCAAGGGTCTAAGGATGGGAATAAGTCAAATTTCAGAGTGTGCTCCACACCTATCGCCTTGCCAGTCACAGCGAACCCGAGGGTGGTTTATACGGAGCGCGTTACCAGAAGAAAACAAGCCTGCCGCCTTCCCCAGGGACAAGCCAACCCCAAGCGCCCCCTCATGAGCTGGTGCAGCCACACACCACTGCTAGCTTGACGTTGTTCACCCCGTCCCACCCTTCTTCTACCCTGCCGGGAAACCTTCGCTGCAGCCAGTGCCCGCTGCCTCTGTTACCCCCTTCAGCTCTTCCGTCGCAATGCAAGGGCTCGCTGGTGCGCACACTGTTGACAGGAGAGCACTACGTGGTTGTGGTGCCGGCAGAAGAGGAGAATTCGACTTCAAAACATGTCTTTCACCCTCTTGTGAAAAAATTAGAGGCAGTTGGAGGCCTGAATTTCCTCAAGGGTCCTCAGTGGCTTGAATGTCCTCAATGGTCTTCGTCTTTGCTCTCGCTCATTTGTGCATCAAACTACGGTTCCCTCAAGCACTTCCACAAGCTGGCAACGTGGACGGAGATGTCCAACTTTTCAAACACAGGCACAAGGTGTTTCCGCGTGCCCTGCTCGGCCATCAGCGTTTGAGCTCCTTTCCAAGGTTGCACCTGGGACTTTTGTATGCGGGACATTCATCTCGGCAGCTGCCGGACTTCTGTTGCTGTCTGTGGAAGCAGAGACAACTACTCTTCCAAGTGTTCACCGGTCCTGTTGTCAGATCATGGGGCTACCTTAGTGGCTTGTCCCGTGCGGACCTGAATATACACCCCACTGCAGCACCGGAAGGGTATCAACTATCTCAGGGGCTGCAGCCCATCCTGGTGTTCGTGGCGCAGAAATAACGCAGAGATGCTTCAACAAATGAATATCCCTTGCAGCTGGGAACCTGCTGGGGAGACCTGAGGAGCCAAAGCTATTTGGAGACACGTTCAGCAACATCCAAGCGTCTCTGCACAGCGTTCAAGTTTCTCCTGACAGTCAGAGGAGTGACGAGATGGATTTCACCGCCAGCTTTCCTTCAGTTCTCCTTCCTCTGCAGCGCAACCACGAGCTGATCTACGCCACTAAAACATGCCTGCAGACCCTTTGCTTCCAGAAACGCAAGCATGTCCTCCGGCGGCAGGGGAAATTTAAGAGCCTTCAGAGCAACAGGAGGCAGAGCTAAGGAGGCTTTTTTCAGCGGGCAAAAAGATGCAGGTGATGACGTTTAACGCTGTGCAGGCCAGACGAGAGCCAGGCTGTTAGTGAGCGGACGCTCTGAGCGCTCCCAGGTCCTGCAGCAGGTCCCTTGGCACGTTAAAGGGGAGGAAAGACCCCTTTGCAGAGGGTCGCTTGATATGCCTGAAGACGCCCTCATTGCTGCCAGGTCCACGGTCCCCCGTGCTCAACAGACGTGGCTATTGCATGGCTCCCCGGCGGGGGCTCCTCGCTGGATGGACAGAAGCAGAGCCAGGATCAGCCCTGCTGCCATCTCCCCCGGGCTCCTCCGCAGAGCCCTCCCGTGGCGGTTGGCCCTGGGGTGAAGCATCTCCAAGGGTGACAGCTCACAGACGCTCGGAAGCTGTTCCACTGCGGCATCTCTCGGGTGGAAGGAGGCCTCACCTCCCAAGTGTCCTGGAGGAGCAGAGGTGCCGGGCTCGCTGCCCTTCCCTTGCGCTCCGTGCGTCGGTGAACAGCAGGACGAAGTGGCAACAGCTGCCAGACCCGATCCAGAAACTCCTGAAGAGGATGGGCTGAAGGTGCTTGTAGGTGATGGAGATGGAGAGAGAGACTGGAAGCCATCCCCCTTCTTGCCCTGACCCTGATTTGAGCGCCCGCTGGTTATCACCCACGGAAACCAGGGGGACGGTCCAAAAGCAAGTGAGACCCTTGGATCCGCGTGCCGGCTGTGCTGGGCTCTCCATCCCACCTCCTCCCACCTGAGCATCCCCAAGCACCCTCCTCACAACGCTCGGTGCCCAGCGTGACTCCAGCCTCCTCTCCGTGAATATCCCGGTCCAACACCCACTTTAGCGCAGCGCCTCCGTCTATAAGACCCAACAGCTGACTGCCACCAGGACTAGGATGAGACGCCCCGTCCTTCAAAAGCTTGCGCGACACTTTGTGGCATTAGAAACGCTATTTACTTAACTCCTCTCCGACCCCCAAGGAACTACGCTCGAGCCAGCGCTAGATTAAGCCATTACAGTTTGATCGGGGCTGGCTCAGGAGCTCTCTCCCCTTCCCAGTGCTGTCAACTGGGCGCGTTTCATGAGCACTGAGTTCACTTGGAAAGGGAAAAGGAGCATTAAGGAGGATTGTACCTAGGAAAGCTACCAACAGGGCAAAGTCCAACGGGTGTTTTACGTGTCAGGCTGACCCCCAAAAGACTGCACGTGGCGCGGGTGAACCTGGTGAAGGGGCATCACTAAACATATTTAACAAAGTCATATGCCTGCAGCTTATAGGTATGCACACATTCACACACACACGTATATATATATATATATGTGTGTATATACACACACACGCCGAGGAAGCACTTGGATTTACTTACATCATTGGGAATGGTGAGTTCATGAGTACTGGCCGGGGGACTGGCATCCAAACCTGGGCATATGCAAGGGAAAATGGTTATAGCTTGCAGAGGCAGAGCGGTGGAGCTCCGCTGCTTTCCCACAACAGTCAACACTGCAAAGGCTGCGTCCTGCTCCGGGGCCGGGAGGGGAAGGGGATCACACACTCTGGTACAAGGAGGAGGAAGACAGTTGCTACCTGACTCTGCCGGAGCTGGCTGCTACCTTCGCCTGCATCCCTCGAGCTGGCCTCTCTTCCCACCCTCCATCCTCCCACTGGGAACAAGGCAGGGTGTGTTAATGGTGCAAGGCTGCAGCACCGCCGTGGACAGCCTGCTGGCTGGGAAACCCAACCCTAGGGGCAGACAGCCCGCCAGCGGGAGGGCTGACCACCAGCCCTCTCGGGGCGCAGCCGCACAGAGCCGCTCGCTTACGACAGCAGCTTGACACCCCAAAACCGGTATCCCCGGGGGATCCGGCGGTGCTAGGACAGGTCAGCCTGCAAAGCACTTTGCAAGTGAAAACCCCCACAGGCTTGCATGCTGAATTTAAGCCAGACTGCTAGGACACGCATGCTAGCTGGACCCAGGACCGACGGTCCCTCTTACTCCCAAGGGAAAGCAAAGGCGAACAGAACGGAGATTTAGAGCCTGCTTCCCTACAAAATCGCACGGCGAGGAGCGACGGCAGCCATACGGTTCCTCCCAGCCTCTCCTGGGCCGGGGACGGAACTCTCCTCCACGGTGGGAAAGGCTGGCGCCGGCAGGCTACGCTGTGCGTGCAGCTCCAGAGGTAAGAGGGCAGCACGCCGTAACGCTCCTAGACCAGGTCGAAGCCTGCCTCTCCCACAGGTTTCCGTATCAAATGACCTCCGTGCTGAAGCAGGGATGCCCTATGGCAAATCCGCAAGAGAGAAGCTGTCTGGCGACTAATGGGAATTTGCAGTGACTGCAAAAAAAAAACCGCTGTATCTGTACGATATAAACTGCTGATTGATGAAGGCTTTTAAGAGCAGTGTGCGGGAGAGAACGAGAGACCGCACGGTCTGTACCTGAGGAAAGAGGGGAGGGAGGAGGCGCAGAGTAAAGAAGCACGAGGAGACTGGAAGTGCTGGGCTGCTACAACGCGAGACAGCAGCAGCAGCACCGAATTCCTCATGCCGCCCGGCAATACGCCACGGCCTTAGCTGTGCTGAGCAGCTACTGCAAGCAACGGCCAAGTTTTGCTGGTCTGCATTTCCATCGAGGCCCTCTGCACCGCAGAAGAGGAGCTCCCATCCAGTTTTGCTGGCAACGGCTGCCGAGGTTTTAAAACCCAGCAGGTCTGGGCCACCGGCACTGTCAAAGCAAAATGTCTAAAATACTGAAGTGAAGCTTTACATCGCAATCCCGTTTCACCATCACCCCTAGAAAGGAGAACATCGGGTGTCTTCGATGCGCTCATGCACGATTCCTGCGCTTGCCCGGGTGCGCCTTCCTAGCTGCGCTTGCCTCACCGAGACGCAACGCCCGGGTACACCACGCAGGCGTCCGCTTGCAGGAGGTATCTTTACCACGGTTTTCACTTGGGAGGGCACAGAGGAGGAGAAATGCAGGGGACGGGGATGCAAATCCTCCACTCAGCACCCCTCGGCCCTCCTTCACCCCTGCCGGGCGTACTAATGCCAAAGCCTGCACAAAACAGCTGCCGCCCAGGTTTTACGCAGCGGGCGATGCTTAGTGCTGACTTTATAGCGCGGTGCGCTAGAACAGACATTTCACAAGCCCTGGACCGTCTTTCATGCTGAGCCTCATCACAGCCCGGGCCAAGGCGGACCGCACCTAACACAAAGTCACGTCCCTCAGGGTGCAGGCGTCCCTGTCTCTCGGCCGTGTGTTACAAGGCTCAGCTCAGTAGCAGCCCGGACACGGCAGAAAATGTCTTCTGACGGGAGCGGAGCACTGGGGATGGGCTCAGAGCAGCGCTGAGGCACCCAAGGGTCTTTGGAAATGCAAGCCTAGGCTCCTCAGACTCATAGATAGGGTCCCCTGCCTCCTGCTCAGATGCCACGGGTGCTGCTGAAAGCCCCTGGGGCACGCGGTGCCGCAGTGCCGCACCACGCCTGCACCACAACGGCCATCGAGGAATGGCCACGTCCTTCTCCGTTATCCGGCGATCGTTCACTTTAGCACGCCAGATCCTCCCTGACACACGCGCGCGCGGTCCCCACGGCTGTGACGTCAGGGCGTCAGGGCACGATTAGAGCCTTGGGTGATCGCAAAGGGCAAAGCAGGGCAGGCAGAAAACAAGGCTGCGCAGGCTGGCGTCATGAAATCTGTATTTGCTACAGTCTTGTGGGGCCTGGTTACTCGGGCTGCGTTTGCTTTCGTAGTTAGGCGATGTCCCCGGACTCTTTGGAGGCATGCACGCGATGTACGCCGTCCGGCCGCAGAGCACGCGCGCGCCCCAGCTACGCCCAGGGGAGGTCTGGCTCGCGTGGCCTGCGAGCCGCCAGGTCTCAGGGCGACTCCTCCAAGCGACGGTAGGTTATAAAAGACAAGCGCGTTCGGCGCATACGGAACGAACATGCGCGACGTTTGACATCAAAATTTCTCCAAGACTCCGGCCATGCTTGGGCTCCTCAGGGTCCTGTCCCACTAAAAACGCAGCTCGCCCTGGATGGCTCAGGGGTGGCTAAAACTGCACGTCGTTTCTGTTCCCGCAGGCGTTTTTCTACTGTTTCTGAGCAAAGTTTACGCAAAATTAAAGGAAAGGGTAAGGGTGATGGCTGCGATGGAACTTTCTGTTGTGCAGACGGCAGCTATACGCAAACCTCAGAAAACTGGGCGATAAACTCCAGGCGCTGTTCTTTCGACATGCCGTACAAAGGAGAACAGCAGGCACGGTGCTGCCCNCTGCGATGGAACTTTCTGTTGCGCAGACGGCAGCTATACGCAAACCTCAGAAAACTGGGCGATAAACTCCAGGCGCTGTTCTTTCGACATGCCGTACAAAGGAGAACAGCAGGCACGGTGCTGCCCGGTCTCTCCCTGCCCACCAAGAAAACCTGCCGTCTTCTCCACAGACACCACAATTTACCTAGGAGCACAACAACGGCACAGTCCTATTTAAGAAATATATTTCAACAGAAGCCTGCTTGCTTCCCTGTAGCTTTGTGTTTTACCTGATGATTGGCCCATCAGATTTTGAGCTTCTTCGGAGGAATGTAAGGGCAGCTTTTCTCCTGAAGAGCAAAGAAGAAACAGGTTTAATGCTTTTGCCTTCGAGGAGATAAGCAATGTCACTTCATCTAGGAAGCTCAAAATATGATGAACATACTGTCAGAAAAGGCATTTCCAACCGGCACTTTGACCGCCGCGTAAACAAACGTACTTTAAGTATCTCCATCCCCTGCGCGCTATCTGCTTCCCAGGTCACCGTGAGAACGCCAGCCTTGGGGACGAGGCCGCAGAGCCACGCCACGTCTGGCTGTCCTCCCGTCAGCGCCGCTCCCTGCAGCCACGGCTCCTTCCCATCGCTCTCCCCGATGCAGGCGATGCCGTCCTGCCCGGCTCGGCACCGCTCCCCGCAGGCGCTGGGGCAGCACCCCCAGCCGGCGCTGAGCCGTTCCCCCTGGGAAAGCGGGGATGTCCCACCGGGGTCCGGATCAGCGCTCAGCAGGGGATGCCACCTCCTCCGGGTGGGGAGCGATGGGAGACTGGTGCTCATCGCTGATGCTGGGAAAGCCAGCAAAGCTGGGAGCAAGGCAAGCGTGGCTTCACAGGAGCAGTCCAGGCGCGCACGGTTAACGGCCGAGAGCTCGCCCACGAGGATCGAAACCCCCAAACATCCATCCTGTCTCCCCGCTAACCTTTCCCCACAGACATTGCAACTTCAGTTTTACCTGCCCTGCTCGCTTCCATTAAACAGCGTGAGTTTAGAAAGAGAGAGAAACTCTACAGGTAAGAAGAGAAGGATATCTAGAAAGGGCATGTGGGTACGTACCAGGGAAAGCGGGGGTGGTCTGTCCAAGGGGAGTAAAGGGGGTTTGCTGCATAGCCAACTGGTGGAGCTTGGTCAACTGCTGAGGGGTAGGAGGGACATTAGAGCTAAGAAGGTTATTGTCATAGAGTACAACAAGTCACACCGCAAACCAAGAACGAAATTATAACGGAAGGCGGGGGGGGGGGAGAAAACAAACAAAAAAAAACCAAAAAAAAGAAAAAACAAAACCAGGAAGCCATGGCGAGACATGGCAAAAACATTAGCAGAAGGACTTGGCCTGGGTAAAATGCAATAAAGCCCAAATCTTTTGCAGAAGTGCTTGGTCAGGGTCTGAAGTACGATACCGGCAAGAAGCCCATTCTTAGTTTCTTCGCCAAACGGTTCAGCCCCTTCGCCGCGAGCGAGCGGCCGCCTCAGCGTGCAGCCCGGCGGCTGCCTACGGCCCTTCCAGCCGCTGCTTCCCCTCCCAGGCTTCGCAACCTGTGACCAGAAGCCGCTGCTCGCTCTAGAGCAGAGGAGCCATCTCAACGGCACTGCCCGGCCGGTGGCCATCACGCGCCAGCCGCCAGAAGACCCTGCTGGAGCCGCACCGTGACCGCTTGCCCCCGCGGCAAACTCTCTCGTGCTGCGCCTCCGATGGGAATCGCCTCTGGGAGACGGACAAACTGCAGCTCGTTACGAGCGCGAGCGCCTTAGCTGATGGGGAAATATGGGCTTCAGCCATGACCAGTAGGTATTTCAGATCCTTGTATCCCTTGTTGTGCCGGGTAGCTTTTCGCGCCCCGTCAGGAAGCGCTTGCATAGAGAGGAGTTTGTTTGGAATACATTTTGTGCTCTGTTTCACTGCTCCAAATTAAAAAACAAAACCAAAACAAAACAACAGCAAAACAAAAGAAAACAAAACAAACTGGGCTGGAGGCTAGCAGTGAGCAGGAGGAAGGGTCTTTATCGCCTCCCACTCGGCAATTTCACAGGTGCTCAGAGGGTCCCCAGGACCACAGGACCCCCCAAATGCAAACCCCTCATTGCACCCATCCTCTCCCCGGCGATGGAGAGGCAGGAGTTAAGATTTCCACGTTTTGGGGGGAATAATGCTCAAAAACCTCCTTGCTCTTGCAGTGGTTGGGGAGGGAGCGTGGGGAGGTCTGGCCGGCAGCGAAGGGGAAGCACTGGAGAGAGCAGACCCAGGGGNCATCCTCTCCCCGGCGACGGAGAGGCAGGAGTTAAGATTTCCACGTTTTGGGGGGAATAATGCTCAAAAACCTCCTTGCTCTTGCAGTGGTTGGGGAGGGAGCGTGGGGAGGTCTGGCCGGCAGCGAAGGGGAAGCACTGGAGAGAGCAGACCCAGGGGGCTGAGCGCACTGGGGGAGAGAATGGAGGGAGGCAGCGGGGACGGGATATGACTGCAAGACCCCAGAGAGGTACCCGAGGGAGCGCTGCCCCGGCAGAGGCATGAGGACTTCCAGCCTCTGCCGGCTCGGAGGAGACGTCTTGCCACCCCACGAGAAGAGGCACGCGCACACATCTCCCTGCGCGGCACGGAAAATAAGTTGAAGGCACGCTACGACGGGTTCCTGCCGAAACCCGGGCAGGACCGGGCACGCCACCTCTCCTGCGGGTAGCAGGGACGTCAGCATCTGCTGCTTTTTAATGGAAGAACGTTTTCGCGAAGCTCCTCGTTACAGCCGGTCCCGCCGGCAGGACTCCGGAAGGAACCTCCTGCCCCTTTGCCGGCACCGCTCGAGGAGCACCGGGAAGGCAGAGCCCCTCGGGCTCCAACTGCGCCCCGGGGCAGGGCTCCCACTTCGCCCCATAAAATCAACACCAAAATCCTTTCTAATACGGACCTAGCATATTTTTCAGACATAGTTCGGACAGTGGTATTTAGCAAACACTCCTAATAACAGCAATGAAAAAGAGCCCGCAAGAGGAGAGGACGGCTACACCTGAAGTGCAAGCTGCTACGCGAACGCTTGCAGCGCATGAAACGCCTCCTCTCCCGTTTCCTGGAAAAAGCTGAAAGCAAAAACCTAAGCCCGCTCCTTCAAACTCTGGTTTCCCCCGCCACAGACGAGAGAGGAGATCCCTAGCGGCGCTGCTGGGAGGGACAGGACAGCAGCGCCGGGCCCAACGTACAGCCATGCCGAGCATCGGGAGGCACCCACGGCAGCGCGCCGTTACGTCTCGTCGGCCGCCAGCCTGGTGCGTACCCAGGAGCGACGCCCTGGTTCGGGAGCTTTCCTGCGCTCGGCATTTATTTTACTCCCAAACACCCCCGACTCCTGGCTGCCACAGCCGTCCTTTCATCTCCCACGGCAAATTTCGTGAAGGCAGGTAGATACGCATCACGTGCCAAACGGCTTTCGAGTACCCGGGCAATGCAGAAGCCCTTTGCGAGCCAAAACTCCGCTGATCTGTGTGGGTTTTTCCCGGCGGAATAAATCAAGGCAGAAGCTCGCGTCTGCGCTTTGGCGTTCAAAATTCCGCCCGCTCCACAGCCGTGTGTCTGCAAAGGGCATGCGCTAAACACAGACACCGGCGAGAGCGAGGGCAGTGCCCCAAAAACCATGATCTACGCTCGCTAAATACGCAAGTGCATTTATTTGTATTCTGCTTGGGGAGCAAAAGCGAAGCGCGCGCAGCTGAGAGTATTTCTGAGCAACCATCACCGCAGGCTATTCAATGTACGCGCGTACTGGTGCCACGCGGAAAGCCAAAGCCTGGCCTCCACTCAACTGGGTGAAATCAAAGCTCAAAATCCAGCCTACAGCTCCTAATCCCATGGGGAGCGTGCGGCCTTGCCCTGTTCTCGGTCACGCAGAAAGTAGTCCCACGATTTAACCCCCAACACACCCGGCGGGAAGAGGAACACAGAGCTACGTCACACTCCTCCTGCACGTGGGGCGGCTGGAGAAGGCTTTCCACCCGGCCCACGCCGCTTACAATTAGGCCGCATCCCCAGAGCGGCACGTGGTGCTCAGCCCCCACCGTGGACCCCTGACTCACAGGCGTGCCGGCAAGAAGGGGCCTCTGCAGTGGGGCTCGCCGGGTATTTCGACCCCTCCGAAACACATTTAGAAAAACCCAGCTTTTTCCAAGAGCTCCTCGGCACGCGCTGATGACGCCAGGAGCCGAGCAGCTGGCTGCTGCCGGCAAGGAGCTGCTGGCCTTGCAGTGCTTCACTGCTGCTTTCAGAGAGATATCCTTGACACGCGTTTTCCGTTGGTGCTTTTACGCGCAGGCACGCCAGCGGTCGTTCCCTACGCGCCCCCACGTCCGCAAATGCGCCGCGGCTCCCAGGCGCCGGAGCCTTGCGCGAGCACCCCCAAAACCCATCCGCGCTGCAAGCCTGAGCGGCGCCCGCCTCCACGCCGAGGAGCGTGAGACGGAGCGGGGACCGTGCCCGCGATGGCCCCCACCCCAGGCGAAGGAGAGCCGAACCCGGCGAGGCAGCCGTCAAACCAAGGGTGACCGCTTGGGTCTGGCGTCCAGCTCCTGCGGGGAGGCGCAGAGCCCTTGTGGCAAGGTGAGCCGCAGCCGTGCGGCGGGCGGCCTCTCGGCCCCGCCGGGGGGGACACGCGGGGCATTCTGCCCAGCCTCAGCGCCTGCTTCCCAGCCACCTGGAGGTGGATCCCCCAAGCAGGTGCGTCCCCCTGCCCAGGCTTCAAGTGAGAAACCACGCACCGCTGGAGCTCTGGCTTCTCCCCACCCCACCAAAGGCGCTCGGCACCTAAAGAAACCCTTGGCTTACCGATATTTTAAAGATAACGGGGGGAAATCAAGGGGAAAGCATTTTCTTTCTTTTTTTTTTCCCCCCTCCCCTTTCTGTGCATGTTTTGGTCATTTTGAGGCACAAAATGCATAGCGTACGGTTTGTCTCCGAACAAAGGGATAGCACTGAACAATGCAAACAATTTAGCGTCAGGCCAAGTCCTCAGAGTTAATAAAGTTTAGTGCTAACAGGTCAAAAGGCGATTCGAGGTATTACAGATACTACACGTGGCCAGTTACTTTGAAAATACGCTATTAATATTATTGTCTAATATTAATATTATGTGAATTAACAGTAGCATGCAGGTGACACAGAAGGGTATATAGAAAAACTAGGGTAAAACTCACATCCGGGTGTGGAATAGCGTATTGTCCCTGAATTGTATAGGCCTGCAAAAGGAAAAACAGACGTTATTAGTGCTGGCAAGAGGCAGCGGAAAAGCCCCGTGCTCCCGCAGCGACCGCCGTCCCCAGGCTTTGCTCCGTTCTGCCTGACGTAAACGCTGTGAACGCAGGGGCTAAAGAGGAGCTCGGACCCCACCCTGCTCTGCCCGGGACCCCGTGCTACCCCCAAACAACCGCGCACGCGGAGCTGAGCGTTACGCCACCGGCACACCTCTCCCCTCGCTCTGCTGCCGGTGACAGCGCGGTGCGGGATCTTGAATTCTGACATAACCGGCTTAATTTTGAGGCTGGAGGGGATGCCGGAAGGGCTTTCCGTGCGGCGAGCAGTTGCCCCCCGCACCGCCCCAGGTAGCCCAGGGGAAGAGCCCCTCCTTGTGCTGCGTTAAATTTGATGGGGCAGGAGGTCCTCGGGCGCGAGGGAGACGTACCCCTCCGACCAAAGCCGGAGCACGCCGAGCTACCCAACTTGGAGGGCTTGGGCTCGGTTTGGCTTTTCCAAAAGGAAGCAAACGGCTCTTTAAAGGTGCCAGAATTGCGTGGAGTGGGAAGACTGGGCTTCGCCGCGCAAAAAAGACACTCATCAAACCAGAATTATCCGTGCGGCGGACACGCGGTAACACCACCGCTGCCCTCCGCACCTAAACGCGATCCTAGAAAGCAAACGGGTGCAGTCTCTCCGTATTTGCGGGTGCACAACTCTCAGCAAGCTTCACGTCTCCCCAGCGCCTTCCAGCGCTCTGCCGGGGGGCGAAGGCATTGCCGTGCAGAAAGCCAGCGCGTGCCGACGGCTCACCAAGCGTGGCGGGGGCTCGGGGACGGGCTGCCTGCACTGCAATGCCTTTCGCCAGCAATAATTGACAAATCCATGCAAGTGTCTGCTAGGCAAAGTGCTTAATGTCTTTCCCATCGTTTGTAGCAGTCCTTTCTCTTCCGTAAATAACCAGAAAATAAGCACCGCTGCGGGTAAAGAGCGAGACACTACAGAGCCCAATATTTCGGACTTAACCAGCCAGCAAAACGTATCGCGCTGGCCAACACATTACTCAGATGATTCTGCAAGAAATGGCAAAAGAGATGGACAACACTTTAAAAAGGGAGAGTAAAGATAGCCGGGAAAAAGAAAGGAAACACTCCGAACCTCCTGCGAATTTGCCACGTCGCTTGCAAGCAGCAAAGCGCTTTGTGTGAGGAAAACTCCCCGAACCCTAGAGGAGGGAGGAGGCAAAGCCCCCGTGCACAGAAACGGCAGCCCCGGTGCATGCCGGCACCCTGGCGCGATGGCGGTTTAATTTGGTCATTGGGTATTTTTATTATTATTATTAGAACAAATGATTAGAAAAAGCTCATGAAAGGCAGGAAGGTGTCTTGGACAGATGCAACCCAACTCTCGACAGCACCCGCCTGCGTGAGCCCCGCGCCCCCCGCAGAGGCTGGCGCTGCGCACGGACAACGGGGCCGATCCCTTTGGCCGCTGCCAGCAGCCGCCGCGTCCCTCGGCCTGCGGAGCTCCGGCAGGTTCCACCCGCCCCAAGCACCTCGCAGCGCCCCGACCGTCGCCTGCCGTCCCCTGCCCAGCCGCCCCGTGCCAGCCCTCGGGCAGAGCCAAGGGGTTCGCGCGCGCTCCCTCGGGGGCGGCGGGGAAAAGCTCCCGTTTCAGAGACGGCCGCTTCTTCCCGCTTCTGTGCAAGACACCAACCGTTCGCCAGCGGGAGAAACGCTACCTCCATCTTACTCTCCCTTTTGAGAAGCTAAGTTCACCAAGCAGCTGGACTCAAAGCTCTTTTCCAGGATGGCTGCTCAGACTGAAGAGCACCCTCCTCCCAACGCCGGCAATGACTAAGAGATGCTAATTCAGCACGCTGCCTGAAATAATAGCCCGTGCTTTGGGCTTCGCTTCCAGCCTTAGTTTGCCCTTCCGCTACTTATCACGGCTGGCGAGAAGCGAAATAACTTGCGTGGTGCTGCTCGGGATGGCATTAGCTGTAGCTTTGTGATGCTGGCTCTACCCGGCTGCCGGAGCTCCTGGGAAAGCACCTCTTCTGCTAGATACCGGCGCACCATGACACGACGGCATCTACGGGCATCCTCAGCCACCCGGCGAGGTGGAAAAAGCAAAGGTTCAAGTCCTCTTTAAAAGCAGCCGCCGGCTCGACGGCTCTTGTTTCATAAATCGCACGCTGCAGGAGCTGATTTTTGTTTGCAGAACAGCCACCGGCTCCCACGGCACGTGCGCGCGACGGTTATCCTGCAAAGAAAAAAACCTGCCATCGCTTCCCAAGGGTCGCTAGAAGTATCACATCGCGACTGCAAGCCTGCAGACCGAGCACCGCGCAACGTCACCGAAGGCAATGCAATGCGGGATCTTCCGCGAGCAGAGCCAAGGCTCGGCTTTGCGGCAGAGGTTACGGCGTTTTGGGGCGAAGCAGCACCTTGAACCGGCCAAGCGCCAGTGATAAGGGTGACCCTTTCAGGGAGGCTGCCCTGAGCAGAGGCTCAGCACGGTCCTGGGGTGGCTGGGATGAGCCCTTCCTAGCTCAGATCAACGACAACTACGCAAAGCTATTTTCCATTGGACTAGAGATGCCAGAAAATAAACGCTTGCAGCCACTGTGAGAGCATGGTCATGACCTCTTGTTCAACGAGGGTCTTCTCATTTTCTCCTTCACATGGGTAACTGCCAGCAAATACTGAATTTGGGTATAGCAAAGCAAACTCAAGCTGGATCTAGAGCCAGGAACAATTCAGAAGGAGGACTTGCCGAGGCGCGAGCGCCTGCAAAAATCAGTCTTTTGAGCGTGTGAGCCCACGTGAAACAAAGCAGGTTTGGCGTGGCGCTCGGGGACGTGCTTTAGTGGGACGTGGCAGTGTTAGGTTTACGGTCGGACCCGACGATCTTAAGGGTCTTTTCCAACCCGAACGATTCTCTGACTCCCCAGGGCACACGCACACCTCCGTGCTGCCTCCACCCAGCCTTTTCTCGGGGCCCGCGTGCCCGGCAGAGCTACCACCTTGTTCCCCCAGGCTGACCCTCTCCTTATCCTCCAGCAGCCATCACAGGAGCTAAGCCATCTGCCTGGGTTTTTCAAACGGCCAGCGGTTCTGCAAAGAGCTTTCAGTCCACCTGCTGTGGGACCCAACGGATGGGATGACACCATGCAAGTCAGAAGGCAAGAAACCTGAGTGCACTAACGGGCAGCGGCTGGTGCTGCAGTAAAAGGCTGAGGTTGGCAGTGGAGGCTGCAAGCGGGTCGGCTCTTACCTGACCACCTGCAAAAATGACAGGGGTGGAGGCGGGCTTTGGGCGGTAGGGAATGGTGGCACCTTTTGGTGGGGACTAGGAAAAGGGACAAGGAGAGGGAGAGAGAACATTAGAACAGCTTTCCTGAAACAGCGGCAAAAAGAGTGTTAGAAAGCACCCGACGGAGCACGGCCCCCGGGGCCGCCGCCAGCAACACCCGCACCAGGCAAACCGCATTTCTGGACAGGAGGACACAGGGGAAATTGGTGTTTAATGGACAACGAGGACAACTTGGGGTACAGGAGATCCCTAAATCACTTCCCGGACCTCCGGCTGCCTCCCTCACCTTCACTCTGCTCTCCACAAACTGTGTTGCGTGGTCTAGGCTCGCGCCTGATGCTAGAACGCAGTGCCCTCCTCAAAACGCCCCAAGGAGACCCTCAAGGTGCAGCAAGATGGGGAGGTACACCCGCGGACCAGGCTTTTCGTCCCTTGTGCAGTGGCTTTCTTTGCAGCCTGAGAGCTCTCGAACATCGACAGCCCGCCCCGGAGCCGCACCAGCCGTGCCGAGCACCAGGAGACGTGGCATAGCATCGTGAGCGTGGGCATCAGAAGGAGCGAGCAGCCCGTCCGAGCGACCCGGCATGATGCTCAAGCTCTTTGACCCCTCTCATCTTCCTCGCCGCCAGAACAGGGTCACCTTCGGGACTTGGTTTGGTCCATTGCCATCCAAGCTGGGACGTGGATGGCCGCGCGGAGGATGCTGCGAGGCGCCGTCACTGTGGTCAAGACCTCCCCCGCGCTGGTGGGACAAGTGGCGGTGATCGCTTCAGCCAGGCTGCTGAGCTCTGGAGGAGCCAGAGGCTGGAAACCCCTCTCAGATGGCAACACCAGCGTTTCCAGAGATCTTATCCCAGAGCTGCATGGCGGTAGCAGTCTGTGTACGCGGGCAGACAGACGCCAACAGCAGAGGCAGTGACCCGTACGCGCTCCCAGCCCTCCTCCTGCAGCAGCGTGACCCACGGCAGCCGCGCTCCAGCTGGCCAGGACATCTCGCTCCTCCCTGCTGTGGCCTGACTTCTACCCGGGTAGATGTGAGCAGAAGCTGCAGCGACGCACATCAAGCTGTAGCGACGCATCCCCACTGCGTGGTGCACGGGATCTTCTCACCCAAGTTATCTCCATTGGTTTTCTCTCGAAGATAACCAACAGGCCTTAGAAGAGATTTTTGAGGTTTCTAGGAATCAGGAGAGATTACAGATAAAAGCCTCCCGGTTCTACCCAAAGCGCAATGACCCAGTTACTGCTATGTAAAGACAGGCAATATAAATTACACTATCTCATGGAAAATTCTTCCATCTTTTCTGTACATTCTTCTGGACGTCCACTGGCAGCCAAGTGGCATATCCAAATCTTCCTGCTAAGCACAGGTCTGCAGAAAAGCTGTACGATCAAAGCACGGCCTCTGTAATCACAAACCTGCGTTTTCTTTCATGGCGTTACAAATCTCGGAGGGGATGAGCAAAGATTTCTGCGGTAAGATAATTTAAGACCAAAAGGTTATAAGTAGCATCCCTGCGAACTGTTAAAGCCGGGGGACCTCCCAGATTTCAGACTGTGAGGAAACTCATGGGTTTTAATCTTTGCCTTTGCTGCACCATACCGAGGAGCAGCCACCCTTGCTTTGGTCGGTGAGAAGAGCGGCCACAAAGGCTTTGTAACACACCTGCAAGAATCACCCGGGGACCACCTCAGCCGCGGTCCAGAGCATAACCTGGAGTCACCGTGCGGCTAAAATCGCACTCCTCTGGCAGCAGACCGTAGCCGCCTGAGCATCACTAACAGCAGCGGTGGATAATGTGGCTCATGGCCCCCTTAGCCACGTTGCTCCCAAACTGAAGTTGCTTGAGGTTGGTTTTGCTTCACCTCCACCAAGCCTTGGCATCCTCGTCTGAAGCTCTCGCAGTGGTAAACGCACTCCTCCCTGCTGCGAAAGGGCAGCGGTGCGCGTGCCGAGCAGCAAGGCAGAGGGGCCTGACGTAGGTCTGTGCCCGCGCACCTCTGGGAGGCACCAGGAGTGGAGGCCGTCATCATCCCATGTCCCGAGGGGTTTCCTCCTGGAGCTATTCCCATCTGAGGTGGCAGGTCTGGATATGGGGCATGTGGCTGCGGTCATCCCTGGCAATAAGCCATTGGTACAGCAGCATCTCTCCACGGCAGAGGTCTTCAAGCTTTGCTCGTCAGCATTTCTCCCAGGAAACGGCACCCTGGGCGCGCACCCGTGCACCCTGTGCGCCCTGCTCTCCGCCAGCCGCCTTCACTGGGGTTCCCGCTGTGCCTTGCTGGAAGCCCGGGTTTGCGCTCCCAGCCCCAGCTCCCCCCGCGCGGGGGACGCGCTGGCCTCCTCCTCACAGCCGTGGGCCTCACGGGGCACCGCGAGCCCCATGCAGAGGAGGCCGGGTGCTCGGTGGAGTGGCTGCATCCCCTTCCCACGGCACCCTCGGCACTGCTGGGAAACCAGGCTACGGCTATCCCAGCCCACCTGGCCTCCTCCAGCACCCATCTCTCCCGAAGCCACCCTGTGCTACGACACAAACCGTCTCCTTTGGGGCACCTGACCGGGCAGGTTTCCACCAGCGTGGGACTCTAGAAACAACGCACGAAGGTGTCGGGGAAAACACACTGGGTGGGTTTCAAACAGAGGTACCAGGAAATGAGTGGTCCGACAACGCGTGGTGAAGGGTATGAGAGACACGCTCCACAGCTCCCAGCGCTGTTGTGGTGCCAGCTGAGGTTTTTTCCTATGTACTTTACCCCCTTTGTTACAGACTGTACCTCCAGCATCACCACACAGATCTGTTTGACACACTGGATAATTGCGTCGGGTGTCCCCGAGATTGTCACCGCCCGCTCCGTGGAGTTGGGCAGCATGTCCCCCGCCACTTGAACCTGAGCACCTGTTGACTGGAGACACAAAGAGAGAGGAGGAGAAATCCCACAGCTGAATGCCTTTCCTTGCAGCCAGTTCCAGCTCCGACGCCACGCGCCTCCCGAGAGCGGCACGGCCCGTCGCGAGCTCAGATGCGGCGCCCTGCCTGCATCCGCAGGAGCACGCCGGCAAGGTCCCACAGGATGCTGCTCCTGCGTCAGTAGGACCGTCCTGGGAAGCAACATGCTCGCAGCGTGAGGATCCCCCTTGGCAAGGCAGCTCCCACTCCCCCGTGGTCGGAGCTGCAACTACACGCAATAACGAAACCAGGTCTGCCTTACCTCCCTGATTTCCTTGATCTTGGAGCCTCCTTTGCCGATCAGCGAGCCACATTGACTAGCCGGCACGACCAGTCTCAGCGTCACCGGAGGTTTGCTGGTAGCAGTGCTGTTGCTCATGGAGTTGGTTATGTCCTTGGGAAGGAAGAATGCAACGCATTGGCCCCTGGTACCCAACCAGACCCCTGCCATCCAGGCCAACCCAAATGCTCTGGGCCAGAGAAGAGAGGCCACATCTCACAACCACGAGACCTCTGGGACACTTCACTGAAGCTCAGCTCTTGCTCAGTTAGAGATGCCTAGAAGGTTTTGTGCTGAGGTCGTGTACCAGTTAAGCAAGTCCAACCAGGCATGCATAGGTTGGAGGTATCTAGGCCCATCTGCGCTGCTGGCCCTAGCAGTGGGCATGCTGAAGCTCTCCTTGGCCGGTGGGCCACCCAAGGGTCTGGATGCAGACCATTTTACTCTGCCCTCCTGGGGCAAAGGGCTCACGTTGCTCACCTCCTCAAATTTGTAGGCAATCATGGCAAAAGCCTTGAAGATGGCATCGGTGGGGCCAGTGATGGTCACGATTCGCTCAGGGCAGTTTCCCTCCGAGATGTTGATCCTTGCCCCGCTCTGGAAAGAGAAGGGCAGCCCTGGAATAACCACAGCCGAGCAAACAGCAGGGATGTGCTGAAGGTGCAGCCTTTCCTCCGGGATGGATCCTGTCCTAGCCTGCGAAGGTTCAGCACCCGAAAGCAGAAGCTCAGAGAGCCCCAGGAGACCGCCAAGTCATCCACTTGCTTGGTCTGTGGTCATCACCTCTGCCAGCCTCCTGACATCCCATCTAACTTTAAAAACTCCCTTCCCACCGTGGTGTTTCCAGCACTGTCTTACCCCGACCCTCAGAAAGGGTTTCCAAGCCTCCACCTTGGGTCTTTTACTGCAGTGCAAACCCACGCAATCAAGGCAAGACCAGCGCATGGGGTCATTGCTTGTAAAAAGAAGAGTGTCGCCTACTGATCTGGTAACTCCTTGGCAGCTGCAGGCACAAAGACCTTGGGCAAACTCAAGCATCTTACGAGTGACTTCATTTCACCGTTTCATAAAGGGCAAAATCTTGGCTCTGGAAAATTCCCATTAAGTGTGACAGGAGTTTGTTTGAGTATGGAGCGAGAAAACTGGGACCAAAGAGCTCTGGGCACAGGCAGCTTGCATGTTCTGACCCTGGGAGTTACTGTGTGCGCTGCACGGGGCCATGTGCCCCTCTGGCCGTTGTGCTGCACGCTGCCGGGCAGGACAGCCCGACGGCCCCTTGAAATAATTTTTAAGAGCAGGGTTGCTCACCTCCTCACGCATCTTCTTCACGGTCTCTCCTTTCTGAAATAAGAATCGGAAACACAAGCTATCGTAAAAAAAAATTCAAGACTTCCACCTTCAGAACAACCCTTCCAAACACGCAGTTCTCTGGCAATACGTAGCTAAACATTCGGGCGGCTCTGAAGAGCTGCGGCCGTAAGCCATCGTAGCCCGGCTCCCCACGTCTGTAAGACACAGCAGACAACCCAGCTACACAACTCCAGCCTCCACCTCCATTTCTACGTTTCCCATCAGGAGGAAAAGTACGTGGAGAAAGCTCTGAAACGGATCAGATGCTGAGAAGAGCTGGCACTTCAGAGCGCCTTCAAAGGGCAGTTATCTAGTAACTATAGAGACCTCTAATATCTTTATAACCAGATATAAAGCAGGCAGAACTGCGAATCTTTCCAGGGCTGGACAGGCTGATGGAAAAATAAGGTGCAAGCGTATAGGAGAAGGCGTTTGAGCCGCAAATCTTCGCTACCACAAAGCTGCCTTTTAAAAACACCCCGAGCGACCGCGGTGAGCACCAGGCAGCAGAGCACCTCGCGAAGCTTCTCTGCACGAGCTAAACGGCATCCTACGTCCTCAGAGGGAAGTGCCGCGGACCTTCCACGGGTTTGCGTGACGTTTCTTAATCTCTCTTAATGATTCTGTATCATTAATGTGTATGGGCACCATGATCACAAACACACAGCGAAACAGCTGGAGACAGCGCTAGGTAAGTTTGGTGGTGGGGTTTTTTTTTAGACCGGTGGAAAGGTCTTTGATCCCTCCGTGGGTCTCCCGTAATTTCTGGCTCGCAAACCCAGTGACACACTCATGCACACCGAACATTTAAGGGACATTACAGGGAAGAGGTGACTGGCATCTACCACACCACAGGCAGCAAACGGTGCAGGTAACAGCATTAAACACACACTTTAAAAATGTGATTACCTTTCCAATGATGCTTCCGACTTCCTACCGAAAAAAAAGCCAAGCACAAAGGAAAATACATCAGAAGACATGAAGACAACCCGGCCCAATCCCCCACAATGAAGCAAAGACCTGGTGCGCACTGTCCCCAGCAGAAGGACAGGGTGGTGGTGAAGGTATGAGAGGGGCCAGGAGCACCACGCCACCGTGCCACCCTCCCCGTCAGCGGAAGGAAACCTGCTCCCGGCAGCCCGGGGCCGCAGAGGCTGGCTGGACCCTGGCACAGCCGGAGCAGAGGTAGGAGGGAGAGCCCCTTACCTTGCCGTGCATCAGCAGCCGGATGGTGAGGGTGACGTTCAGGCCGCCTTCGGAGACCTTCGACTCCATTTCCTAGCGGGGGATGGGAGACGTGCGTTAGCTGGGAGGGCAGCCCTGGCGCAGAAGGAGACAGCACCACGGCCGTATCACCTGGGGACAGAGACGGGAGAAAGGTTTTCTCTCAGAACAGGCAGGTTCCTCGACGTGGGACGCACCCTGCAAAGCCACAGCTGGAGGAGCTGCAGGGAGATGTCACGGGCGAAAGCACCTTCATGGGTGCAGATGGGGCTCCCCACTCGATCGTGCTCGGCACGAGCACGGGAACAGCCCGCACCTCTGCCGCGACTTTGCCACCGGCTTTGTGTGAAAGCCGTCGTGGGAGCAAAGACTCAAGTGTCCGAGGTGGCCCAGACTGCTCGCCCACGCCTGCACGAGCCGAAAACCAGCCGTGCCCAGCGGCGCATGTGGACGCAGGAGCGGGGAGTCAGCGGAGCAGCCTGGCCAAAGACTGACGGCTGAACTGGGGCTTTACAAGTCCCACGGCACCTACCTAGCAAACCAAAATTCACCGTTCCAAGTGTGAATACAGCACTCAGAAAATCAAAAGGCAGTTTTTTCCGGAACCAGGAAACATCTATCTGATCCCAGCAGCACAGAGCAGGAAGCACGGAGCCGGTGTCTCGACTGCTACACATCTGTGTTGTCATCCCGACCTGTGAGCACCCTAGCTGGGCACCGCGTCTCAGGACCACGCCATTTCACGCTTTGCACGTATCTACCAAAACCTTTCCCGGTGCTGTCGCGTTCCTTTCCCTTCCCATTCTCTCTCTTTCCTCCTCTGCCCTCTAGAGGGAAAAACACCACTGATATTTCACAGGCTGGGGGGGGGGGAGGAAATAAATCACAGAACGGCAACAAATCCTTGCTTTTCTTTCCTGACACCTCCTTAGTAGCATCTCTGCGCGAGGACCGGGCACGTGAAACGTCTCTGCAGCCCGCTACGTGGGGAGACTGGTCCTGTCTCAGAGGGAGGTGCCAGCATCCTTCTACGTGCAACACTCAGAGATTTGCGGCAAGTCTCCTCCATGTTATTTAATCCCTCAGTATATATCAGATGGGAGATTTTTTCATCCTGGTCACGAGCACCTGGCATTTTCCTTCGCTCAGACAGGGACTTACGTGACCGAAAAATGGGAGGTAAACCAGTTCTCAAGTATTACTTCAAAGCAAAGAGGCAGTCGGGACGAATAAACAGGCAGCGACGCACAAATCATGGCTGGAAGATGGTTTTGATGCAAAAACCTCCGCTTCCAGGAGGTTCTTATGAAACCCAAGATGGATAAAACCTACACGGTTAACAGGCAGCCGGTGTTCCCATGGAGCTAACGGGAGACCGGGAGTGAGGTTGCTTATAACCTACTTGCAAGCGCTGATCTTGAGGCCGCTGGATGTTACAAACGAAAAAAACAAAACCCGTGAGATCCTCACAAGAAGGCTAAGAAACGAAATGTGTTGAAGACGTCGAGCCAAAAGGCACGGCTGAGGGTGGGGAGGAGGAGGAGAACAACATTTCAGAGGACGAAGGTGACGACACCGGGGACCGGAGTAATGGGAACAGGCTGGCACACGACAGCACAACGTGCCACATCAGGAACTTTCAACACTGAGCCCACTGCAGGCAAACAACAAAGGAAAATAAATCACCAGTCGTGTTGGTTAACCCCGCGCCGATTTCTGCGCGTGGGTAGCAACGCTGAAAAGGATGAACACGCTGCTTTGCGGAGGCCAGCTCCTGAAGCGCCAGGAGATAAAGCGCCCGCACGGAAGAGGTGCCCCCGTCGCGCAGCGGGGCAGCCATCCCCGGGGATGTCCTGTCCCAGCAGCAAGCTGACCCTGCCGCAGAGAAAGACACAAAGCCACGACACCGCTGCAGCCACCCGCAAGGCTGGTGCCTCCCACTACAGAGGCGCAGCTCTCCTTCCCGGCCGGTGAGCATCCTCTGACGGCACAGCCAGAGGAAGGCAGAGGCTGCTCGCAGCTGACAGTCGAGGCGCGTCCTCAGGCAGTGGCTTTCGTGCCTTGCAGAGGCGGCGCTCACGAAGCCATCTCGCAAACCACCCCGAGGGCTTTCCGCCCCGTGGCGGGTGAGGGTGGCACCCTGGAGCGGTCCGGGCTTTGCCACCGGGGCGATGGACCCCGCAAAGCCCAGCCGGGTGGCTGAGGCGCTCTAAACCCAGGCACATCCTTGCGGCAGCAGTCCCAGCGAGGTGGGTCACGACCGGCCCGCTAACGAGCGGCCAAATTCACCGCTGTGCCTTCACCAAATGTCCCACAGTGGCAGGGCTTACCGTGGGGGCGTGCGCCATCGCCTGCTCCACGTCCCTCGCAAGAGGAACCCTGCATCAGGCCGTTATGTAAATGTTTCCAATTGATTGAAAAAGTGGGTCATGTGTTAGCCAAATGCTCCTGGCTTTAAGATTTATCAGCATTATTAAATTAAACACGCTTCATGCTCCAGTGAGCGGGAAAGCTACATTGGCCTTTTCTTAATCATACTAGTGAAAGGTAAGTCTTTTATATGGGGGTTCGTAAACTCGATGGGAATTATGAGAACTATAGAGCCGAGGCATTTACCCTGGGCGCCTGCCTCCCCGCCACAGCCCTCATTCTTCACGGACAAAGGGCTGGGAAAAATTCTCCCCGAAACGCCATTTTGAGAGTTTCAGAGCATTCCCCCGCCTGGAGAGAGACCCATCTCGGACCCTTCCTCTTCACCGTCGTATTCTGCCTAGTTCACAGCAGCTTTGAAAGGGGCTTCTTTGTCCACCTACTTGAAAGCCCCGAGGAGACCATTACATCCAGTCCGACGGATGGACTGGATCCAGAGCCCGACTCCAACCCAGGGCAAAGCAGGTGCAGCCCCACAGAGGTCAAAGACGAGGCATTAGGAGACAGAAAAGCCGAGCCTGGCCCCAAAATGGAAGTCGCACAGTGAACCCCGCGAGGCTCAGCCGGGCGTCGCGCCTGGGCAACCGCAGGAGGAGGGACGGGCGCAGCACGCTCCCACGCACGACTATCGCGCGGAGCAGCCCAATGTCTTTGCACGACAGCAAGGGGAGCTCTGCAGGGCGGGGAGCGCGGTGCCCAGCGCTGATCTGCCCCAAAACCAGCTGGGTAATACTTTTCCAAAGGATTATCCCACTGCAGAATAAATAGGCGTTTGAAATGGAGCTCCCTTTTGTGAGAGCGCTCGGAGGAGGCATCGTCAGTACCCAGAGCAATCCAGTTCTTCCTTCTCCCTTGGTTTTAAGATTAAANACCAGCTGGGTAATGCTTTTCCAAAGGATTATCCCAGTGCAGAATAAATAGGCGTTTGAAATGGAGCTCCCTTTTGTGAGAGCGCTCGGAGGAGGCATCGTCAGTACCCAGAGCAATCCAGTTCTTCCTTCTCCCTTGGTTTTAAGATTAAACGTATTAAATTCTGGGAAATTTCCTGAACCTATCAGGAGTTCCCTATGTCTGAGAAAGCAGCTGACCAGTGACCAAAGAGAAGAAGAGGAGGAAAGAAAATGAAAGTCCAGAACATCAGAAAGACTCCTCTTCCCCACACACAAACATACACACTCCCATTTTCCTCCGTTGCAGTTTTTTAGAGGTTAGAGCAATTGCCTAAGCTGGCGCTCCTGCATTCATGCTTGCTGACTCCTCACAAATACGGACACCCTCCTAAAATTCGAGCAAAACCTTGTCTAATTAGGGGAATTCTGAGCAGCGTGTATTAAATGAATTTAATACCATGATCATCCCCCAGACAGGAGACGGCACGTGAAGCAGCATCGGGGAAGGGAGACTGAGCTCTGGGCTGGACTTTGTTCTCCAGCCTGGTTTCCAAACGGGAGCTGGAAAAGCGGACGCCGAGATCCCCGCAGCCCCCTCTGGACAGGCCATAGCAGGGGGGGCGGCTGAGCTCGGGCAGAGCTGCTGTCCCCGCAGCGGCCAGCAGACATCACTGGCTCTGCCCTTGTTGATGCCAGCCCTCGTCCTCCTCCTCTTTCTCCTGCTAAGCATCCACTTGGGCTCGGCGGGCACGTTAGCTGCGTGCGAGCGAGTCCTGCGGCGCGGCTCCAGCAAACGCTGCCTACGCCTCCTCTACAAACGCCCAGCAGAGAGCCGAGGCATCTGCTGCCGGTACCGGGGGGCTGCTCCCCCGAGACAGCCCCCGCCGCCCTGCGGTGAGGCAGCAGCAGACTGCATTTTGGAGAAGGTGGTTGAGGCTCTCACAAACAAGCCCCGTCGCAAAGCCGTTCCTCGTGTCTCGGCACTAGCGTTGCAGACCCCAGTTCCAAAGGGAGGGTCTCTCTTGTCTGCCCTAAAGTCACCCTAGCGCCTCCGGGACGAATAGTCCTGCCAGAAGACAGACACACAAGGTGGAGTTTGTTTGGCAGATCTTGTCACGGGATATTCTCATCAGCGTTACGGCGATCGAATTGTATTGCTTTATCTAGGTATTTGTTCTGGGGGATAGCAAGGCTTTGTTCGAGCCGTCCGAAAACAAACAGGGAGGACAACTCGGTGCAAGAACGTCCCACAGGCGTAACCCACCTCCTCCCTGAAAGGTTGGGATGGGAAGTTCACAGACACTGCCAAGCAAACTCAGTGAAGAAAGCCTCCGTCACCCACCTTGCCCATCAGACGGCCTCCAGAAAAATCCGATGTTCTTGACAGGCTTGGTCAGTGCAGGCTGATAAACTCCAACACCTTGGAGCCCTGTTGACCAAGAGCCCTTGCCAACCTGTGAAGGTAAAGTGCAGGGTGGCTGGAGCACGGAGCTGTACAGGGACGCCGTGCCACCTGGCCAGAGGACCACCCCTGAGACCTCGCCCTGGAGCATCTGAGCCGTCGCTCAATGGCAATGCCACCCTGAAAAACATCCACCACACCTCCCGGGCTTTTTGGTGCTTCAGGAGGCCCGTCAGCAGAAAGCCAAGTGTTAAAGACGACCACAAAGCTTCAGCGTCCTTCAGCACACTGCAATGCGCTACGGCACGGCCCAGATTTCTAAAGTGGTTGGCAGACTTTCATGTTGGGGATTAATATCTTGGCCAAAAAGCCCATTGCTCAAGACAACATTCTCCACTGTGAGGGAGGAAACGTTTAAACGCCTCTGACCTCTCAACAGCCCCTTTGCAAAACTCAGGCCAGCACTTTCTGACCCTTGAAAAATGAAAGATGTACTAAATGTAGAGAAAAGCAGGGGAAGCCAGGAAAGAAGCTGCTCTTCCAACATTTTATGCTTTCTAGCTTGCTTTCCCGAGGAGCGCTGCCTGTCCACCTGCGTAAGCAGGAGCTTTCGCCCCACTCATCTCCCGACAGCTTGATCCTGCTATTAAGACCTAATCCAGAGATTTTCAGCATTGCGTTTTAGCGGCGGGGAAGCACCACGATGCAGCCAGCTCAGGATTATGACGACAACGCAGTCTGGCCAGGTCAGGATGGGGGGTAGAAGGAAAAAAACTGCTACGGCAGGAAACCGAAGTCAAGCGTTCCCTTAAACCTGGGCTCCAAACGGAAACGCATCAGCCGCTGGCAGGCTTCGACTGTCGGAAGATGAAGCCGTGACAGGACAGTAGCATCATCTACATGAGTGACACCAAATGCCATTTTGCAATAAAGCTGCATTTCCAGCTGCTGCCATTTTGCACAGACCACAGTCATTTTGGTTGAGGCTTCCTCCGCTTACTCTCCAGCTTCACTAGAAATATCTTAGATTTCTCTAACCAAAAAAGAAAAAAAAAAAACCAAACCCACCCCATGCTACCTTGGTACATCAGCCAGCAGCACTTCCCTACTTCTCACCCGCCCTTGATCTTTCCAAGCGTCACGGGAGACCAATGCCCTTGCTCTTGCTCTCGCCGCAGGCATCTCTGGAGGCTTCGTTCTCAGTCACCAGCTCCCGTTTCCCTGCTCTCCTCTGGGTGAAATGTCTCCACTCACGGCCCAGGATGTCACTCACTCGCAGGCTGCTGACGAGCTGTTATAACCCGCCTTCCCCTCCTCGCTCACGTGCACCACGGGGCTCTTGCAGGGTCGCTCACCTCCACACCAATTACCCCAATTACTATTATGGGGATGTAGCTGCACCTTACTATGGGGACTCTGCTCCTCCTCCCTTCCCCTCTTTGCTCTGCTGGCTCCTCTGCACACAAGTTCAGTCCCAGGGCCATCAGAGCAACCTCTCCTGCTGCCTCGTTTGCTACCTCCATGCTTCAGGTGGTCTTCTCACTCTTGCTTCTCCTACCAACCTCTTCGCTGGCTGCAACTCTTGGAAGCTCTTGCCTATATCTAAACAACCATTTCCTACCATGCTTCATGTCAGCACAGCTTTCTCCCCAGATTCTTTGCCCTTTAGAGAGCACGGTTGGTTTTTCACACTGGGTGCCCCTCCAGGAAGAGATATCAGCTCTAGATACCGGTATGAGCAAGAGTTCCGGAGCAACTGGTACTATGGCGCACAGCTCCAGCCCTGTCACACTGCGGTGGGCTCAGCCACATCCCAGCCAACTGCACACCTCTGCTCTCAGACCAGCCCGAAGCTGTGCTAAGCCTGCTCTGCCCTCCAGGAAATTCCCTGCTACTTCCCTGCGTTCCTCCTTCATCTGGTGTACCCATAAGCTGGTATCGGGCTATGCACCCTGCTTTAGGCGTCGTCCATACCAACCTGGTTTGCCCCTGCTGAACACATCCTACATTCATTTGTAGGTTCTCAGTGGGGTTCCACGCGCTTCAGAGCGATCTCTGACCTGATGGATGAACCAAGAGGAACAGAAACGCAGGACCACATACCTCCAGTCCAGTCTAAGAAAGCTGGCAGGCTTCTACGATGAAGAGTAGCACCAACCCCTGGCTCCAGCCCATGGACACTGGAAACCCAGGGAGGGATGTCCAGTAAGAGTTCCTGCTTGTCTGCTGAGCACCGTGTGGTTCATCGCAGCCTACCGCACCTCAACAGTTAACCAAGACCCCAGAGGTACAACCCTGGCACGGCTGGTGCATGGATGCGCAATCACACATGAAATCAGGATCGGGCCCCGCGTGTCGGACGGTGTTATTCTCCACCGTCTCTAAGGCGAGCCCGGTCTGAGGAGAACGACTGGTTTTGTCGCAATGGCGGTGCCGTTACCGTGATCTTTTGTGTGACGGCTAGCGAACAAAGCCGCAGCTTTTCCCTACCGCTCACCCCAGGATGACGGTCTTGCACGCAGTCACTGCATCCCACGTGACAGGCCAGCAGGACGACAACACCCACCTCTTGCCCTGATACATCTGCAGAAGACATAGAACTCGGAGGCTTATGCTAATTACCAGGTTTAGGGGAAATTCAGGCAGCTCTACCTGAGCTATTTATGTGCAGAAATCTATAGGACGCAGAATTTCCATTCATTCACATGAGCTGCGTTGCAAGCAGAGGCTGGACACACAACGGTGAGGGAAATGCGGTTTGGTGGGAGCAGTCTATTAGACGCCCTTGCGCAACCCGGAAAACCCTGTCTTGGGCTGGTGTCAGGGCTCCTTGATAGTGGCACTCCGAGCAAGACCGGTAGCTGAACCTGTTAAACAAGCGGAGATAACCCTGCTTGGAATAACAGTGGGTCTCCACTGGATTTGTTTAATTTTGCAGTGAATGCAAGCTGCTTTTGGAAGGCTGGGGTGAGTGGGCGCGTGGGAACAACGCACTTCAACTCCGCCACTTCCAATTCACCCCGTAAGTTACTCTTGGGACAATTCGCCAATGAAAACAGTATTTCCGGTGAATGCCAGACTGCTTACGCGCACGAGAAATTTCGCCCCACGAGGTGCTGAGAGCCAGTGCTCTCTGCACTGCTCAGCTGGCTCCATCGCAACTCAGTGACCAAGAGCATCCTCAGATATCTGTGAGCCTTCAGCAAGTGCTGGGTGGACTCCAGGCCCTCTGCGCTGAGAAAATGCCATTTCCTGCGACCAGGAAGGTCGCTCTGTCTCCTCAGTCACACCTTTGTCCTCTGTCGGCAGCTTAAAGGACAGATAAAAACGATCCGTTCAAGTTTTTTCCTGAAATCCTGGCTGTCCCTCCACGCCCAATCCCAACTTTTCGGAGAGGCTGGGAGCGAGGGCCCCAAAGGCGCCGCTCATGGACAAGCGAGGTCCAAGCGCTGGCTCGGTCTCTGCTCAGCGCAGGTGCCCCGGTCGCCTCAGGAAGGCAGAGCCGGCAGCACTGCATTGGACCCCCAGCCCGGACCCCGCCGCGGGGCTCAGCACCACGGAGTGGCACGGATTCTGCTGCAGCAAGCGAGAGATGGAAACAAAAAATTCCAAAGCTTCCACAAATTAGCTGAATCGGCACTGCCTTGCACTGCGGAGGCGGGGGAGATGACTACTTCAGTGTCACGCTCCACACCTGCACCCCTGAACGTGCAGTGGAACACGGGAAACACCGCCAGCGGTGCCACAGAGCGGGGCTGGACCGAGCTGCTGGAGAACGGAGAAACTCACGCGACGTGGAGGGAGCCAGGGCAGCTCATCCAGCACCTCCGCAACCACAAACAACCCCCAGGATGAGCCTTCGCAGAGCTGGCGAAACGCCGTAACTGGTAGCACGGTGCTGGCACTAGCGACGCTGTTCATACTGTCCTACGTGGCGGCGCCCTGAAAGAGCCAGGGAAGGCTGGGGCACATGAAACCATTTGAAGATGGCCGGGAAATGCTCTAAACCCTGCCCAAAACATTTATCGGCGGCACTCCTGTTAAACTGCCAGGTGACTAGCCAAGTGGGGGAAGCCAAGGTGCTGGAGAGCTGAGCAAGAAGCCAAAAGGAGCTTGGCAAAGGGGAGAGAGTAAGACACAGCTCAGCAAGTACGGAGCTCGGCCGCGTGCAATTAAACGCACGGAAAATGAGGAATATCTCCCCGTCCATGCAAAAAGGGCTGGGAGCGACAACTCAACCCGCAAGTTCAGGGTCTGCAGAAGGAAGCCAAGAATGACGAGGTGGGTCTCTGCCAGAGATCCAGCCAGCGGAGAGCAAGCCCAGCTCCCTGGGGCCAGCAAACACGGCCCACGGGGAAGGGCTGGAGGAGCCAAGGCTCTGCAGGACAGAAGGGTGGGGGGAGACAGGGCAACGGTCTTGCGCAAGGGGCTTAAACCGCCGTGACGCAGATCCAGGTCGGGGGCTAGAAAAGAGCTTCCCCACAGCCACGTGCTGTCAGCGACGACGTCGCTGTGCCAGTCATCGTCGCTCGAATCTTACCAACATTTGCATGTCTGCAAATAAAGCTCACCTCTGTTCAACAACTGCACTGCAACTGACGTTGTGCGATGTCCAGGGTCGGTCATGCTTCAGGGGTGCACCCAATTTAGCCTTTTTTTTCCCCTAGCCAGAGGCCTAAGGAACAGGACCCACGAGACGCCGCCTCGCACCAGGAGGCACCTCGACAGATGCTCCAGGGATGCTGTGCCGCGGCCATGCATCAGGTCCAAAGGACCCGTGCCTTGCCCAAAGGACGCCAGCGCAGCCGCCGTTGGAAACGCACCCCTCCAGAGATCGAGGGGCGAGGCGATCGGACTGCGTGCCTCTTTTTACATGCCATTTTCCCGGGGAAGGCCAAAGAACACCCAGAAAAGTATGCTCGCGGCCATAGGTCCACGTCAGCAGCTCATGAAGGAGCAGAGACCACAGGGAGCTGTGTGGGTCTCGGAGGACGAGCGGCTTGGGAACGAAGAGGGCACAGCTCTGCAAAGAGCTCCAGGCACGCTCCTGGCATCCTTTGAACTAGGGGGCAGCTGAGAGGAGAGCACCTCTGCCAAGGGTGCCCGGGCAAAGCAGAAAGCAACGGGCACGTTTATCCCGCTGCCGTGGCAGAGACTGCACAGCCTTAACCGTGACCTTGAGGGGGTAACTCAGTCCTCCCCTAAAAGAGCTGAACGGACTTAACCAGCACAAGCCTTTTGCCCAGGCTGTTTCTCTGCTGCTGCGGCACGGACGCACGCGTGGCCGCAACACCTGCAGAGCAGGCACCAAACCCCACCACCGCTGTTTTTCTTGATGCAGCTACCAGGGACGTGGCCTCCCGTGCCTTAATCCCCCTCTCCACCTCGGCCCATCGTGCTGCACGCCCTTTCAGGCACTCCAGAGAGCCAGGGCCAGGGGGCATCTGCTTTCAGCGCCTGTTCCGAAACAGATAAGGACGCAGCCAGGAGCACCTCCCCGCAGCTCGCAGCGGCGGGCATCCTGTGACCGCATCATCCGCAATCCCCCTCGTTCCCCGCTGCCGGAGCCTGCTGGCTACCCTGGCTTTAATCCCACAGGCGGCATCATCCCGACAATTTCCCTCCATTTTCAATCCACTGATCTGGGGGCAGTCCACAAATCCCTTCATCCCAAGAGCAAAGCAATCTACTGCCTCATCTCATCCCATCTCCGTTTCTCTCTCTAATCCCTGGAAACACGGACGAGGCTCGCAGCTCCGGAGGGGTCTGTCCAGGAGCCAGCGGACAGACAGACCGACCGACCCGCAGCACCTGGGGGCAAACAGGAGGTGCCAGGTCAAGAGGGGCAAGGAGCACGTGATTTTGAGCACACTCAGTCTCTACAAAAAACAACTCGTTTAGCTGATGATTTATTTTAAAAATAAATAAATAAATAAAAAAGTAGATGGCGGCCCAAAGCCAGGCTGTGCAGGATGAAAGGTGAGGGGTTTGGGGCTCCTCTCGTNGAGCACGTGATTTTGAGCACGCTCAGTCTCTACAAAAAACAACTCGTTTAGCTGATGATTTATTTTAAAAATAAATAAATAAATAAAAAAGTAGATGGCGGCCCAAAGCCAGGCTGTGCAGGATGAAAGGTGAGGGGTTTGGGGCTCCTCTCGTGAACGCCACCGACTTTCTCGAAGCACCTGGGGCAGGTCCTAGCCTCTCCCGATCCAAGCATGCGGGAACAGGCAGGCCTTCTCGTTTGCCGTCCCCGGCTGGGGACGTAGGGGACAGACTGCATACGGCATCATTTTGCCGGTCCCCTCCACACTTAGGAAAACGTGTGGGGGCCAGGCGAGACCGACGGGGGAGCCATGACCAGCCTGGCCCCACAAATCCCAGCTCCTCCAGGCTCAGGGCCCGGACTCAGTGCTCTGCCTGTGTTGTTTCTCCACAAGCCTAAACCCGGGACTTTCACTCCAGCCAGAGNGGGCCAGGCGAGACCAACGGGGGAGCCATGACCAGCCTGGCCCCACAAATCCCAGCTCCTCCAGGCTCAGGGCCCGGACTCAGTGCTCTGCCTGTGTTGTTTCTCCACAAGCCTAAACCCGGGACTTTCACTCCAGCCAGAGATGCTCTGACTGACGACAGACATAGGAAGGGAGACCCTTGGGGTCTCTCGCTGCCCCGGAGAACCAGCCCAGCGTCGCTCGGTCAGAACCGAGTGCATCGCTCGGGCTGCAGCACTAACGCCATCCTTCCTTTTTCAAGCATCCGTTTGCGCAGGGCTGGAGAAGGCGGGGATGAGCCGACGCTCAGCGGCCACCACAAGGCCACGTCCTGCCTGACGCTGCCTCCAGCCGAAAGCACCGTGAGGAAGGAGGATGCAAGGGCAACATGTGACAAAGGCGTCCGGCAGCCGTGCCAGCGGTGGAGCCAGGCTGCGCGGCCCCCTGTCCCGCGCTTGGCCGTGGCGGCTCTCCCCGAGTTCGGCCAGCAAGGAGGAGGAGGAGGACAGGGGCCCTCGGCGGCCGGGGGTGGATCGCTGCTGCGCCGCGCTCAGACCCTGACAGCAGGCTCCAAAACTGTCACTCCCGATCTGTTTTCACTTCAGCTAAACCTCAACCCCGATTAAAATCAAGGAGAGCCGCCTTCTCCTCTCTCCTTCTTCCCGTGGTAGGTCCTCTGTAACCTCGGGTCTAAACACTGAGCAAGACGCACCGACGAGGGAATTGGTGAATCTGCTCGGCTGCGAATCGGGGCTGCTGGGGAAGGGGCCACGACCACCCCTGTCCCCAAACCTGGCCCTAGCTACGAGCATACAGTCGCCGCAGTGGTTTCAGCCCCGCGGGGCCCTGCTGCGACCCAGGGCGGCGTGCACCACCGAGCCCCCGAGCTGCCTCTGCCGCGGGTGGGTGGCATCCCAGCAGCTCCGGTGCGTCCGTGGGGTGGAGCAGGTCTGGTGTCAGCAGGGTCCCCTGCGCGGGCGCCCGCTGCACGCTACCAGCTCGTTTAGCAAAGCCTGAAGAAAATAAAGAAATTAAACTACATACACGTGCGTGCGCAATCGCAGCACCAGGACGGATGCATTCAGCGAGAAGCCGTAAAAAGCTCCCTACAGGGATGGGAACAGCCCTCACCCATTGGGGAAGCATTTAAATTCACTTTGCATTTCGGCCGGCCAAAAAGCAGCTGCAGAGGCCTGGCAAACTCAGGCCACGCAAGCTGCCACCCACCCTCACGTTGCAGGAACCGGGGTGGGGGTCCACGGCAGAGGCGCCCCCCCCGTGCAGCGTGTCCTGGGGCCAGGAAAAGCATCCTCTGCTTCACCAAAAGCAGACACGTCGCTTTGCTACCGGCAGGATTGAGCTCGTCCCTGTGTGCTGGACATGACCCCCGCTGCCGCAGCGAGCCACGCCGGCCAGCACCGGGCCACCAGCANAGGCGCCCCCCCCGTGCAGCGTGTCCTGGGGCCAGGAAAAGCATCCTCTGCTTCACCAAAAGCAGACACGTCGCTTTGCTACCGG
>VZSC01010190.1:0-52418 GCA_013398225.1 Steatornis caripensis
CTCTTCTTAATTCTAGGCGCAGTACAGTAGCTAACCAGACCTTGGTACAGCAGAGTCAATCTCTAAAGGAAAGCTTCATGGATAGGTGAATTATCCTCCAGCAAGGCTGATGAAACCCAAAGGAACAATTCAGTCCTAGGATATCCTGGGTTTCCTTTAAAATTTCCTTCCTTTGGTGCCTTTGCTGAAGCAAAGCCCTGCTGCAAGCAGAGCAGAGCGTGTGTATGCAGACACACAGACATGCACAGAGCGGGGCAAGCATGCGGTGGCCTTTTAATGGCCCGTGCTCTCCCACGGACGCAGAGACACTGCCAAGACGAAATGGGAGATGGAGTGGAGGCCGAGTGAGCCAGGACGGACAGAGTGAGACGTGAGAGCTGCGCCCCGCGGGTACCTCGACAGCCACACTGTGGTCAGTCATGGAGACGCTCGTGTTGCGGTACCAGCACACGTGCATTGTTGTGTTGGCACGGTGGTGGCTCTGCCTGTCCAAGGAGCTACGAGAAGAGTGTATGTCATCTTCGGACTCCTGTTCTACAGAGACCTCATCAGAGGATCCTGGGGGAGGAGAATTCAGCAGCGGTTTAAGAAAAGTGAGCAATACAAAGAGCAAGAGAAGCAGGGACTCCTGAGAGAAACCGTTTTCTCTTGCAGTGGTCCAGTTTTAAAATAAGTCAACTTGAATTTGCTACACAGCTCCTAAAGGCCACTCTGAGCAGATTGTTCTGACCCAGTTCTGCTTGGGGCAGCTGACTCAGTACTGTGCAAAACAAACAGACAAAAATCCCCACACTTCATCTTCAGCTGGTTCTTAGAGAGGAATGGGAAGGGGTGCTCCAAGAAGGGATACTGCACGTTTGAGCACATCCATAACACCACCAGAGGCAGGCACCACAATGCTGGGCTGTAAAAGAACTTGCTCATCTCCAAAGACACCACATTTCTGGACAAGAGAACACACCGCATGGTTAAATTGAGAAAAACCTATGTAAGAGATGAATAAGGACCTCACAGAATGAACAGTTCTGCAACCGGAGCACCTCTGCTGCATTTAAAGCTACCAGGAACATCAGTCAAGGAAGACAAGCATATTTCTTTCAATTAAAACAAAACAAAAGTACGGTAACTCTCTATTACCATCTGAATTATAAAAATACTCCACTTATGCCATCAAATTCGCAACAGGAAAAACGAACAGGACGTGACGACTGATGCTTTTCGAGAAGGCAGGGAACACCACTTACTGTTGGAGCGATTGCATACTGAGTTTTCCAGAAGCACGTCAGATTTCTCCGTCAATTTCTTGGCCATTTCGATTGCCATGTTTAGGTCTTCCATCCACTTCCCCATCTCCAGGCGGGTACTGCAAGACAAACGGTGGGAATGGAGACCACCCCAGCCCAGCAGAGCCGGGACGGAGTGCTGGTTTGCTGAAGGAAGGCACAAGTCGCTGCCCAATACAAGAAGCAGTCCCTTTCCATTAAATTTATAAATAAAAGTAGCATTAAAATTCCTCCAAAGCATGAGCTTTCCAGAGAGGAAGCTGACCGCATACAGCCATCAACTCTACTTTTAAGCCTTGAAAGAAGACTAAAGTAACCATAAGAAACTCAGACTTCACAGCGAAGAGGACAGAGCCAGCCGGAGGGCTGCGCAACATCCCGCTCCGGAGCTACCGGGCTCAGAAGGGGCGTTACGAGGTCTAGGCCATCGCGGTTCTTCATGNTGACCGCATACAGCCATCACCTCTACTTTTAAGCCTTGAAAGAAGACTAAAGTAACCATAAGAAACTCAGACTTCACAGCGAAGAGGACAGAGCCAGCCGGAGGGCTGCGCAACATCCCGCTCCGGAGCTACCGGGCTCAGAAGGGGCGTTACGAGGTCTAGGCCATCGCGGTTCTTCATGCAGAGGGCATCCTAGCTGGTGGGTTATTTATTTCAAACACGAAATCATGTTTTCAGTCCAAAAAGCAATTTGGAGATAGGTGGTGTGACCACAGTGGGAATGATGTTTTCGAAGGATAAAAGGCAACCTGAAGGACAGCACCTCGTTTAAANTTTATTTCAAACATGAAATCATGTTTTCAGTCCAAAAAGCAATTTGGAGATAGGTGGTGTGACCACAGTGGGAATGATGTTTTCGAAGGATAAAAGGCAACCTGAAGGACAGCACCTCGTTTAAAAGGGATATGGGATTTACCTTACATCCCAAGCAAGTCAAACTCAGCATGCAGGAAGATGAGGATTTCTTTCACCCCGCACAGCTTCCATTGCGGGTTACGTGGCGCACGCCATGATTACAGGGCACGGGCTTTGTGGCTCGTCTACGCGTCTCTGTATCCATCGGTACGCAGCAGCGCAAGGCTCTCCTTCAGACACCGCTGTGACATCTCTTTTTTACCTCTGGCCACATTCCCTGTGTGCACAGCTGTTGTCTGAGGCGCTACAGACAGTTATGCACTCGTGCGTTTGCCTGGGAGGGTCTGTGGGGCTTTTTTTGGTAACCACCGCTTTTTTGTGAAAGTTTTTAATTTAGACTGAGAATTCTATCCGTGGTCTAAGCCCAGCAGCAATTCTTTTTCGACAGGTAGGGAGAGGCAACATAAGAAAACCAGCAACCTTTGAACTATTTCTGAGTTATGACGTGGTAAAACTTACACTTATTTTTCCAAATGTAAAACCCTTTCAATCTTTTTTTTGATTCTCAGCTGCTGAGAAATGGTCAATCTTAAAAATAACTGACGGTTTCAGGTGTTAAGGTCAGGAATGAAAAAAAGAAAAGTTTTGGTTGCTGAATACGTCTGCATACCAAAAGTATTGGAGCCTGTGCCACTACAGATCCGATTTATAAGTGTTCAGTAACGGTTATTTTTCAGGAACAAGTTATCAAGCAGCAAAGAACTCCATACGTTTAAGGTTGAGATTTAGCGCTCCCATCCTGCGCTCTTGCATACCCAGCTCCACCTGCCTTTTAGGGGACCAGCAGAGGGACAGCACCTCCTCACGCCGATCCCAAGAGCGCAGGTATAGCAGACATCCCAAGTATATTTCAGATATAAGGTAAAAAACGACACCAAACTCTCTGCACAGGGACAAGTTACACACTCGGCTAACCAGAGAACAGTGCAACGGCAACGCTGTTGCTGCGTGTTTAGTAACCATTCCACGAAACACAACTACTCCTTCCCGGAACGCAGCACCGACGAAGCAGTTGCGAAGCGTCCTGTGCTTGTTTCGAAGTCACGCTTTGCAGCGGCCGCGAGGAACACCCCTGGCTCTGCCCCACGCAATCGAACAGTAACTCTTTGGAAAGGGTTTTCTATCAAGCCTACAGGCAACTGAGGAGAATAAGCGTTACCTTGCTGCCACCACTATGGTTTTTTGTGCTGAATAGATGGTGAAGCAGTGCGGGACGGCCCACTCATTCTCACTCTCCTCCACCTGCAGAAAAAGAAAAGGTTTTTTCTCATCACCACTCGGTGACTACTGATAAACACTAGAACTGTCCTCCTTGGCTGGCTAGGAACTTGAGTCACAATATGATCACAGTCCGGCTGCAGCAAGTGCGGAACAGCTACTCTTTTATGAATACCACCTACTTCAAGACTATTTTGGCTCTACACAGTAAGCTGTATCGTGCGTTTCTACTGCGGCATCTCTAGCAGCACAGCACCACATCCAACGGGGCACGGAAAGGAGGGCTCTGAGCAGGATTCGGCTCATTACTTACCGGTGGGTCAAGCACTATCAGCTGCAAATCAAACACAGAAAGAACAGTCCCATTAGAATAGCAGGGTGGGGAGGCACGAGGAGCGATGACATGCCTAGGTGTGTGCACAGGGCAGAAACGCCAGCACAGTTCCGCGTTTCCAGAGCAGCCTCTCGTGGCAGCGTGAAAACGAACAGTCAAAAGGGTGCGCTCTGGCTGTTTCGCTAATGCGACGGAAGGAGTAAGCTTGGGGCCCGCAGACAAGTCTTTGACACACAGGCCGGGGCACGTGAAGGTCCAGTCCACGGCCAGCAGCACTGCCGGCTGCTGTCACTGGCCTGGGAGCAGCTTGCGGCTTTGGTCCTCGTGCCCTGAAGGAATTGCCTCAACCTGCCTCAAGGCAAAGTCATTTCCTTAATGCTGCGATGCAACTTGAAACCACTTACCAACATGCCGTGCAGAGGAAGGTGTCCGTGAATCTTGAACTGGTTTGTCCCTGTAACCCCTTTGCTTGTGTACAGTAACATATCTGAGAACTGAAAAAGGCAGGAAGAACACAATCAATATTCTGGAGACACCAGGCAGGGCCAAGTATTTTTTGACATCTTTTTAAAGATCTGTGGTGTAAAGGCCGCTGTAGGTGCACGAAAACATGCCATCACTAGGTCAGTTTGGCCCACTTTCCTTAAAACCATTCTTTCATTTAGTTACGAGACAGGCAATTAGTTTTTAAAATTCTGTCAAAGCTATGTGCCATGAAGGAAACACGCGGGACAGACAGTATTGTCACAGTCACGCTCTATCTACAGATCCCTTAGAGAGAGTTTTCGGTTACAATTGCTGATTTTCATCACAGGCACGTGAAAACATGCTTTCACGACAACTTTATCTTGAAGACTTTGTGTTTACGAGAACCAGAAGGAACACCCACCAGAAAGAACATCCGCTGCTGTAAACCCTTCTTAGTGAGCTTGTACAAGCAACCTTCCCGGATAAACTCCTGCAGCAGAAAACAGAAAGTCAGGCAAAGCTTGATCGTTCCCAAACACAGAGAATTTTAATGGTTCTTTCTTTTCATTCCAGAGCATACAGATGTTGATTGGTGCCCAGCAACGATCGCTAATTGATTTGTTAAATGCCAGGTGACAACTTTCCTTCTGTTCTGTAAGTATGAATCAGCTCCTTGCTGCAGCCAGCATTTAAATCAATGAAGCAAGAGAAGGAAAAGGAGCAGAGTTCCTGTTGGACACCGGCAGTTCACCTTGTACACTTACATCCCACCGCAGTGATTGCCATAGCATCCCAAAAGCATACGCGATGCTCCTGTACTTATCACAGAATCACAGAATACCAGGTTGGAAGGGACCTCAAGGATCATCTGGCCCAACCTTTCTTGGCAAAAGCAGGGTCTAGACAAGATGGCCCAGCACCCTGTCCAGCTGAACCTTAAAAGTGTCCAGTGTCGGTCCAATACTTATGCTCAGTACATCTATCAAAGACAAAGAAAGAAAAAACCAAGCAGGAACTAAACAAACTCCTAGAAAAACAGCCACCAATACCAGTTCTGCCCAGCGACGTGGCTCACCACTGCTACGTTCTCGATGCAGTCTCAGTCCGTACACAGAGTGTGCATCAGACAGACGTAAGGGGACGTGGCAGCGCATTCTTGTCGAGCACATGACACAGCGCTTCACACGCGAACACAGAGCACGGTGCCCCAGTGTACCCAGTATCTGCTCTGCTGGAAACACCAAACTGCAGCCCGGGTCTGAGCAGAAGCATTTCTGATCTACTCCCTGGGACATCACCAAGACTTCCGTGGGACCTCCTGTGAAGCCTTCACAGTCATTCCATAAAGCAGAGAGGCAGTGATGGCAAACACGTGGTTGACAGGCACTTCCTTGGCAATAAAACCAATAAAGGCTCTAAAAACTAAGCAAAGGTACGTACCCTACCAGGTGCCGTGAGATTATCTACACCGATCAAGTCGTGCTGCAGCTCTGTCAGCTTCTGGAAATTCTCCAGGCGGATGAGACTGTGTTGCAGCTGAGACGTCATCTCTGTGACTTCCTTCAGTGCGCCTGTAAGGAAAACAGCCCCGCGGGCACTGGGACAGAGCAGACAAACCCAGGCCCCCGATTTCATCCCGGGAAAACCGAACCTGAAATTTACAGCCAGGTTTAGTGCTGGACAGAATAGTGCAGTTGGAAGGGACCTATAAGGATCATCCCGTCCAACTGCCAGCTTCTTAAAGCGTATTTTATAGCTGCCCAGGGGCAAAACGGACACTAGCAAGCAACTTCACAGCGCTTCCTACGCTTCTGGAGATCATTGCGCATCTCAGGTTTTGCGCGTGTAAGAAGTATTTACCACGTAGCCTAAAGTAATTTAAAAAATAAAAGCCAACTGCTCCTGCCAAAGATCACTTTATAAATGAATGGAATTTACTACGCAAGCTTTTGACACTACAAAGCAATTATTTTTGGTCGCGTTTGTACCTAGAAATGACAGAGAGCTCCTAAAAGACCTACTCTTTTCCCTGCTAAAAAAAGAGGACGAGAAGAGGACTCACTTTCCTGCTTTGGTTGAAACAGTAAGATCCATCAAGATTACCGTGAGAAAAACACTTGCTGGAACGCCAGAAAAAGCATTCGTTCTACGCAAAGGGAACAGTCTGCACCTAAGTTATCTTTTGCATTTTCCAAACTAGCAGTTAAAGCAATTTTCCATCTATTGCAGAGAGCTTTGGAGCCCTGTACCAGAGCACGGCAGGAGAGCAGTGAAACCTGGTACGAAAAACCTTAAACAAAACCAAAGTTAATTTTAAAACGTGAGCTAAACTTTTTTTTTTTTTAAATTCAGCTCCCTCCTGCCAGTTTTCTGCTGGTTTACTTGGTTATGTTCTGGGTATTTTTTCCCCAGGATATTTAAATGACGGTATTCACTAAGCAGCTGTGTTTTCAGCAAGCTAAATCCAAGCTCCTGTGTATTTTACAGAGCTGCGTGCGAGACTCGGAGCGACCCTGAACGGAGGAAAAGCGTTTACATTGAATTTGCAGATTGCCTCCCACAGGGCAGGGGCACAATTCTGTATGTACACGGCACAGGGTTTCTGCCTTGTACGGAAACAGCTGCGCGCTCACTCACTCCGGCAATCTGCAAAGTCCCGGTGCTCTGCTGTGTAGTGCTTGCAAAGCCTCCCCAGGATCAACTTGTAGTGCATCAGTCTCTGGATTGGTTTGAGCAGAAATGTGTTGAGGGGCAGGTAGCAAACCTTCTGCAGCTCAAACTCCTTATAAACCATTTCCAGCTTCTTTAGGCGTTTAGTTGCTTTCTCCAGTTCTGTCAGGACCTCATCGTGCTTCTGCAGGTAACTGGTAAACTCCTGTGGAATCGTACAAAACATAACTTGGATCACAGGAAAACAGTCTTTAGCAGACTTCATAGGGAAGAGACAGCCACTCCCCGCTCTACTTTTGTCTCTGACCATGATTATATAAGCCAAGACCACACGTACTGTCGTAAACATCGACAAAAATAGCGTTAACAACATTGTATGTTTCCACAACGTCATTTAAAAAAAAACCAAACCAGTATTAAAAACACATGTATTTGCTCGGTTGTCCTCTGGCCCGTGTGCCTCGGATGAGAACAGCCGGTAGCACCACCCTTTAACGTTTTGCCGTCCTAAGACAATTCTTGTTGACTTTTTCAGGACAGGCAGAGGTGAGCTGAGAGGGCTGTCTCATGAAGGCTTAGCTATTAAAGAAACTGGCAGGCAGCTCGCAGTCAGGGTTAAAACAGGTGTCGGTGTGGCACCGTGCCTATGCCTGCTGGGAACATCGATGGCAGAGAGCACCGGCAGTCTGAACAGCCATCACACGCTTCCGCGCTCCCATTCAAGCCACTGGTTTTAATGGAATAATTACTCCACTACTGCAGCACAAGCGTAACCGTCCCATGCAAGCACTCTATTCCAAATAAAGGTGACTTTGTCCCAGAAGAGACTACTCTGCAGTCAAAAACCATAAATATTTTGGAATGAAACCACCGTGCGAAACAGTGTCTCCACAGGAGAGAGTGTGAGTTCTGCAAATACAGGAGAGATGGTGTAGCTAATTAAATAATGCTCCTTTGTCTTCTGCTGAATAACCAATAAACAAACAGCCTTTTCTCAAGGTAAATATAGGTGGTTAAATAAGCAACAGTGGTAATATTATAGTATTATTAAAGTAATATTACGTATTATCAACATATACTATTATTAAAATAGTACAAAGGTATAAATATATATCAAATAATAAACACAGCCTTGCTGTACATTTTTTATTATGTTTTCTTTTTATTTTTTATATCAACGATAACTGTTTGCAAGTCACTTCGAGTTCAGTGGAAATACTAAGCCCTGAACTCTCACCTTTGACGAAAGGAAAAAAAGACCCAACAGTCTTGAGATTCGATTATTTTAATCCTTTATCTACCTTTAGAGTACGCATATTCCTGAGCATGACATCTCCAATGCGTTGATAATCTCCTTTTGTGTGAGCACTGGTTTTCCCTTCCCTGAAAGACGCAAAGAGATAAAATAAGGCGGCACAGTACATGGGAGACGAAGACATTTCCATTTCCATTTCCACCCTCCACCTTCTCCTGTATTTCAAGACACAATCTTTACAAGACGCTTCCCAGGCATCTGTGTATTGTAAAGACTGTCTTAGTAAAATTAAGGGAAGCGGTACTAACAATAATGCCCCCTCCATCCATTTTCAGCCACTTGGACGTTCCCATTTCGCTGCTTGGATTGAAAACCTGGTACAGTAAATAACAGAAGCTGCATAAAATAACAAACATAGAGCCACGCCTAGAGCACCGAGAAGGAACAGAAATGAGTTTGTGTGCCAGTCAGTCTGGGAGATTAACCTCTCAGACGTCTGAATGAGTGTCACAACAAGATCCCACCGGAATCTGTTAATTTATTTTTGTCCGTACTTAGGTCGTTAACCACCTCCTTTTGAATGGTAATTAGATTCTCACACATGACATCTCATACATTACATCCAGGAATAAGTAAAACAAAACCAAAGACTAAAGACACGCTCTTTGAAATAAACTGTGCTGCAAGAACTGCACTCAACTACCAAAAAGTGTTTCCTAGATTTTTCACCTGGAGATTCGTTAACTGGAAGGTACTGAAAAACACACACGTTGTCCTTTTGACCTTGTGCTGCTTCTCTATTCCAAGGCTAGAGAGAGACCACCAGGTTATATTAACGGTTGGGCCCGATGATCTTGAAGCTTGTCTTCTCCAACCTATACGATTCTGTGATTACAAAAGCCTTGTCTGGCGTACAATTCACACGGTTACAGGATATTGCGTGCAAGGCAGCGCTTGAAAAAGGGGCTTTGCAAAACGCGTTTAGTCGGTGTAAAACTATAATTTCTTAAAATACTTGCTCCTTAATTCTATTCGAGCAGAAATGCCAGTTCAAATACGGATGAGGTACGGTTCTGATGGGAGGACGCAGGAAAAGGTCCCCCCCGCTCGTTTCGTTGCCCCCGCACTGCACTATTAACGCTTACCAGAGCGATAGCCTTTGCTCAACCTCTTTCAGAAAGCCTCGATGAAACTCGTAAAGTGGGTCTATGTTAGAGAAGAGCAATGTCATCAGGCCCTCCGGCATAGCGTTCTCCTTGATGACTGCGCTGCGAAACCACTGCCAGGAAAACCACAAATGATGATCAATTTTTCTATTAAAGAAACTAACCCATAGCATAAAAACTTCTGCTCCTGCAGTAAATGGGGGAGGAGAAAGAGTATGCACAGGCGAACAGCAGAAGGAAGGAGAAATATTCAGGGAAGATGTCATCTGGGAAAGACGAAAAGGTGCAGGCTTTTTCCTTGCCAAACACTACAAATACGAGGCTTATTCTTGGTTCTGGGCACAAGCGTGCTTCTTACTGCAATGATGAGACAGCGGTAACGGCTCTAAATGACAGTCAGTTACCGAGTGGCTGCCACAGCCGACGCGACACCGCTGCTTTCACTCCAACACAGACACAACTGCTCCTTCGTACAACCTGGAGCCCAGTGCTAGCTACTCAGTAGCTGGAGACATCTTGCTGCGCGCCTCGTACAGCTGTTACTCTTAAGCGCTTTTGGTTCCCTGCTCTCCGGCAGGGGTGTGGACGTTACAAACCAAAATGACACGCGATGTAGCTATGGGAGCTAACGACAGAAGTCCAGACAAGGTATCTGCGCTCCCACGAGAGGGCCTACGGAACAAGGAAGGTAATCGCTACATGGCTCACGGATTATGCTACGTCATAGGACTTCCTTCTTCTGTTACCTGGAAGAAAGTCCGAGTTTTTCCACAGTAACAATTACAAATCTGTTAAGAAAAGAAAAAGCATTAAAGAAAGTCAAAACCCCTTACCACTGTAATAACTTCCAAGTCCTTTAAATACGTCCGTTCTGTAGCAAGAATCTCCTTTGCTATGAAGTACGCCTTGTCAGCTGGACAGCGCTGAAAGAACACAGAGTCACCAGTAAAAATTAAAATAGAAAGGTTCTACTTACTTTCCCCTTGCTGCATGCAAATGGAGCAGTTCATTGCTCAGGGCAGCGCTGTATTCAGTACCGTATTCTCAAATACTGACTTTACTGCAAAATACTATTTATATTTCAAGATTATTAACAAATAATGTCAATTATATGTCAGTTATGTGACCTTCCACTTCAAAATCAAGGGACCACTTTACAAAAATATGGAAACAGTTATTCCAAGTTTCCTAGGTTTCAAACACTTCTCTGATCAAACAAAGCACAGCACATTTGCAACACGGTCCTTTCCCAAAACTCTTCTGTTTCCACTTACAGCTTTTACTCAAATCATTCGAAGGTCACATTAACCAGTTAGGAAACACAAAAATCAAACGACATCAGTTGCTGGCTGCACGGTTGCTCCAGGGCTGCTACTTAACGAGAAGACAGAAGGGACACGGAAGCACAAAGCAATGAAATGGTGAAAAGAGAAGTTCTGCAGCTGCCACAAACCAGAATCAGAGTTCGCCTGAAAAATATACATTATTAAAAATCACTTGAGCAATATTAAGGAACTAATCACGTCTCAAGCTAAGATGCCGCCTTGCCTCCTCAGCTCACTACGCTGTGCCGCAGTTTTGTGCCAAATCCTCAGCGGGCGAAAATTAACGACAGCAAACTCATTTGAGTTACGTCAAAACTTGGCCTCCACCTCCGCCCCCACTGCGGGTAACGCAGCTTTGAAAATGATTTCTCCCTCTTCCTTGGACGTACCAAGTTAATAAAAAATTCCCTTTGGAGAGACGCTTTGAGCTGCCCTCCAGCACCACCAGCACAGCTGCCCTGTGCTGCGGAACGCTCCCATCTCAGTATCACTCACGGAGGAGATGTTTTGCTCGTCGCTCAGTAACGCATCTCCGGAGCCCACCTTAGCCACACAGAATCCCCGCAGGTCTGTAACCCCAAACAATTAATTTTGAGAAACTGTCTAGCCTCTTTTCAGGTTATTTTATGCTAGCTACTGTGGAGCCCCGCATCAGCCCCCTCCCTGGAGGAACCAGAGGACGCGCTTTGACGCACTTCCATTCACTCCATAGCCACCCTCTCAACCTTAGTGGACCCGTCTCAGGTACGCGGGGTCAGGGAAAGCCCTACCTCATCTTGGTTACAGGTATTTGTCATTTTTCCTTGGGCTATTTACTGGTCTGTAGCCTCATAAATCCCCAAGCTGCATTGGACCTCAGTGGGCATCCGTCTCAAACAGCCTCTTCCCAAAGGATGCGACATCATTTTTCTGGCCTCCCCGGAGGCCGAGGTGACACAGCTCTCTTACCTCACTTACCAGCTTCCTCCCCCAGCAGTCACCTGTCCCGAGACACCCTGTTTATCACCCGACGGAACAACACGGGCTAGCTCGACAAGAACGTCAGCAGGCTCTTACGTGATACAAGAATTACTGCTAACGGGGATGGGTTTTGTGTGACACAGCTCCATGTACGCCTCCTCCCGGGCTCCGCGCAGGACACTGCTGTGCACGACGCCCTGAAGGGGCTAACTTCTACCGGAAAAACACGGAGTTTCCCAAGGCAAAGCAAAGCTGGATCATGTAATCGACCACAGGCTGCGACAACAGGAGATCACGAGGAGCCTCATCTCTGTGGGCAGGGCGGAGACGACCCTGCTGCAAGCTCTGCACAGCACCACCACGCACACGCTCATCCGCTGGCTTCATCCCGCTCCCCAGCATCGCCTCTCCGCTCCAGGGACTCCCCGGCAGCCTCCTAGCTCACCTGGACCCCTCACCATCTCATACCCATTGAAAGAGTTGCCTAGAGCCACCCTCAAGCGACGTGTATAATCTCGTATCTCCTTGAGAACTCCAGCAAGGACCCTGCCTGTCCCCAGTTCACACCTTGTGCTTTGATCCTCACTCGAGTACTTTCTCCCCACTCTCAAAAACATTCTTCTGGATTGTTCCTTCCTCAGAAACCTACAGAGCATGAAGGCATGCGAGAGCACACCGCGCCACAATCTCGCACTTCGCATAGCCTGCGCGGATTATCTTTTCCATCACCTTTGAGCGCTCCTACACGTTCCCACTTTATTCTCCAGCCAACGGTGTGCCAGCTTGAGGCACAGAAGATGCTTTTCATTTCCCAAGTGTATTCTCTTCCCTCCTCCCTGCACCATCACTTTCTGTTTACTCTCCGAAGTTCCTGCTGCTTTCCAAATTGCTCCCTGCTGAAATTTAGTGCACTTAATTTTCTTTTTTCGGTCTTACGCCGGTCCTAACTGAATCCCCTTGTGCTGAGTAGTCCTGGCAGCAGCTGCTAGGCAGACCCCGTACCAGAAGCACCGAAAAGCGGTACGGCTCTCACAGTGCAACAGGGGCTCTGCCGAACACCTTCACCACCGGTCAGGCACCGCGAGAGGAAAGAAGATCAATTAACGTCTGAAAAAAATAAACACAAAAACTCTCTGAGGAGGCAGCCTGCTTCAAAAGTCCAAAGAAATCGTTCCTACAACCACAGCAGGCACCAAGGCAAATAACCCCACTTGGAAAAACTAGTATTGCACTCTGGTATGTGCACACAACCCCGCCTGGAAACCTTCACTCACTAGATGCAGTACCACCAGCTCGTGTCGAGGGAAGAGCTCTACTCTGAACTTAAAAGGCCAAAGACAAAGGACTACGAGACTGAGAAAGACTTTCTTGCCTGCCGTACACCTGGATCACAATGTTACAGAACCACTAAGCCTGGCAAAACCCAACCAAATAAATAGTAATTCCACGCACACAAAAACGCTTAACTTTTCACTTCAAAGACCAGGCTTCAGCAGTGTCAGAAATAACTCTGGGTGGGGGGAACTCACCGAAACTGCCCGGCTTCTACGCACTTTTCCAGTGGGTTGCTACTACCAACCTCCTCTGGAAAAGGAACGGGGAGAAATCTACCAGTAAGATGAAAGAAAACAGCAACTTAAAAAGTAACAAAAACCTCGGCTTTCTCAAGGTTTCGGTACAGCCACAGCAGCATCGCAGCGGCGTGGTGTGGAAAGCACACGCTGCACGAGCGGAAGAGTTTGCTGAAGAGGAGTTTAACCAGGTGGAATTACAGCTGCACCACTGCCCTTAAAATCAGAGCTCTACCAACACAAATATTGTAACATTACATTTTTCTTGTACAATGAAGTTGTAAAACTGCTGTGAAATCCAACTTGGTTAAGTTTAACCAATTTAACATTGGTTTCTGCCTGGGTTTGTTTCACTTAAAATACTGTCTTCGAACGGATGTCAAAGCCTTGGAAGTCTCAGAAGTTGACCAAGCTTAAGACCAATTACAATGAAAAAGTTCTCTTCCAGCATTCTCACTTTTATAAATCAGAAATCAGTTTCAGCCCAAGCGAGAACCCGCGCTGCCGAAATACCAGACTTTGCACACGGAGGCTGAAAGGACTGCGCTCCAGCGTGCAGGACAGCCGACACAGTCACTGCTCGTTACTTCCAGGCTACACTATGGCTGCTATAAGGATAAATGAGAAGAATTATTTTAAAAAAAACTCTTGATAACCAACGGTAGAGTGATCCATCAGAGCTGTGAACCCTACCTCCAAAAGTCTAAATGAGACAGGGAGGCTGAAAGTTGGGGGCAGGTGGGTGGAAACGACCCCCCCGAGTTGGGTTGTTTCCATCCCAACCCCCAGCTGTTGGTTAAACCTTCCTCCCTCCTGCAAGCACGTACTCACACCACGTCCACACTACTCAGGTGGTTCTTAACAGCATCGCACATCTGACTCGGTTATCTGGCGTCTCCAGGAGAAGAGCACCTGGAAGGTTGTCCTGCCAAGAGCTGCTTGTGTCTGTCACACTGCAATGCTCGGCTCCGCCGAGCTGCACGGCAGATCTCAGAAAGGCGCTCAGGAGCAATCACAGAAGAAGAGAGCTTTGGAAGCACTAAATCCAGAGCGGCACCTGTGCTCGTGGTGAGATTTCTGTATGTTCCCTGAGCAGCTGAGAGTCAGGACATATGGTGCAGAGATCTCCACAGCATCAACCGAGATGCCGTAAGAGCGAGCAAGTTTGCACCTGCTGGCCCCAGGAAGTACGTAAAGACACGGTGAAGCCAGCAAACAGCATGGGCCCGTGACGTTCTTGCTTGAGGATCCTGACAGAGGTAAGACAAACAGAACGTTGGATGGGGTGAGCAGAAAAGGAGGAGTAAAGAGCACAAAAGTAGCTTCTTCTGCGAGGTTGCACAGGAAACTGTAGATTACAGTGTGGCCACTGACTCCATAAGGAACTGAGCTTGGATGATGGAGCCTTCCTTGCACTGTAATGGAAGGTCCTGGATCCTTCCCAAGTACCAAAAAGTCAACAAACCCGGCTGCTCTCTCCCACTCTGCAAGCAGGCAAGGCGAGGGGAGCAAAGCAGCTTGTAGAAAAATGGTGACGCAAGTCTGCTGCTGGGTGGACTTCTCTACCTCACCAGGAGAAATGCAGTTTGTCAGACACTATATACCATGCCCCCGCAAAGGCGAAGTCTCGTAATTTGTTATCCCCATCTGAAAAGCAGACAAAGAATGCATGCATCAATGTGTGCATACACACACACACACTCTCACTGACTTCTCCTGAGTGCATCTAAATGCTTGGAGTCGTGGCTTAAGAAAGCAGAGCTGGCTGGGCTGGAAGGTTTCGAGAGGTCCCTTCCAACCTCAATGGTTCTGTGGTTGCAGAGTCTTGTTATTGCTAGCAACCACCGTGAAAGCCTGTTAACACGGTGCAGTGTGGATAAAACAGAAAATCTGAATCACACACTGACATCTGGCGATCTCCCTGTCATTTTGAAAAAACCATGGAGGCACATGAAGCCACTACTTACCAAAGCAGGCGATCAGATGTCAGCATGAAGCAGTACGGCAGCTGTGCCACGCGGCCCAGAGGAGGAGGCTTGCTGCACAGAGTATCTAAGACTCTGGAGAAGCTCCTGGGAGACCTTGGTCAGAATTTGTGGACTACCACCGCTTACCTCACCTTTCAGAAACGCCCCGCAGGGCTCCAGAGTGCAAGAGGATACAGATACACATGGTGCACTGGGGCAGAGAGGCCTTGCTCAGTGGTGCTGAAGCAGAGCGAGGAGCTGAAGCTCGTGCCTCAAGGACTGAGAGTGAAGTGACCTCCAGAACAAGAGCATTTTATAATTGGGATTACCCGAGAAAGCAAGGGTGAATCCTGAGCTCTACGTGGGGGCGAGGAAAGCCCCGCACCATAAAACATGCACCTCCCTCAACTTCGCAGCTGTCTGCAGTGATGCTGGAGAGTTCACAGGTAAGGCAACCATGGTGGAAAGCAAGGCAAGCAGCCCAGGCCGCGGACCTAGGTACTCCTAGACATAAGCATATCTTGTAGACCTGAAGTTGTTCCCGCTTCGAGACTGGCTGCACCCACAGAAGTCTGAGGTATTTTTGCCTCCCTCTTTCCAGAGAGCAAGCCTCCAGCTTCTGCGAGGTCAGAGCACTGTCCACCCCACTCCAGACAGAAAAGTCAGCCCCGGAGAGGGCAGCTCCGACGATACAGCCGGCGCTGCTGAGCAAGCCCGTGACTGCCTGGGTGTAGAGGATGCGCCGTGATGCCTGCTGCTGAGAAAGCCCAAGTTGAGGTCAGGTCCTCTGACGCGCGAGAGGAGGCACCTCAGGACCGCTCTAAAGGGCCTGTCATGATTATGAAGAACAGCTTGGAGGACCGACGTACGGTGAGATGGATCAATGAGACCCTGGTGAGACTGCGTGGGAAGTAAGGAACCCAAGAAGAATGTACCTTATACATTACCAAACATTAGCTCTGCGCTGTTCTCTACACTGGTAACTGAAACTATTTTAGAACACATTTTGACTAATGACACACAGCACTTTGCACGGCCAGCACACTCGGGCAGATGACATGGGTTAAACTCAACGGCATTCAGCAAAGACAAGGGCAGGTTCTACACCACCACATGACATCATTTTTCATTACTGAACGAGCCAAAGGCAACCGATTCCCAGAATCAACAGCCACCTCCCCTACCATCCTTTCAGTGCACCGCCCTGGCAAGACTCACCTTGAATATTCACCTGCTCTGCAGTGTCCGTTCAATAGTCTCAGCACAAACACGAGGGTTTTTTACATTCTAACGTAACAGTTACAGCCCAAACAGTGCCAAGTGCACCACCACTGTTTCATATCAAATACCTACCAACTCCAACTGCTCGTCTCGGGAAGCCATGTCTCTCACAATGAAGGGCCCCATACGGGGCACTGAGTCCAACTCCCTGCTCCTCGCAGGACTCCCCAAGACTAAACCACACAACTAAGAGCGCCATCCACATGCTCCCTGAACTCTGACAGGCTTGATACCGCAACCACTGCCCTGGGGCGCCTGTTCCAGGGACCGACCGCCCTCTCCATGAAGAGCCTTTTCCTAACACCCAGTCTGGACGCATTTCCATTCTGGGGTCCAAAAGGCAGATTTGGGGCACAGCTCCCTGACACACTGGGGCCCTCGGCAGTGGCTCCTGCTGAAACAGCGGGAGGTGGTCCCCGCAGCAGACGCCAAGAAGACCCCTGCGCCACGAGGGCAGCGGGGCCTCCTGCCACAACAGCGAGACACACAGACCCGACCAAACCTTCAGCACGGAGTTTTGAACACTGACCACCAAACGCATCCGTTCTGCCACAAAATAGAACGGTATCAACATTCAGTGACCAGCAAGCACAGCTCCTCACCTGAAGCCACCACTTTTCTCGTTACGTAAATTCCCGGTCGCATCGTTGTCTTACCTTCCGTCTCGTTTCGTCATCCTCTTCTATCCTAGCACCGCCAGCATCACTAAGGACAGGACTCAGAAGAGGAGATGAACCCTGGCCGCCTGCATTCAAGTTCACCTGAAACGCCGGGCCCGAGCCCAGGGGACTCTTCAGCACGAGGGAAGAGAGCTGAGGGTGGTCCGCCGGGAAGCCTGGGTGGGGAGAGAACGAGAAGATGGAGCGGAAACGGAGAGACAACGGTTTCGAAGACAGCGCACCTAAGATGATTTCCCACTGTTACTGTACGCGGTGACTGCAATCTCACATTACTTAAAACAAGGCAAAAGAAAAAAAGGCATATACATTCAAAGACTTAAGCGCGCATCTCAAAGCAAACGGAGCATTCCCTGCAACCCAGCTGTTACGCGGCAGCACAGTATGGACAGACACCTTTACAACTGCATTTAAGGGAAGGAGTAAATCCTTTAGTGCATGGGAAGAAGTGCTCACATCCCACTGGATTTTGTGGAGCGGCAGCAGGGTTCGCAACATCGGGTTATACTGCAGTAGCAAGAATATAGCTTTTAGTTTTTCCTTTTTAAAATTAGAGTTGCTTTTCACCCCAGGGAAAAGCTAGGACAAACCATTCCACTACCCTCCAACTCCAGAAAACAATCCAGAAGATAAAGCTTGTTAAAAATACATTCAGAAATCAGGGAAATCTCCAAAATTGTACCAACAGGAGAGGAAAACACATTGCTATACAAAAAGGAACCATGCAAGAGATTTCATTCCTGACTTTTCTACGTATATGAATAACCTACTGATTTCAAAGGAAAACAGTTTTGCAGCACTGAGCGTTAATGGGAGGGACACCATCCTCTTGCACAGCAAAGCCTGTCTGAAGCAGGAGTGACATGCGCTGCTTTAGACGATTAATTGTCAATCTTTTTGTAGATTACTGTTTCATTTGTGAGAGAGATTCCTGACACACGAGGCACCGTTACAGGGAATTCAAGCCTACGACCCATCGCTGCTCTCCTCTCCTCTGCAGACTCCTTAGGAACAGCGTGTAGACATCCCTCGGGCGTTCGCAGTGAAAACGGCTGTTCAAGAAGCTCTGCTTTTCGGGAGCCCACGAAGGCCACAGATGCTCCGCTTACGTGCACTACGCCCACAAAATTCCTACCTCACCTCGCCTTTTTCCCTTTTTTTCCTGATCTTCCCTGTGATAAACAGGCAAGCTTCGTCAGGTCAGGCAACCGAACGGATACCAAGCACGTACCTACTGCTTTCACCGCGCTGCTCGAACCCTCAGCCACGCTCGCAACCCTCCCCGGCACGACTTGCTGCGCGCTATTAGCGGAGAGCAAGGGCTAAATCACGCGACCAAAGGCAAAGAGGAAAACCAACAGCGACACCAGAAACATCAACTCATCCATTCCCAGGCTACTTAAAAACCATCCCAAAAGGCGTTAAAAGAAATCAGCCCCTGTGGCTATCCGGCACCTCCTGACCCAGACAGAGGGCACGCGTGCCGGAGGAGGAGGAGTGAGGGGCTTTTCGGATTGCTGCGGGCAGAAGCGGCTGCTGCTCTCCGGCTCAGGAAGCAAAATCACCGGCAGCGTGACAATGGCGAGGGAGCCCGGCGCGTATTTTCACATTGACAAATGCAGGAAGCTAAACAGTGCTGCGCTCGGTCACCTGGAAGAGATTCAGATCATCGAGGCTGCGGAGTTAACCATTAATACACTAGTCGAGCGCAGTCATTCTGGAGCGGATTTTTGTTTCTGCCCGAGTGTTTTCTTCACTCCCACCGCTTTCAGTATTAGCACAGGAAAGCAACAACGTCCGGCGTTTGTTTCACCTCTGCGGGGGCAGCAGTTTCTTGGAAGTTTGCTTTTACACCTCGGGGACGCTGAAGCAACAGCTTAAAAACCAACAAGCTACAAGCTTACAGGGGTGAGTAGCTTCTTTAAATTCTTGGAACTTAACACCACGTAGCGACACGTTGCGGAATTTGTAACTTGAATCGCTTCAGGACAGACCGAACGTTCCGACGCAGGGGGAGCAAAAGGGATCTAACTTGCTACACACGAACTCCACCGCCTGCCCGTGCCAATCCAGTTGCTCTAGTTTTCATCACTGCCGACAGCAGAAGCTGGCCACTGAATTCACTTTCAACGCTTGCTCATTTGTATCTGACAGCAAGAACCCCATTGCCCGAAGCCAGAGGGATGTATGAGGACGGGAGGCACGTTCAGCTCCTCGGGAAGCCTGATGCAACAGGCGGAACCCACGGCCCAAAGCACAGGGCGCCCCCCTCTCCCCAAGCTTGGGAGGAGGCTAACCCACAGCCCATTGCTTCTTCGGGGGCACGCGGGCCCTTCCCCTGCACACCGAGAGCTACAGGGGGACGCCCTGTCGCCTGCTGTTTATTCCCCCGGGGTGAAAGCAGTAAAGAATTCGGAAGGAGCTGTCAGAGCTGCAGCTTGTAACAGGCTGTCAACTCAAACGGCAAACTCTGCAAGGGGACGTTCCACGGTTAACGCGACTCCTGAAATTTGTCTTTTCTAGAAAGGACTACAAAACATCACACAGCAGCTCGGGTTAGCTTTTTTCTAACGTTTAAATGTTTGCTATAAACTCAGTATGATGGCATACGTTGGCACTTGAGGTTACAAGCGTGTACTGCAATTCTCATTCTCGTAATCCAACAGTATTTCTCCGCTAGAGCAGCACGGGGGGAGGCCCCAGTCGGGCAGGTAAGATGTACAGCGATGCTCTATTCTCCAGGGGAAGCATGGCAAAGCAGAACCCGCGCAACGGTCGGAGCAGCCATTGCCACTTCCAATAGCTGTTCAGTGTAGGAAACTCCTGACTGGGTAGGAATATCGGTGCGAAGACCAAAGCGTGTGATTCCTCCAACACCAAGGCCCAGCGCAGAGAGGCCGCCTCCCTGCCCCGCAGGCAGCAGCATCCTCCAGGCACATTAGAAGGGCCCGTTCTTCGGGAGGGATGTTTCCACGTTTCACCATTCTGCGTGATGGGGAAATTTGTTCTCTACACGTTAAGTCGTAACACAAACGCCCCGATCGGGCAGCCTCGCTGCAAGCGGGAGTCAAGAGTTTCCATGCGATGACACAGGCGCACAGAGCGATGCCACGACTGCATTCTGTACGCGACAAACTTCTGCTTTGTCATCACACGCAAAGGCACCGAACTCAACGCAACATCAAAAAACGGGACAGTTTGGTGTGACAGTCCACATACGGAAAGATCTTCAGGAACACTAATAACTCTTAGTTAATTATAACACTAGGTAGTTATAACCACGTACCTACAGTTTCATAAAAAAGAGCAGCATGCATGTAACTGGAAAAAAAAATAGGAAAATAATCAAGTCTAACGGTAAAACATTGCAAAAGCACTGTCGTTCGCATGAACGCAGCTACGGACCTGGGTGAGGACGCCAGCCTTATCTTTCACAGCTACTGCATGATACTGTGGAGCTGCTTTGTTGTCGTTTATGCTGCCTCTTCTTCCGCCCAGGTACAAAACCGCTAAAGCCTCTGTCTAATATATAAAACTATGACTTAATACAAATGTTTGTCCACTCCATTTTTTACCGAGCGCATACAGATGCGAAGGTTCCTACTCCAACTGGAAAATGACGTATGTTTAGAATATTATACAAAACCAGTGAGGAGAAGTTCATTACAGGATTACATTTTGGGACTGGGATTCCTACGGGACCAACCTTTAAGCAGCTGCTGTAACCATGACCTTACCTTGCATTTTCTTCAAGAGTACTCGAACCCCATCCCTCTCCCTGACATTATTACAGTTAACATACAAGTGTTTTCTGGTTGGGTTTTTTGTTTTGCTCAATACAGCTGCTTAGCGCCCAATATCCAAAATCCATTCTCGTTTGCCTTGCTAATAAAAATACAGCAGAGAGCTTCTCTAAAACCTGTTAGGCGTTTCACAGGGAATACAATTCTTTACCCGTTGCAAACTTCAGAGACGTGGGTAGTGAAGGAAAATTCCAGAAAACTATCAGCAGTGCCAGAGAAAGCCAGGAAGCAAGCAGGCGGCAGCCAGGTTTGAAGCCTGACTTGTCCTGTGCTACGTTAGCATAAACCAGTTTCGGGCGCACATTAGCGGCAGGCTAGGGAGGCGAAACCACCTTCCCGGTCAGACTGCGAGAGCAGAAAGGAAGTGATACATGAAAAATTACAGCTATTTTCAAAAAGAAAAAATAGAGTAAGAGGAAAACAACCTGCTAGGTTACTTTCTTAACCGTAACACCAAACTTTATCACGTGAACCATCAGGAGCCATCTAAATGTCTGCTGTCCGAAATCAGTCGCATGATGCCTTTACTCTAATGAACTACTGCAAGATGTCCATATATATACACTAAGTTTTGGGGGTTTTTTGATACAAAACAAGCTAAATTGAAGCACACTTACACGATAGCTAAGGGAGAGGATATTTCATGCCTTTGAACTCCCACAAAAGGAGATGGAGCGGGGGGGCGGGGAAAAAGACTTAAAATTGTGCATCTGAGGTTTAACTGTAGCTTTAACTTTAAAAGTGGCTCTGGCAAACCGGCACGCTGAAGCCCAACACCTCATTTTCCCGTGTGCCTTCAGAAGCATGTCAGCTGACACTCAGAAAACGCTCTCGCCTTTCCCCCGCTGGCCCCTTGTCAGTACCGCGTACCTTCACGATGGCAAAGCAAAATTTCCTTCCTTTTGGGAAAATTCTGGTCTACGGGAGACGTTCAGCTCCAGCAGCAACAGGGAGGCGGTCCAGGTCCGAGGCCGAATCTGGACTAAAAAAGTTGCTGCGGCCATGGCAATGCTAACTGAAGAGACGGGAGTTTTATTTTCAGACTGGCAATATCAAATCCGGGATCTCTCGTACCCGACGCTGCCAAGATCACTGGCAATCCGGTGCTCCAGAAAAAGGCAAGCGCACAGCTCGCAGCTCTGGGGGCTTTCCCCCACGTTAGTACAATTTTAAGCGGCGAAAGCTCCCACTAGGGACTAGGCCACTCTATCGGAACACAGGGTTTGCGGCCAATACTGATGTGGACTAACCTTTACTAAAAGTTTAAGTGGAAGCAGACTTCATTTGGTTTACACTTACATAACAAGCTTATTAATAAGGTAACAAGCTTTTCGCATCACTTCTCAGTTATTTTTCAGAGGGTGTTTCCATTCTCCAATCTAAGTTTAATCTCGACATGTGAAGTCAGATTTGAGTGCAAAGCTTGACAAAAATAAAATGCAAGTACTGGTTCTGTAAGCTTTACGCTTGAACGCCTAAACCAATTCAGACACCAAAAATAGTCTAACAGTAACAAAGAGCACTACTGGATGGCCTAAACATGGTGCGAGGTTCAATCGCTAGCGACTCCACGCCTTATCAGACGGGACTGCCCCTTGCATTTTGCTCTGCGATGGCCTGTAAAGGTGGAACACCAGCATTATTACTACTGCTACTGCCTCAAACAGATGAGGTTCTTTCCACACCAAAGCCCTGCAGCGACCAGAAGACACCGGGACCCGCTCAGAGCCCCCTCCTGCCCAATGCCCTGCTGAATCCGCCGCATGCACAGACCAAGTTATCGTTTCTAAAGCCAAAGCGTTCTGCAAGCTAACGCGCTACAGCTGAAACCCCGTAACACCCCCACTCTTCCTTATTACAAAATACCACAACTAACACATTTTTCCCCTGCAAATCTTCTCTTTAAAATAACGAGCGATAACTGGGAGACAGAGAATGTTGAAGACAATTCTTTAAGAGCCTAAAAAAAATTATCTGAGAGACTTTAAATTCAAAGATCTCTTTCTTTCTTACCCTCAAACGGGTACAGATGACATCACACGCTAGAGCGTACTTACAGCACTTGGCACGTGCCCCAGTGAAACCACAGGGACACGTGAAGCCACAGCCACACGCAATACCATCGCGGAGTCCTAACGTCGGTCCTGGTTTTACGGTTACGTCCAGGATCCGAAACAACCGTCCTTCTTTCGCCACCTTCCCTGCCTTGTAGAGGCTACGCTATTTGCGGGCAAGAAAGAATATGTACCTGCGGTTACAGACCGCAGGTTGCAAACCTTTATACTGCCACAGAGTTAACAGAAATCTCTTTACGCTGCGCTGACAGCTGTGACCCACGGGCACTCAAACCGCCACGCTGCCCGAACATCTGCTTGCAGCATCGCCGAAACGAACGGCCAGGGCCTCACCCTACATCACTTATTTATGTCAGGTACGTGTTTTCCTTCAGTCTCACGCAACACTGGTTTAACTCTGCAACAAAACCAACCAAAGTTAATCGAATGCAATCCCCGTAATAAAGTAATGTAACGTGCTGCGTTCGAAAACCTCCTGCTGGTTGAAAAGAAGTCAGAGTCAGTTCTGCCCAATAATTCCTCCTTGCCAGAAAGCAGGTGTTTGGAGCGGGCGTTTTCATTGTTTTATAACTCAGCAACCATCATGCGGAGAATAATTTTTAAAAGTTGTCAATTCAAATTAGCCCAGAAACACGCTCAGTTTACTTATGCAAGTGTGGCTGACTTGTTTTTTTTAAGCAGATGTTTATGTGATTCGGGAAAAGAGGATTTACCCAGACACTGGTCACAGACTCCTGAAGCAGAACTTTCAACCTAGAAAATACGCAATTGCCTCCATACCCTTCGTTTATAATAAAGGGCAGGCTTCCGATAAAAACAAATATACAGGAGAGAGTTCAAAGGACATATTCAGTTTAAAAAAAATACAAAAAACGTAACTCCTATAACGAAACCTGGACTTTTAGTCCCATTTGTACCCAAAGGTAAAAGGTTTGCACAAAACAGCAATTGGAAAACCACACGCCAATATTCACCCCAGCTGTGCTCTACTTTCAGCAAAGGTGTACGGGAGGAAAACTGCCTGGAGAAACCTGGTAATAAAACCGTATGATGCCTTGGCTAGGAGAACAAATATTTATTCTATTTCGAACACAAGATAATGAAAAATAAAGCTAAAAAGCCCACGTGGTGATTTATATCAAAGTTTTCCTTACTTTATTGCATAAACAATTAAAATTACGAATTAGTACAAATCTGTAGGTTCATAACCGGCAATCTGAACAGACACAAAGATATTAAAAATCCCAACATGTAATTCAATAAAACATTTACCGTATAAAAGATAAAGTTCAAGAGATCAATTAAGAAATTCCAGCCCTCTTTGTTTTCTTAACGTAATCCCTTCCCAAAAAGAGCAGCACCTACGTAAGTGGGGCATCACTCTGACCAAGGCACGCGTACCCCCGTACGTACTGATTAGCGGGCATTTCGTGTTCCTTACCGATCCGCAGGGCTGCCGCAAGCCACGCTCTCGACGGCAACAGCAGAACGTTGCGACTTTGGAAAATTCAGAGCAACGCCTTCCCCCCAAACCAGGTTCAATGAACCATGCTCCAAATTTGAAATGAGCAAAGCTACGGCTCGCCCAGCGGACTGATGCTACGATCGCCCACGAGCAGAGAGTAAGTTAAGTGGGTTTGATGGTGCATGTTTGGAACTGTAAAGCCCCCCCATATTCATACGGGGAGGGTACACGTATACCCATTCATACACACAGAGCATTCGTGACAGGTGCGATCGAAGATCTCCTAATAACTGCAGCTATTGACAGCTACAATGAAAACTGAATGTCGTATACGCATTCATTCAATCAACACCGGGTAATTATGGCTTAGAAGCTTTTGCAAAATGACAATAATGGGAATGACTTACCGACAGGTTTGCGCCAAAAAGCATACAATTATAACGACTTTTATTAGTGTCTCCATGAAATCTGACCCTTATCACGATTTGCAACTAAACAAAACCTACCACCACCAAAAAAAATCCAACACCAAACCTAAACCAAGCCGCCAAAAAAAAAAAAAATCCCTTAAACAAAATCACCTATGACCACAACACAAATATACACAGGAAAAAGGAGATCAGTACTTGGTATTATCCAGCGACTCTGAAATCCACTGAAAATCAGAGCGAAAGCTGAGCGCAGATCACTGCACTGCCCTATTCCATCCTAAGATAAAATACAGTAAGTCCTGGGAAATACACAGCACGTACTACTGTAATAATGAACGAGTACTTTAAAGTTACAAAGTCTACACACAATAGATAACACAGGCTAGTAAAGTTTACCAATGTTTAACCAGGTGGTGGATAGGTCAGAGAATATTCTATGACCCGTGTTTTGTGCAGATTAAGAGAGTTCCGCTAACTGCATACAACAAGATCAAAAAAATGTTCTGATGTAGTGCTTTACATTTTGTAAGTGTGTTTAAGCACACAACGGTTGTAAGCATACGCACACATGACTACAGGTGCAGATTAAGCTACTCACTCAAGACACACATTTCTTAGCGTCTTTTAGTCAACTTTAGCAAGTTGAGTCCCGGAAGAGAGCAAAACCCATCAGCTTACCTCATTTTGAAAGGCCACTAACATTGACACACTCCCTGTGGCTGCATGTATTTGCTAAAGCGGGCAGACAGAGAGGCGGAAGGATGGACAACAGCCCTGTTTCAGCGAGGAGCGGCAGCGATGGCTCCGGCATGCCCCCCTCGCTCAGCTACCGCTGCCACAGCTAGTGGATGCACAGTCCGGAGCAGAACAAGCCTGGAAACCCCAGTGGTTGTCCGTACTGAAAAAACACAGTGCTAAAACTTGTACATCGACTAGAGTGTAAGTACCTACGTGTGTCCCGCCCAGCCTCCCACAGCCGGGGGCAGACAGCAAACGTCAAAGAACGCACCTGCACAAGCGACACTGCCGGGCGAGGAGAGGACGACCACTCGCTTGCCACAGACAAGTGGAGGTTTGCACCTAGGCTTCCATCTGCTCCTACCACAGCTCCTCAGATGCCTTCTTCTCAAGGCAAGCATGCACAGGCTACTCGACAAAGATCTTCCGAATTTTCCTACGTAAACTCCCCCGCTTTTCCTGCCACGTGATTCCCGCAACAGCCTTCGCTGCTCGGGGTCCGCAAGGGTCCCAGCTCCCATGCTGAGGTGGCCGACACCAACCCCACGCCTGCCAGCAATACTACTCACCTTCGTGAAAAGAAAACTTGTGTGCTCAGGAAAAAAAAACAGAAATCAGTACCAGGAACTAAGTCTTAGTGGTATCAACACTGTAAAAAGAAAACAAAACAAACCGCAAGGAGTAACACTGAAAGCTTTGCAGCATCGCTGGTGCTCGGGACGTAACCACACTGCACCGAAGTTCACCAATTCCCTTATGCTACCCAAAGACAGAACGATAGGGACAGAGAACGGAAAGCCCTTCCTTCTCTGACCCTCCCCTGCCACCTCGGCAGACAGCTGGGGGAGAAGAGCACGCCTGGCTCTAACGCACTAAAATAACTCACAGCCGGTGCCCGAGTTCAGTGTGGGGCACTGAGCCGCCCCGTTCCCTTGGGGGCAGGCTGGTTTTCTCTCCATCTCCATTGGAAAGCGAATCTGAACGTGTCCCTCTGGAGGAAGTGATGAAGAACCTTTTCTCACAGCGTTCCTGCTACTCTACTTACGAACCAAATTTTCTCCTGTTTTGTTGTGCCTATCTCGGAAACCACAAGCAAAACAACAGAGTTAAGCATGCAACTATATCCTCAGAAGCCGTACAGCTTCGAACGTCAGAAAAGCCCAGAAAGAAACCACGACAGCTACACGCTACCAATCAGCAACAGCACAGATAAACGGGCAGGCGCCAGGGGCACAGCCAGCAGCACCAAACTGTCACCCAACCTGCAAGAACACCACGGTGCGCAATCCTGGCAGGGAACATCGGCTCGTAGGTGCTGACCAGCGTGGTCTTTGCGCTAGCATCCCACATCCAGGGATACAGAGGAGCCTGATGATGCGGAGGATCAGCGTTCCTCGTGACGCCCGTCACTAAAGCCTTCGCTGACCAGCTCCGTAGCCGGGTCAAAGCTCTCCCCATCCCACCACCCCGTCCTCGCCCGTAGCTCCACACATCTTGCTCTAAGCTGAAGGATCAGGATCCGAGCCACTCCCATTCCTTTAGAAAACAAAAGGGGCATTACATTAAGACTCTTACTACTTAAAAAAAAAAAAAATCCCTGAGATTTAAAACTGCCAATAAAAGATCCGTATAGCTGCAAAATACAAGAAGAAAAACACCGAAGACGCCTTTTCGAATTAACCACGTGCTAAGAAAACGTCTTGGCAAGCCTTCTCTCAGGATTGCCAAGCGTGTTTATTGAAAAAACAAGCAGCTTTTTCCTAAGATCTTTTGAAAACCTAGAGAATTTAGTTGGATTTATTCCCATATTAAGCAATTCTAAAACATTTAGAGAGAATGCCTGTGATCACGGCACGGAATGTGAAACCGAGGCAGACACAGTTATACGTAAATAGCTGAATCCTGATTTTTTTTTTGTAAATGATCAAAGGAATTAACAGCCTTCCTCTAAATCTTTATCTACGTATTTGTCCCTGACCTGTAAGAGAGTTTGCAGACAGAATTCTTTTTTCTGTTTTTCTTTTTCAAGTCACAAAACGTAGCTAGTTGTGGGAAGGAAATCAGACAAACCACCCAAAAACATCCTTAAGGGTACCAGCTGCGGACACAACCGAAGACCTCCTCCAAGTGCCTATTTAGAAATGCCACGTTACACACCCACATCATCTTCTCCACGGGTATGAATAAAGTCACACAAAGAGCCACAACACACGTTCGACAGAGGAAGGGGAAAAAAAAAAGCGCGTGGCACTTACAAACAAAAAAGAGCAATCCAACTGCTGTACGCTCCTGTAGGTCCAAACTAATAATACGTTGTTCTACATGTGCTTCGATTTCCTGTGCCACTGGCAAAAGCGACAGGTTTCTCACGGAACAGCAGCAATCCCACTCAAACACAGTTACCACAACGTTAAAGCAAGCGCTGCGAAGAATAATCGTACCTTGGTAAAAACTAAACCGGAAGAAAGGGGTGACTAAAGGAGGCTTTACCTCCTCGTGTCCTACCGTCCTGGAAAGGAATGCCCTTCAAGTTTTAGTTAGCACAACTTGGAGGAATAATAGTATTTTTTGAATGTCTGAGTAAAGAATGCAGGTCTTGTAATGATGTATCACGACCAGATTTAAGAAAATTGCTATGAATAATACTGAGCGTAAAGTTATGCTTGTAAGTGTAAGCTGCTTATTTTGGAGGCGTTGACTGTACCTAGTACTGCGCTCTCTCCTCCTGCAAACTGCAAAGGGCTCGAAACCGCGCAACCGGGAACGCCGAAAACGAACGGCCGAAGGAGATGATGCTTTCCATCACAAGGTTTCGGTCACGTGTTATGTATGTCACATTCTTGCTCGTGCAAAACCAGAAGACTCTAAAAAATCTATTACAAGCTGAAGCTCAGAATTTCAGCCCCCCCAATCCATCAGGTCGGCGGACAGGAAGGCCGTCTCACAACTTTTGCTGTTCCACCTCAATAAATGTTGCTAAATTAGATGTGACCGGTTCAGTAACTGTCTTTCAGTAACGCTTTCAAACTTACAGATCAAGTCTCACGTCAAAGTCACTTGACTGAAAAAAATGTATAAAAGCAGCGACGCTCTAACTGTTGTCTACAGTACTTCATGCCTCCAAACACCTCCATTTCTGAGAAAGATTACGGTATTTTTCTGAATGCAGTTCATATTTTAAAGAAAAAGTTAAAGCTATCACCAGGTTTACCGCCACCTGTCTTCCACAGACAAAGGACACTTTCATGAATTAATTTGTAAGTATTTTTATGCAGAGCGATCAAACAAAGGTGAGACAAAATGCAATGGAGATTAATGCTTTTATAGTCCACACGTGTATCTCCAAAGTGCTGCAAAGCAGAAAGCTACTTGTTTGTTGCCGGACTGCTGAAGGCACTCTGAAGTCAGAAAATACGATTGTCTTCACAAGAAGTTTTGGCGGCTGCTGCTTCCATTTGACCATGTACACATTCCCTCTTCTCAGCTGCCACGTAGGTTATTTATTCTTCGCGTATGCCACAGACACGTTGCATAGGTTGGTATTTTTAAACTTTCCTTCATAGCTGATTTGAAGATTGTCCTTTTTTTTTTTTGTGGAAACAAAAGAAAATCAAAACGAGGACTCCCGCTGCAGCGCAGGAAAACAGCTGATTTACTGGATGCGGCTGCCTGTTAACAAGCACATGCAAAAGTGACTGCTGCATTTGGGTGTTGTGGGAACACCGTAGTGTATCAGACTTCATAGCCAAAGAAATCCTTCAATATCCTGTATTTTGTTATGTCTGCACGAGCCAGCTGGTGAGACTTGACTCCTCTGAAATCAGTGGTTTTTCCTAAATGCAGTATTTTGCGAACATCGTAGGCCATTATAACGCATTCCAGATGCAGTGTGACGCATACAATGCAGCACCAAAGCTAGGATGCTTTGAGGAAAATTGAAGAGGTACATTAAAAAAAAAAATTTTTAAAAAATCAACTACATCATGTGATTTAAAATCCAGCCACTGAATTAGAGTTTTCTTGCTTAAAGTGACTGACGTAACACCCTTTTGACTTCTACGCCCGAACAGCAGAGAGGGATCCATCACAAAAATCAAGAACCGATCAATTGACGTGTGCCTTTTCTGTCCAGTCTTCTTGTGTGAGATTTTTCAAATTATTCTGAAAGTCAAAAGCAAAGTTTTCACTGGTGGCTTGAGAGAAAGGGTTACTAAAGAAAAGGTTTACATCCAGCGGCGCAGCAGTTTCGGAGTCCCAGGAGTCCGTGTCTGTGCTGCTGGAGTCTTCTGTGGTGGTAGGCGGATAGCTCAGCTGCTCCAGCTGGTCAATAATGTCCGTGAACTGAAAGGCGGAGCTGGACTCGGAACGGACTGAGTAGGCAGGGAAGTTCACCATAGAACTGGCCTCCGAATGGTTCGTGGAGCTGTACGCGTGCAGGGAGGACGTACCATTCAGCTGCAAATTGTTGAGGGAGCTGCTCTCGGAGCGGTTGTTGATGAGCGAACTCGTTTCGGACGGGCTCAGGAGGCTCTGCATTCTGCTTGCTTGGGCCTTCACCTCAAACAGCTCCGAGGTGTCCGATGGTCTCTCATTGCCATTGAAATCGCTCCCTTCTTCAAATTCGAACTCATCTTCCATATTCATATCTACCGCTTCGGTTGAGTACCTGTCAGGGCTTGACTGAGAAGAGACTGTATTTTGCTGAAGGGCATCTGCAGTTAAGCCAGGCGACTCTGACACGTGCTTAGAAAAATCAGAGCCCTGTAACTCTAAACCACTGTACACATATGAAAAGGCCTCAGAGCCCCCAGCAAAAAAGGAAATTTCTGCTGGGTCATCATCAATAAATTCCTCTGACACCTGTAACTGCGAATTTGTCAGTGTGAAAAGAGGGGCAGCCCGACTGCCATGATGACGCTCGTGCTCAGCAACGAAAACACCTGTGGTAAAGTCATCCTCATCATTGTCATTTTTACAAACAGCGACCCTGCTCCCCTTACTAGTCTTTTCTACGTCTAGATCTAAACCGCAATCACTCTCAACAACAGGACAAGCAGGGTTACAGTTTCCTGCAACACTACCAAACCCAACACCTTGGAGCATGGGAGATCCAGGCTGCTGCATCAGCTTCCTCCCCGCTGCTTCTGCTGGCGCTGCAGTGTTTTTTTCTGGAATCCTCGTGTACGGCGCTCGGGGGTCCAAAGAGGAAGGGCTGGCTTCTGCAAAGACGGGCAGGACAGGAGTAGGAGCCGACGATGAGTGAACTGAGTGGAAGGGGGCAGTTGCTGAGGCAGGAGACCCCGGGGTTCTCAAGCTCTCAGTGAATGGGATGCTCTGAGAGGGGAAAAAAAGGAGAAACACAACAGATGAAAAGATTTTTATAATACCTAAAACCAAATGCAGCATCCAGTTCCTGACACCAAAGGAACACACGCTTCGAAAGAGCTCGCTTCACAGCAAACAAAACACTGCATACAGAAACAGATACCGTTCCGATAACTGGATGGAAAGTTAAATCCATGTGTTTTATAGCCTCTGCTGAAAAAGCATCCACAAGGGAAAGTAACGCAAAACAACAGCAAACCCCTGTAATGCTTCCCGAAGCTCTCGCATGTACAGCAAGTGCGCTCAGTGAAACTCTTTGTTATCGCCGCTGATCGTAGAAGGCATCTATACGATGAGCTCGAGACTTCCGCAGACAGCACTTAGATAGTACCCGAAGACAAATTAATCTTCTGAAATAATAACATCCTAGAAAGTACGACATTTTCTTTTCAGTTAAGCTGAACTCTGAGTTCACTTCAGACTCCACTGGCTACAACTATCAAAACTGATACCACTCGCAAAAATGAGAAAAATGGTGCCTCGGGGACAAAGATCAAACAGGGAAAGTGATTCCAGACAAGCAGCTCGCTCGGATCACCTTCCCTTCACCACCATCTCAGAAAGCTGTCTGCCAGCTTCCCCAGCTGCAGGATCACAGCGCTGCAGAACTGACCTGTTTCGGCACGTCGGTGTTCGAAGCGCGAGTGGACGCTCTGGCTTTGCTGTGCCTCCTGCGGAACAGAGAGCACCCTGTGAGCACCCAAGACACGAGCCAGCCTGCTCCCTTCCCCGTTCGCCTATTTCCATTCTAGTAGCCAAGAGAAANATGAGCTCGAGACTTCCGCAGAAAGCACTTAGATAGTACCCGAAGACAAATTAATCTTCTGAAATAATAACATCCTAGAAAGTACGACATTTTCTTTTCAGTTAAGCTGAACTCTGAGTTCACTTCAGACTCCACTGGCTACAACTATCAAAACTGATACCACTCGCAAAAATGAGAAAAATGGTGCCTCGGGGACAAAGATCAAACAGGGAAAGTGATTCCAGACAAGCAGCTCGCTCGGATCACCTTCCCTTCACCATCATCTCAGAAAGCTGTCTGCCAGCTTCCTCAGCTGCAGGATCACAGCGCTGCAGAACTGACCTGTTTCGGCACGTCGGTGTTCGAAGCGCGAGTGGACGCTCTGGCTTTGCTGTGCCTCCTGCGGAACAGAGAGCACCCTGTGAGCACCCAAGACACGAGCCAGCCTGCTCCCTTCCCCGTTCGCCTATTTCCATTCTAGTAGCCAAGAGAAACTACTCAAGCTTTATTTTACCGTGCCTTGTTAATACCTTTTTCAAAAAGGAAAAAGTCACAAGAGTTGTTAATGGAACAACGCAGGAGTACAACACGTACAGGAAATGGAATAAAGCAAGATCCAGATCATTCGTACCACTGAGGCAGACCTCAAGATCAACTTGGGCAGAACACTAGACTAAATGGCAAGCTTAGTTTCACTTCTTCGTCATTAGCACAAACATCTACAAATGAACGGCTTCAAAAACCGAATGGAGTTAATCCGTAACAATTTCACAAACAACTTCCAATTCAGGGCGCCACCTCATTTATGGCATAAAAAACTCTGTACGTTACACCTCAGAAAGTGGTATCCTGCATCACACTCGTGGTTAGATTCACCACGTGTCAATAATTTACTAGCAAATCAACCTTTCATACATGAAAGGAGCTCAACTGGAGTCCAAGACATTAAAAATATTTATTAATAGTAGATTAATGCCAGCTTTTTAAAAATTCCTCGTAAGTTCCTATAACCTTTCACACTAATGTCTACGAAGAGCTTCCCACACATAGATGGGCTGGTTTCATAGTCAAGTAAATGACAATTCTATAATGACAAGGCACATTCTTTCTTCCTTTCTTTGGATGTTTAGAAATGAACGAGTGTTTAAGGTCACAGTCTCAGACTCGCAGATCCCAAGGGCAATTACGTGCTCTGCCACTGGCTACCTGCATACCTGCAGTGACACACAGCCAAGCCCTCCGTAATTTCAGTGCATCTTCAAAACGCACCAAACTTTTCGATGGCAAGGTCACACATTGCCCATGCACATAAAAATGCGATACTGACATTTTCCTGAGCGTCTTAAATCATCACACAATTGCAGTTTTTTAAATTTAGTGCAGCTACCTTAAATTTGAGGTAGACCTTAGGAACTGAGAATGACCAGGCCTCCGAGCACCATTTAAAAACACTGAGATTTAGGAAACGAGGGCACTATGAAAGTCTCAACTACCTTGCACCTTACAAAAGTATTTGTCCTTACCTTTCATACGGGGTTTTCTTCATCCCACTGTCCTTAATATAGTCCACCAGTTGCTTCTGCGTTCGCCCGCTGTGAACCCACAAAAGTACAAACGTTACAAAAGGCACTGGATGAGAAGGACAGATGGAATGACTTCAGAATACTTTTCCCTTTTGATCTCTTTTTCTAAGATCTAAGGAATTCAGCTTTAGTCAATCTGCTATGTTTCTCCCTACCTGTATCTGAATGATGACCCTCTGGTGAAGAACACTGCTTTAGCCTTTGGCTTTGGCTGATCAAAGAGCCTAAAGAATGTGTGATACTCCACACAGATTTTCCAGAAGTTTTTACACTCATCCCTACTTCCCAAAAGAAATTCCAGCGTATCTTGATACGGGCCCTGGGAACAAAACACAAAAGCTAAGTAGCACGTAAAACGGCAACAGAGGAGAAAAGGAGAGTACAAATAGGTGCCAACAAAGAGGCTGAACTCCAGCAAGATGCAGCATTTTGCTCAGTCACTTCTCATATGCCTTAAAGCAATGGAAGTGATTTTGAATGCAGCTTAAATCATTTAATAGCTTTCAGAAATACTTGTGTACTTTGAAACTGTAAAAATGCTTAAAATGCACTTGACTTTAGAAACACGCTCAATATAATCCGCCTTCAGAAATACGGATCATGAAGATAGCAACTTGAAAGAAATTAAAATATTTAAGTGAAATAGTAGTGATTTTAACATACTTTTTCCTTGGAAGTTCTGATACTTGTGCTCCTCCCTGAGATTTAGACGAGACCAGAAAATACTGCGTATGTCAGAGTACAGTTACCACATGAAATTTCCGAGGGTTCTCTTTGCGAGACACATTACTGCACACGTACGCAGTGCGTCCTGCTTCAGGTTGCCTCAATACACACAACTATAGTATGGCCAAACTCCCTCCCCAGCCCCCCATTTAATACAACCCTATGCTGAACATAATCTAGTCATCCAGCGTGGAAGCAACAACTACTTTGATACATCTGCAATCAAAACCACTTCCTGTAAATCGGCTGAAAAGCAATGCTTCTGCTAGACAGACATACAGGAAAGATAAGGCTGTAGCAAGAGTAATCACACAGTCCTTCAAATTAACCTCCAACGATATCATCTCAGCCATCTACCCTTTCCTGAGGCGTACCAGGTTATTCTCGTCTGAATCGAGGGACTCTCTACCAGACTTTTCATTTCAGCAGCACATATTCAGCAAGTTCCTGGAGGAAACGGCTACACAAAGCAATGACCGTTTGCACCAGTGGCATACGAGGGTGTTCCTTTAAGGAGCTACAGCCCGAAGCACTCCCTAACACACTTTTACCTAAACAGAGATTTAGTATTTCAGCGCTTACGTTACCTCAGTTCGTTTCGACGATAACAGATCGAAGCGTTCATAAGAGTGTTAACCTCCGTTTATACCCAAGGGAAATACTAAACGTAACTCTTTCAGAGCAAAAGTACTGAGATAGGACGCACCAAATACTCGTGGGTCGGTTTTCTCCTGTCTATCTTACATTTACACACGTGTATGGCTGTGTCAAGGATAAGCTGAGACTGATACACAAAACCTAAAAATCTAAGATGACAGACACGGGGTGAGAAAGGAAACATTTTTACTCAAATGATGAATCCAAGCCTACCGAGCTTGTTTTATAAAATTACAAACTCTATCATTTTTCATAACAAAATTAAGTACACTTTTTTTTTTCCCAACACTGACCAGCCTACTATTACGGTAAAACTTACACAGACCTCTGGGTGGAGTTTAATAAGGAATCTTTTCCTCTTGAAGCTTAGTTTACGGACCTTCGACCAGTTGAAGGTATTGATTTTCGTATTACCCTGAATTAAAATGGTGACAGTTAGAAGTCAGCAAAAGTTTCAGAAGTAAGAGTAGCGAACAAAATCCTGTTGCAGGCATACAGACATGTGCACGTGCATGTGCACACCAGCCCCCCACCCCACCCCCCACCCCCGTTCTGCTGGATTTTTATTTCTGGTGACAATACTCCCTTGAACAATTCTATCTTTCAGGACAGGGATAGCTACAAGCGTGCGCTGTCTCTCTTGTCTCCGCGCAGACAACAGAAAGTGGAATGAAAACCTAGGAAACCGGACGGGAAAGGAACGTTTCAACCCCATCCATATTCCGGAGACTTTACGGTACAAGCAAGACGTGCGCTGCATTTTATTTAACACGCTTTCCTTTTTCTCTGCACAGAACTCCAGCCACACTCTTCCAAGTTGATTTTTCTAATTGGGCAGTATCTGCCACGCGCCTGAGGAACCCTGCCAAGCTCTCTCGTCACAAACCCTGCTTATTTGGCTAAAACTGGGCTAAATCCAGCTCTGCCTTCACCCTGCTGCCCTACATCAGCCCTGCCCTCCCCACGCCACTGACTCCCCGAGCCTCGGGGAAGCACCCGGTCAGCATTCAGTACACCGCAGCAATTCTCCTGCCACCCTCCATCGGCAAAGGGAGACGAAAAATGGTGCTTCGAGAGGAGACCCAAGAGAGCTGATGGAAACCTCAGGGGCCAAGAGGCCACCAAGGAAGATCGAGAGGAGTTGCCGGACTGCAGCAGCTGATGAACCTCCAAAGAGAAGCCACCCCGCAGTAACAAAAGGACAGGCAAGACACAAAATGATGGAAAATGAGTGCCCAAATGGAAATACTTCAGTAGGTCAGCTGCCTGTGTGTTTTGAGGGCTGGAAAATATGACCACGTTCATAAACAGAACTCTGATCATCAAGTCGCTTATTTAACGCGACAAAAGTAGCAATTCTTATTGGTCCAATCACCTCAATGAAACAGCACATCTATACACTAAGAGCAACGTTATCCCAGCAAAAATACACCGTGCCATTAAAGCAAGGGGAACTGTACCGGAACTCCAGGATTACAGACCTGTTCCAGGGCTGTACCAAACGAATTGATGATTTTCTCTGCACATACACGCACGTAACTTCCAAACAGACAACAAAACCCCTTCTACTTCGGTGTCACTGCCGGTTTTGATGCTCTTCTCTCCGCACCAACAAGGGCAAACTGCACCAAACAATATTTTGGGGCCCTAAATGACACTCCCCTGACCATAAAAATGTGCTAAGTTTTAAAATCACCAGAGACACCTGAAGTTGAAATGAGAGACTTACTCCTGAGACGCGCAACGGGAACACAGGCACACGTACCCAGGCCGGTGTCCCCACCTTACCTGGAATACCAGCACACCCATGTGGGAAACGGCTAGATTAATTTTGGTGCCCTCGCGGTCAGATGCAAGGTGAAATCTGATGCCATACATCTCCAGTTTCCGAGCAATTTCAAGCACTTGGAAGTCTGATTCAGCAGGAGTTTGACCCCTAGAGCAAGGAAGAAAAATAAATCAAGTTTTAAGAAAAACCTGACTCTATGATATTGCCAGCATGGCTAACGCACTGAAGTCTAAACTCCGACACTAAATGAGAATTTTCTACCTCGTCTAGTTGGGCAGCCTCACTCCAAGTTAACTATTACACCGGAACTTCCGGAATAGGAGCGATGCGCAATGGCAGGTGACCAACCTGAAATGCATCCCATCGACAGAGGCACTGAAACAAACGTTAACCAGTTCAGAGCTTTTTCAGTTTAGAAACAATAAAGTTGAGCAAATCAGACTTCAATCCGCAATCCTCCACTTGCTTGTGTACACGTTAGTATTCACCAGACAAAAAGCGGGAGGTGACAGAGCTGCACAGCCAGCACGACAGAGACAAAGCAAGTACTGCAACAGAATGACCCGTTTCAGGCAGGGTTTTGGGCCGACACGGGAATTACGACGCGAGTACCAATGGGTGCAACGCGTTCCCACGGGCTTTGGCTGCAAGATTTCCTCCTTGCCAAGGAACCCAGAGAAAGATTTTAGGAACGGCTTCTGAAGTATCATCTGCTGTCGAAATGACTGTGAAAAGAGGAGCAAGACATACGCACATGGAGCGCCTCCTTTTCGAGAGTGCACAAAGTGCGAGCAAGCAACACAGAGACGACTACGGACTCTGGCCCACACCAGGCACAGACTCAGCCTTCATTTACTTCTCCACAAGTCTGCTGAAGTCAAACAGCGATGTTTTGTTTTCCTGCGTGACAAAACAGTACTGTATCCCCACCCCCCGGCCTCCGACAGCGATTTTTCTCCACGAGGTGGAGTTTACTGGATTATAGTGCATTTTTCGGCTGGCTCTCGGGAATGGGAGTGGTGGCCATGGACCATGCGTCAGGGCTCGTCAGCAGAGCCAGCAAAGAGAGAGCGGCCACAGAGCAGGAGAGGTGCGGCATCCGAAATGCCTCTTGCCCAGGACACAGAAAGCGGTGAGAGCTCTCGTGCCACCAGGACACACGAGGGCCAAGACCCCAAAATAGGGACCACCTCAAAATATCGAATTCCACAAGCCTTGAAACGATCTAGGGAAGCACTGGTTCTGGGACTGATGAGACCTTTTCCCTACAAGACAAAACTGTCTCTGTCCGTTTGGGGGTCCAGGATAACTCCAAGAACAAGCACACCTACCCTGGAAACAAAGGAGCTCTTGCTGCTGACCGTGTCCCATTTATGCTGCCAGGTAAAAAAGCACATATTGCAAAACACAACCCTGTCACCTAAGGCAGTCTCTGAACTAAAAACACCCAGCAGGACAACACCTACTGCCCAATTTTCAGCATAAATACGGTCGGTCTGGGAGAACTAGCGAGGGCAGGAGACCCTTCGCTTGCACGAGCTCCACGGAAACACGAGAACCACGGGACCCGTCGGGGCACCAGGAATGGCAGGGCTGCTTCAGCCACAGCTGTACAAGGCGACCCCTGCATCCCTACTGAAAATTATTAGAAATAACAAATACTACGTTACTTCCAAGCAAGTGCCGCACAGGCCGCCTACGCTAGTGCCTTGATTGAGTTGTCCCTGCAACGCGCAAGTTCGCTAGGATGAACGTAATGCTGCAAGGGAGACACAGGGGAAAAAATGTATTATCATTCTATTTACAACCAGCTAGTGCTGCAACCAGACTAGATTCCTGCACAAAGACAGATTTTAAAAACCCCGTTTTCCAAGAAATGGCCTTCCTTCCATAAAACTGCGTTTCATTCCATTAAAACAGATGATAAACCATTTGTAGCACGATCTATTTTTGTGTACTGTGTAGTGCCAACCGCAACATTGGTACTAAATAAACTCTCCCGCTTGCCTGGCCAGGCGCGCCCCTCAAAAACACCTCCTTCTGCCTCCCTAGAGTCATGTTTTAGATTACACAACTTTTTTGCTCCACACAGATCTCTCTTAAATATAAATTGAGAATATTAAAGTGAATGATTATTACATTTGAATTTATCAGGAACAGGGATGACGACAATACATACTAACTGCGTGTAGGAACCATCTCTACAACTCGGAATGCAATTATGAAACCTTCTCAGTGCGCTAACATTTTTAAAAGGGAAGCTGTTAGAAGAAACAATGCTGCTTTGATTCTTAGTAAAATGCTCCTTAGACTAAAACACACACACGTACACAAAAATGCACTGAGAAAGGAAGCCTGAATGCCCATACGTTCATGCACAGGATTTCAACAGCATTCTACCGCCTTATTCATTCTGGAGGGGAAAAAAGAAATGATCTAAAAGACTCCAACAGGAAATCCAAAACTTATTTTGCCAACTGCAGAAAGCAGGAATTCCGTGAAGTGCCTAACTTCACAAGTTCAGTCCATATTCCAGCCTTATCCACACGTCAGCACTGCACGGCCGTGTATGTATAAAGGGATCGTAGAGAACAAACACGGGGGAAGAACAGTCCAATTTCAAACGAAAAAAGAAATGCCAAACTACACAGGGAGCCCTGCAGTCGCACTTCTGCCAGGGTTCCCGCCACACGTACTGGTTACATCTGAGAGCTTCAACTGGTAAAGCAGATTTCTCTTCCCCTTCATGAAACGAGTAATGCTGGAATAAGTGTTTTTACACTGGCTTTAAGTGTTACTAGCATTTCTTCCACAGATTACTTAACTGCACCAAAACAGCTGAAGTACCACGGTTCCTATTTATTGAACGCACACAAGACAAAAAAGGTAGGTCATAAACATCAATTTTGGCTACAGCTTCCTGAGTTACCCTCCGAGAGCACTGTGTCTAACTCCCACCCACGCCAATTCCTCCTGTAGTTCTTCTGAACAGAGCGACATTGAGAACGGAAGCGGTGCTTTGTCTTTTAAAGAGGATGCTGAGGATGCCAAGGCTGCCGCAGGCTGGGACGCGGGGTTGGAAGGGAAGGGAAACACTAATTGGGATAAAATGGCAACTAGAATATTGGGGCTATATAGTACTAAAAGTTCTTCACCAACGGTCCAGTGTACCTGATGCAGAACCACTGACAGTTATTTTACGTTCCATTACACGTGATCCAAAGCACAGCGCATCTCAGAAAGAATTAAAAGAATAACAGTTTCAAGAGGGCTCTCACGCACACAGCCTGCCTCGAGCGGGGAAAGCTGGGAGCGACGCCGAGCAGCTCACGCTGCACCACAAACGCTTACAAGCGAGAAGCAGTTTCAGAGTAGTTACCCTCAGGTGTCTGCTGCGTGCTAAGCTGCACAGACCTGCCTGAAAACAATCTGCTCTAATTTTGTTCAGCCATTAAGCAGATAAATCTACTTAATCTTCCCCAGGTCCGTGGACAAACAGACTATCTATTGCAAGTGTTTTCCAGCAAAAACTGCTGTCCACACAACAGGTTTTAGTGCAAAGGTTCCTTACACGCATCCATCTGGACAAATACTGGTAGTGCGTTAGCAATATTCACGGGGCAACTGGTTCAAAATAAATGCCGTCAAATGTCAGGTGATTTACAGAGCATTTAAAACCAGTGATTAATATAGAATTAGGGAGGTGTCAAAAAGCTGCATGTGTAGAAATTGCTTAGACTGCGTAGCAACTTGAAGTTACAGCTTTTCTAATTTACAAACAATTTAAAGAATTTAAACCATGGAGAACTAGGCTAGCAAGTTGCGAAAGGACATAAGGGATAACAGTAAGTGTGAATATAAATTTATCAAGTCTTCTGTTTCTCTCCCCACCGATGTATGTACACAGAAATGAGAAAAGCACAGCCATGCAAACGCAAGCCAATTGTGTTATGTTCAATTCTGCACCAAGCGTTCTACTCGTGCTGCTCGCAGGACAGCAGTAAGCAGTGCGTTTTGACTGTCTAGGGTGCCAGGATTTAACTGCACCACCACCAAAACACCATCTTCAAAATAGAATATTTTTTTTTATAATGTATAGAAATAAAATAAGTAAAGTTAATTCATGTTCTTGCTGAAGCAACTAAGTAACGTGTTATACCAAAAATATAACTCAGCCTGTTTACTGTTACGACATTTTCCGAGTGAAATATAAAACCCGTATTTCTGTATTTGTGAAAGTGTTTGTAAAAATGGAAGAAAAAAAATAGAGGATATTTAGTAGAAAATAAGTTTTCAACTCCCATCTTTCTGAATACAACAATCTCAATCTATTTTCTCATCTTTTGATACTGAATGGATTGGGACACATGGATTCTGTTTCCTTCAGCTTTATGTTCGATAGCTACGGCGAAGCAATAAAAAACCCCCACAAGCCACAGCTTTCTAAAGTGAAGAGACACTCCATAGCATCATCCAAAGAGAACGAGCACCCTCTGCAAGGGCGCACACATGCCCCTGCTCCCCGCAGACACACACGGCGCTGGAAGGTGTCCTGCTGCCGCTGCAGCCTGAGAAAGCCAAATCGATGCTCCCGGGTCGGTGTGGCACAGACAGCCCCTGCAAACCGGTGCGTGAGCAACGGCACTCAAGGCAAAGCAAGGGCTGCAAAGAAGGGAAACTGAGGCAGAAAGAAGATGATGCAGTAGCGATGCGGAGACGAGCCATCCGGCCAGAAACGGGTTTCTTTTCCTGGAGGATCTGTTTAGACGAGAAGTCTCTGTCAAAAGCAAATCATCAGTGGAAGAGAACACCAGTCTGCCAAAGGTAAGCGGGGGAATAAAAAGGTCAACCGAAGGAAATACAAAATAAAAGGCAAAAATAAAAATACGACACACACAGGTGCCGAGAGAGAAGCATTTTGTCCACTTCACCGCACTGCGGGTGGCCAGGCAGGAGCCGAACGCCCAATGTCCGTTCTCCCGCTTTGTCCTCGGAACAGGGACAAGGAAAAATGTGCCCAAACTCTGAGAACACATGGGACGTTCACAACTCCTACTAAAAATGGAAAAGGGTGGCCAATACTCCCTGGGTAAGGGAAGCGAGAAGAGACGTGTAAGGAAGTCACAGCTATTTTTAGGACTGCAGTGCTTCCAAAATTACATCTCTGTAACTAAAATTTTTCCAAAGGCGGAGGAGGCTTTAGAACACGTGACCAAGGTACTCGGGTATCGCTAATGATGGACTGTAACCTTTTCTAACCGCACGCCTCAGCTTTTAATCTTACCGCGGTTCGAACACACAATTCTAAAACATTGCTTTAAAATAAGATCGGCGATCATTTTAATAACACGGCTGTATTAGATGCAATTCCCGTTAAGCTAATGAAAAGCACGCTTATGAAGCAAGGAGTCTTTTCCTGTTAACCTTCCTCTGGCTTCTTTCTGACAGGCAAAAATACTTCTAATCATTCTTTACGGTAAGGAAAGTTTGCAACTTGTTTGAAAAAAGCTCAAGCCCAACTAACAAAATTACCAGTGTCTGACTCACTCAGAAGACCGTCACGACCTTTCCACCAAGAAAAGTAAACCAAGAAAATTCCCTGCAAGCAGAAGCAACACAGTCGGATGCAGGCACGCGATTAACCAGGGGCCGTTCTGCGCACGGTCTGCGTGCACTTATCCCAGAACTACAAAATCACACATTTCATCTCAAATTCGAAAGCCGCCAGCCGACACTGTACGAGGGCATCAAACCCTTTCACGAAGCCATTAGTAGCTTCAGACTGCACAGTACCTTGCAGCAGGAAGCGTCACAACGTTGTTACAGATATTCCTCCTTTTAATCTGCTTTGAAGTTACTGCCTAATTGTTTCGGCACTTTTCTTTTGACACAAGAAAAATGATGAAGTATTTCTGTGCAATTAATGGTTTCCCTCCCTCAGCTACCTTCTCCCAAGGTGAAGAATCCTACCGTACATTTTAATTTACTTTGGACTACTTCAGAACAACACAGAGTTTGTTCCTTCGTCATTTCCACGTGCACCTCAAACGTTCAAAAGTAGGAAAAAAAGTAACAAACACCCGATTTCATCAAGAATCGACAAAGCCGAAATTCCGTCAGTACTGACAATTTCAGTACAGCTAACAATGAGCGATCATAAAAAGCAAATGGTAAATCACCGAAATTCTCAGGAACTGATTTTCTAATAATACAGGATGTGTCTTAGCCTTAAACACAGACGCTGTCCTGAAAACCCTCCTTGTTCTGGCTTAAAAGAAAGTCAGTCGGCAATAATGCCCGAGTTCGGAGCAAAAGGAAAACGTCCATTTCTAACAGAGTACTGGAATTATAACGCATAACCATGCAAAATGAACTGCGGTGTGGATATTCACAACTACTAACAGCACTTCAAATTGCTAAATCCTAAGGCACAAGGTCTCAAAAACTACAGAAAAGAAATCGGCTGATATCAAACCTCTAGCACCATTTCATCAAACACCTCTTGACTTAACCCGCCGACTCTGAGAACTGCACAAGCGAGGTGAGGACCGTTATGCCAGGTAACAGTCTGAAAACGCTGAGCGATATTAACATTGCATGCTAAAAAGCCTAAAAACCCAAAGCTGTGGCAAATACAGATCACGTGATGCAAACCTTGATCTTTCAAGCTCTACTTTGGCTGACGTCTCTTCCACGGGCACCATGGCGACTGTGCGCTACAGATCTTCTTACTTACCAAAATTATTTCACGCTGCACACACCGAGCAGATCTCCACATCTCATGACCAGCCAGATGAGACCGTAAAGCACTCGACTCACTGTGCACTGAACGCGCACGGTGGGAGAAGTGAGCGTTTCAAGTAATAAAGCATTTGTTTGTGCAGTTGCTGATTGCGTGTTGGAATTAATTTAATATATGTGGCAAGCAGTTTCTTTGTCCCTAATAAACTTTAAGTATTTCAGAAATACTCCAGCTGTAAGATAAGGTACTGTATAAATCCTGAAGAAAGTTATTTCGTCCCCACTCCCTCCCACCCTTCTCCATCTCCTTTATGCTTAATGAGTACAGAATGAGTATGATGCCATTGAGTTCTATTTAGAACCACACGTTTGACTGAACTTAAACTTTGTAGATTGGAAATTCTGAAGGATTATTTTGCCTAAAACCATTATTACAAGCTCTTGACAGCCTTCTTTGGGACGTTATTAAAGGCACACTGAAAAATCACTTGAGAAGAACTGCTGCCCAACAACTCTGTCCTAACTATGTAACTATCGCTACATCTAACTTTTCCGGTTAGATGTAAACGGTGTTTAACTTACACAACCTTAACACCACGGTACCGCACAGCATGCCTGCCCTCCACCAAGCAAGTCCACGTGCTCCCCAGCAGCACACATTAGGGGTACACGTTAGTCCTCACTTACACGTGCTTCCTGTGGAACTCCAGAATCTTTCCTTCAATTCTCTCCTGGTTTGGCAAATACTGGTTTGTTTTAAGGTGTTCTCGATCCTCTGATTCATCGAAATCTCCTATTTCAGCTATTACAGAAAACAAAACAATGTCAGAATAAGAAGAAACGATGGCAAAGGAACAATGACAGAAAATACTTGGTAAGGAACGACACAGACCCGAAGAGCCAGAATGTATTTTCCTTCAAGCGCTTCAAATCTGCGCATTGCACTCTGTATCCAGCTTCATTTTACAGAACGCTCACATCTGCGCCAAGCAGACTTCCTGGGGCTCACGGCAGTATTCTAACATCTCCTCAAAAATTTAAACGTCTTTATGGTCAAAAATGTGAGACTTGCAGAAGACCCGTGAGGTGGTCTAAACATTTCTTCCTTACAGACACCTCATACCAAACCAGCGTATTTTGATTTAATTTTTCTAAATCTATGTGAAATAGTTACGGACAAGCCTACTTGGAAAGAAGGGAAATTAGATTTTAGGCATTGTCCAAAAATAAACACATAGCAAAAAGCGAAAGCAGCGTTATGTGACTATAAATCCCCACAGCACCTACATCTCGAGTTCTGGTCTCCCCTTCCCATATTCACACCTGTCAGAAATGACACCGTGGATGTAGGAAGAGATTTTACAGAACAAAAAAGCACGAATCAAAAATGTGATCTGATAAGATGCATATCTGATATCCATATCTGGTAAGATCCATATCTGATAATATCCATCTGATCAGATGTGAAAAGACCAGAAGTCTTTGGCTTGGAAAAGAAAAGCATCGGGTAGGCAGAACACGTGGCACATGTACATAAAAATTACAAGTTGAATACGTTTTTTAAAAAAGTTACTTCCTTTTTCCAATAATAAAATATGAAGTTACAAGAGTAAAGTAAAATGTAAAAGTTTTAAAAGGCAAAAGGATGTAAGTTATCCTACAAACCTCCCAAAAACCAAGCTGTGAAGCTCACTTTCATGGAAGGATGCCAAAAATAAAAGCAAATTAAAAAGTCAGACAAATGCATGGAGGAAAAGTTTATCAAAGGTGACCAAACAAAGAGACGCAGAGCCAATCTTTGTCTCAGAAAGGCCACACGCAAAGATGGATGCGGCAAAGGCAGGATCACCATATGCTTGCTCCATTTCTGAGGGCTTATCCACAGCATCTGCTCTCAACTACTGTCAGAGAGCGGACTAAGCGAACTAATAATCTCATCCAAGGCAGCTGTTCTGAAGAAGAACACAGTAATATCCTGTTTAAAATCAAGCCAGCATACGAAACAACAAGAAAAACAAAACAACTGAAAGGCACTTTTGTAAAATAATTTATGTTAAAAATAATCATATTCTTCCTCACTTCTAATTTTCTAGTAGGGTAGAAGCCAGGCGCTGAGATTTGCCCACCAGCTCCACACCACACTGCTGGAAAATCACGAGCAAATTTAAATTGCGTCACTCGCTGACGGCACACACACGAGATAGGGTGATTTTATTGGAAGAGCAAACCTAAGTAACATTATTGCAATGGTATTATTACATTACAATGCAGAATTGTGTAACTCATGACCATTTAGCAGTCCGCGTGTGAAGAGGTTATCATGTCACACCTTTTGTTTCAAACCAGCGAGCAGGCACCAAAACCCATTTCTGCAGCTCAGGTTACGGATTTGTAAGCGCTGTATTGTTTGGCTGCTGCTCCAGCTGATTTGGTGTCTGAACCCACTCAAGTTTCCCAACCTGTGCATCTTAAAGGCCACGATTTTAGGTCTTTAGGCGCCTACAGATGGAGCGCGCAGCAACACAGAAAGCTTCCAAATCAATTGCTTCCCATTTCTATTTGCACTCCGAGGAAGGAGGAAAGCTGCTGACAACCCTACTGTTGAACTTGTGCTGGCATGTTTCCAGTTTTATTTCAGCCTGGTCTCTATACGCTTGTCTCCCTGCTGGCCACAGGGCAAGTGAGAAACAAAGCCAGGGAAGCACGGAGGCAGACAGGGGCAGCTGTCTGGAAGATGAGGAGTGCTAGTGTCCTGGTTTGCGGAGCCAGGGAAAGCAGACAACACACGAGGTGTTTGGTTTTGTACAGTCTTCACGAAGCCAAAGTTATCTCGTACATAAGCACCAGCTGTTCCTCACCACAGCTAGACCTGACAGCAGTGCCAGCGCTCAAAACCAACAGGTTTACCGCACGAGCAGAAGGAAACACCATGAGACAGAAAATGCTTTTAGTTATCGCAAGCTTCAGTTGGCTATTTAACTCGGGTTAGCGACGGCGACATCGCCCGACGTCACCACAGTTGAGATACTCACATTGCAGAAGGTGAGAGACCAGAAGAGCGGCCGTGTTGTCGCTGCAGGTCAGTCGTTCTTCTGCCAAGTCTCTCTTAATTTGCAACGCAAACAGGTACCTGAGCGAGAGGGACAAGTACCGGAGTTACAAGTGCCACCCTGACACACGAAAGAACGATAAAACAACCGAGCAGGGTTTTAGAAAAACAGCTTCTCCTAATTCCTGCTCTCTCTGAACCCAAGATAGCGCAGAAGCCTTGCTAACAAGGATGGCCAAATCAAACCAAGTAACCTGTGACCAATCCAGCGCAATTTATCCGCACACACAGGAACAAGGAAGCGGAAGGAAAACCATGCTTTCAACAAATTTTATCTGTGAAGTAGCAGCAGCTGTAATTTTTAGCCGGTAAGAAATTTAATGAACGCTTCAAGTGGTGTTTATCTATTAGAAAGAAGGACTGAGGAACATCACTGATTCTAATACCTTGTTAGGAAAAATAATGAGCATTTCTGCTAGCACTCAGTTTACTCGGCGGTTATACTATTCAGCACTACAGTGTTAGCAGCCTACAAGGACAGCAGAAAATTAAATTTCCTTTTCTTATACTGGTCTACTCATTTAACCAAAGTATTTTCCAACGAGTTGTTAGAGGGGAGCAGATTCCTGTTTAACACTTTTGTGTAAGTAAGAAGCTGCCTGCAAAACGCACAAGGACAGAAAAAAAATGCGGCAGCCTTGAAAGTATGCTGATAAGGACCAATTTAGTAACCTAAACCTGTTTTTATGTATTTTTATGAACAGAATGCTGGCAAGTCTTTTGTGCTTCCCTTTTCACTTGAAAGTAGGGGCAACAAGGACTCCAGTGAACCGGCAACAACTCATTACTCTAAGCCTCTGAACTGACAGACTGATCAGTATTCTTTACTGAATTACACCCTGAAAGAGAACAGTCATTTTTTTTTAAAGAAGAACTAATTTTAAAACATTATGTATCACATTCTTGAGGCAAAAAGATAATAAAAGGCATACATTTAGAATGTGGGGGCTTTTTTAGATTTTAAAGTACTGTAAGTACATATTAAAGTCTTCTATAAAGTATGCTCTGTTTTCTGCATCTCCGATGGAGCTGTCTTGGTTTCGTCGATGCACTTCCAATATGCGCATGTGTCATTAACAGCATTATGAAATACCTAGATGCTCTAAGCACAGACCAGAATTCCACAATAAATATTCCATAAATAGGCAAAAATACAGTTCCTGCTCCAAAAAGCTGTATTCCTAATGAAATTCCTACAAGAAACAGCAATTAACAGAAGGAGGTTGGGAGCAAATGGAAGTATTTAGATGGTATTCATCACCACAAGAGACAGTTGCATTGCATCGCAGTGGTTATCACGCTGGTTTGCTCTAAAACAAGCCTGAAGGGTAACAAGGGACCTCTGCAGGTCTGCAAAAGGAATGCCAATTAAAGGTAGTAAAACTGGGAGAAGCACTAAGTGGGCTCTTTAAACGCTAAAATCCTGGGTCACGTTCTTGTTAGAGGCACAGACTTCAAACCATGTTCCCAGGTGCGAGCAATTGGACAGGTCTGCTTAATTTACCAAAGATCAATTAACAACCAGCAGAAGCGACCCATGACGAACACTGGTGAAAAACGTGAACAGCAAAGCGTGGTTGCCACTTGCAGAAAATTTTAGAAGTGTGGACTTCGGAAGTTTAAATGAGAAATCATTTATCAAAATATGTATGGATTAATTTTTATAGGTATTGTTTAAAAATTTTAGTATTTCCCCCACACCCTGTCTCAGTTCTGACACCGCGACGTTTGGCAAGCCCACTGTTTTCTGGTTTGAAAAATTTTTTTTCCAATAACATTCATCAGCCAACACGTATCTGCTAAAACCGTGACACTAACAAAAAGCGCTCTTTCACTCATCTTCAACGTAAGTTTTGTTTGGAAACACATGCAATGTCCTCCTACTCTTCCCTTCCTGTTATTTCAGCAGGTAATGCAAATCAAATTCTTTGAAAAATACCTTACCTAGTATATTCCTCTTGCAACTGACCCGGGTCTGGAGGGAAAAACTTCACAGCTAGACGAAGCACGGTAGTCTTTGGTCCTATAAGAAAAGGGAGTAATTTCACAAAAAACTCTCGTTCTGCGTAAGTACACGCATACTGTGTTTTCCAACACGCACACGAAGTCTGGCCGGCTTTCAGCTTGCCAGCCAGCTCCAGCGGGCCTATGGGGTATGGACTGCCTACGGAGACACAGCAGATCGTTTTCAGAGGAACTATCTCTACTGCTTCCAAGGCAGGCCTGCAGTCTGAATGCTCTAACAACAGTTTTGTGCAACACAAAAGCTGTAACACTCCAAAGCATACCGAACCACCGCAGGTAACCCAGGGAGAGGTTCCCAGAAGTGGAGGAGGGTGGAGACGCAGCCCATCGGCCCCCACCATCGGAGTCAACGAGCTGAATCCACACATCGAGCCAGATCCAGCTAGCTCCGCGCAGAGGTTAAAGCGCGTTTGCAGGCTGCTCCCGGCATGCCCGTTAATACCCGCTTCTTTCCATTTTTAACACTGTTCTTGTCAACTTCGACACCGCGGGGAAAACTAATGTAATGTTTAAATCTAAACAGAATCCTAAGAAACTGTCTGGAACAGTCCGTAATGCTCCGCGTACCATTTTACCACAAGAAAACCCAACTGCGACTGGAGCGTGTTACGTTTAGTTTCAGCGCCACGACTCAGCCTGCTGGCCTGGCCGACTCCACGCCCGCAACGCTCTGTTTCACCAGGATTTTCAGAGGAACGTTACAGGGTACCACAACCGCTTACCGTGCCACGACTGGGCACCACCATTCGGCTGCAGGTTTTGCTGTCTTGCAGCAGAAAAGGCTGGGTACTTCGGAGGCAGTCAGAGCACTAGCTAGCCAGCCTTTGCCCAGAGAAGCCTACTGAGCATCCGTCTTGCATTTGCAGGCATTCCCGGACAAGAGGAGCACCGCTCATCCACCGCAGCCCACCGACAGCATCTCCACTCGGCTGTGACAGACCGAGACCTGTCCCCAGCGTGCACCTTCCCACGAGGCGTGAGGACAGTCTGACGCGAGCATGCGGAGCCGGAGAAAGGCCAGGCAAACCGAGGAAAGATGGATCCCCTCCAAAAGGCAGAGGAAGTCTTGGGAAGGGAAAAACTGCAACCCCACTTCTTGCTAGACTCTTCTCCTCCCAGCGCTATGGGCAGGACAACCACGTATTTCGTGGCCCGACTGAACCTCCAAGCCAGCCCTGCTTACGCGTGACCTCCAGCGGGGCCTTCCAGCCCCACGCACCCCAGGGTGCCGCACCGCTGTCATTTCAAAGCAAGCTTAGCCAAATAAAAAAAACCAAACACATTTGTTTGAGCACGTTCATAAGCACAAGCCAGCCTGCTTTAATTTATTTTAAGCACCAAGATCTCTTAAAGCTTGACAAAGTCCAGTTTAACCCCATCAACCCCAAAGTACACTGATGTCTTCTGTCTGGAATACCCGACTCCCGTATGCCAAACGTTCCTCCGCTCACTCACCCTCTCGTGTGCTAACAGGGGAGTAACAAACTTTGCTTTCTGCCAAGTAGCTGGGAGAACTAACTGTCAGAAGAGCAACTCCCAGCCTTCGATCCCCAAATTACCAAAGCTCTGGTGAATGAAAAAACCCCCAAAATCCTCATCCTAATTACAGTGTAATATCTAGAAATTAAAGGAGGCTGGAAATAACACCCTATAACGATACACAAAGTTCACGTCTGGACGAGACTAAAACCGTACTAAGGATGTTCTAGCTCAAGATGCACCACGTGAGGAAAATAAAACTTTACATCAAATTTCTGAAAATACCGCGAGCCTTTGGAAGACCTGCACGAGGTTAAGAACAGACCTGCACATTGCTCACACCACTCAACTGCAAAGTACTGTTGCAGGAGCAATTTTGGCAGTGTGCTGAGCATCACTTACATTAAATGATAATAAATATTAAAAATTAAAACGATAATGCTGCATATTTGCTTCTGTAGCACAACTCCTCCTCTTTTTGTCTGGTTTTTTTTTTAATCTCGCTTTTGCTCTAAAATGAATCCCATACGGATCAAGAAAAGAAACAGTGGGCCAGTCTTAACCAAGACGCAGAATTTATTTTAAAAAGCCAAATCTGAGCAAAACCAAGAACCACAACAAAAAAAAGAAGTCAGGAAAAATCACCCATGCGGGCATGGTGAGCACAACGCTATAAAAAACCGGCAACCCTTCAGAGGAGGTACCCAAGTGCCAGCCTGGTATTGCGTGCCACGGGAGTAAAACCAACCACATTCATTTGAAATTAATCAGAAATAAAATCCTGATCGTGCAACACGAAGTTCTATACATCTCAGAATAGGTCACTAGCCGAGACTAATTTGAAGTAAATGTTAAAAATCTAGGTCTTTGGTTTCTAGAAAGCGTGTCAGACTCAGAACTGCAAGCCTCCAATTAGACAGCAATCGCCATCAACATAAACTAACAGGTATGAGCTGTATTACCTTAAAGTCTGTGATAACACCCAACATTCCCCTGCTGCTGGACTAAAAGTTACAAGGTTAACTCCAGAGTCATTAGATTCTAAAAAACCAAACCAACCAACCAACCAACCCAACCCCCAAAAAAACAACGCAAAACAAAAAAATCTCAGCAAACCTTCTTAATACAGGAAAAGATCACCCATCCACACCAAGTCGGGGATGTCTTAACAGCATGAGCAAAGTCACCAAATGTCACTCGTACAGAATCTTCCTTCCCCTTGGGAAACACCCAGGAGCCACACGCAGAGCAGCGGCCCGCAGACGGGAGCAGATCGCCCTCCGCACACATTGCTGCCCGGCCAGCCCTCCTGCGTCCATGGCTGCAGCCACGGAAGATGTGGCTAGCCTTGCACAGCTGTGCTGTCAGATGCAAACGTCTTTCCGTTATTGCAACTTGCTTAGCCCCTTACTCCTGAAATGTCCGCATTATCAAGTAGTTAAATTAATTCTCCTCTTCTTAAGGCTTTGCATTCAGCAGTACTGTGAAAGGAGTTTTTAGGAAGATGTTCCTGAGCAATAATACATCAACTACCAGATTCAATGACAGAACAGCTTAAATTACCATGCATGCAATTAACATTGTAATCGTAAACATTTTCAAGGCTTTCTACAGTCATACCTTGTTTCAATTTTAAAAACAGCAGACCGCCAGGAAGGCATTCCACTAGCACAAAAAGAAAAAGAACAAGCTCCCACCTGAGCTATCAAAATTTTACAAATTTAAAACTGATTTCAGAATTTGAACGCGTGCCGGACAACTGCCCGCTGTCTCCTGCAGATCAAGATTAAAAAAAAATTTAAAAGAAATCTTTCAGTGTCACTGGCAACATAACATCGGTGGCAGACTACCAAGCAGCAGAGCAGCCACGCATTTTAGCACGTCCCCGTGGTCTGAAATCAGCTTAGAACGATATATGCATTGTCAGGCAACACACTGCCATCGGCCTGCAGTCTCAGGCCAAGTCTCCCCAATGTATATGGTATAGCAGAGGATACACAAGGAGGACTCCCAGACTCTGGAGATAAGAGAGGAAGCACTGACAAATGAAGACTTGCCCTTGGTCAATGAGGATTGGGTTAGAGAGCAGCTAGGCAAACTTAACACGCACAAATCGATNATCTTTTGATTAACGCATAATTCCTTCCAGCCGGGAGCATTTGAGAAACAAAACAAGCCAGTTAGCATGGAGTACGTAAAACGATGGCACTCCAACAATTTTTTGGGGGGCAGGGAAAATAGAGAGTGAAAGTACTATATACCCTCCTAAGGAAGCCTTCTTTATAGCTAGGTTGGCTCTTCTGCTTAAAAAGCAATGTCGGTAGAAGTTAACACTATGAGCTTAAAGTTAGAAAATCTAGCTAGAATTGGCAAATTCTTATTTTCTGGCAATCAATCTTAGGCAGAAGAATAACTAAAAACTACCTCCCAGTGCTAATTGTCAACATTTTTCAATTAAGATTTTGAAAGGAGTGGGAATCCACCACACCCTCCCGAGCTTGCTCTTCCACAAAGCCTTTACAATCAGAAACAGAAAATAACCAAACAGCTTAACCCTGTTTTAAGGACGGGGGGG